>VIBQ01000074.1:0-205414 GCA_006937295.1 Carpinus fangiana | reverse complement strand
TGAGGCGAATGAGGAGTTCCAGATTGACGTCAGGACTACACGTGTACGGTCCCAGAAGAAACTGCGATTCTCCACTGACCGGTACTACGGATGTCGTGGCGATAGAAGGGCGATGAGTGGAAGTAGTTACAGGATTGAGGGTCACGGTGGCTCGGACATAGCTGACTGCGCCTGAACTGTCCGTGACTACCTGGGATACAGTCTCTACGACCTGGCGTGCAGCCAGTTGCGTACTCGACGGCGACTGAGACGTTGAAGATGATGATGTTGTGGTTTGATAAGTGGATGCCCTTCCACCTGTGAGGCCGTTCTCGCTCGTGGCAGTGACAGTCGCAGGAACTGTCGTTTCCGAAGGGCCTGGCGCAGGAATCTCAGCAGGGCAGAAGGTCCATGTGCGCCGCTGCTGGTCCCAGTATATGTCGATCTCGAAGCGTCCGTAGCCAATGGACAAGAGATTCGAAAGGCATTGTGCTATGGCGTTGACCTCATATACGCCGTGAGCGAAGCATGCAGCAGACAGTGAGATGCCGGGAGACGGGACAAAGTTGATGGGAATCTGGAGATGAACATCACGCTGCGACTGTACAACTGGGTCAGTGGGATTTGCTGGCTGTAGTAAGTGCCGGCGACCTACCAGCAGGGTGATGTTATACGGCTGGGCTACGACGGCCGCCTCGTTGGGTGCGTACTGCGGGTCCACCATGGTGGATGGCAGTGCAGCATGTGCGCGGCCTCTGCCATGATCAGACACGCATTACGAGAGCCTCCGAGGAATATGCGTAAGACAGTGCACTCGAGACGCGAGCTGATGAGAAAAGGCTTGGACTGTGGGTCTGTGGCCGAAACGATGGCGGACTTAGGCGCACGCCGGAGCCTCTGACGTCGGCTGCCCTGGTGTCAATCGAATCAGAGCTTCGGCTCGCCAGACCACTCATTCTTATCTATACGCACCATGTCGCTCCTTAGCTGATTACTGTTGTTCAGAACACCTTTTGCCATGTCTCTAGGCGTCGATGGAAACCTGGCCGACTTGGTTCGAGCCAAGTATACTACCGCAAAGGCTTCAGGCGCGGTCGTCTTCGCAGAGACTGAACTAGCCATTGTTCGGCTATCTGGTGTTGCAGTATGCCTGGCCACCACAGGCCTTGCGCCTCAGCATGCTGACACCTTCTTAGTTTCAAGTAAGATATGCACCCGGCCTAGCGAAGAAGCCGCTCGGCTACGACCTCAAGGCTTCCAAGTCATCTGCGCCTAAGCCCGACCCGTTTGATAACCCGCCAGAGGAGCTGCTCGTCGCCCGCGTGCCTGGCGGTAGCCCCACCCATACGCTCGTTTTGAACAAGTTCCCCATAATTGACAACCATTTCATTCTCGCGACAATAGAGAATAAGCTACAAACATCATTTCTAGAAGAGGTGGATCTGGAGCTGACGTACAACTGCCTAAAGGCCTGGGCAGAGTCCGAATCGCCGGGCGGTAAGCCAAAGCTTTTCGCCTTTTTCAACTCTGGCAGGCACAGTGGCGCTAGCCAACCTCATCGTCACGTACAATTCATACCCTCCGAAGACATGACCTCCGGCGAGACGGACCAATGGCCTTTGCTGGTTGACGCTATCGTCTTTGGACCGCATGCTACTGACACTGGCGAGCTGTCCTTTTTCCGCACGCACCGAGACCTGCCGTTCAAGCACTTTGGCACAAGATTACCACCCAATGCTACACCTATGATGTTACGGCAGCTGTACATGAACCTCTACGACCAGTGCGAGAGTGCTGTGAAGGAGTATGCTGAGCTGAACCCTGGGAAGGTGGTACCCGAGGAGACTGAAGACGGCTCGCTTCCGATCAGCTATAACCTGGCCATGACGACAACTTCAATGGTCATGTGTCCTAGAATCAGCGAGGGTTTGGCTTTCAAGAGGGAGGACGGCGATGAGATCGCCTACGCAGCTCTGAATGGGACCACGCTGGGTGGGACAGTGCTCAGCAAGGACGAGTGGCTCTTCAAGACATTGCAGCAAGCAGAAAATGTCGAGGATCTGCTCGGTGAAATAGGGATTCCAACGCTGTCGCGACAGCAGTCGCTAGGCACAAGGTAGACCGTGTTTACGTAGTGTACGAAGATCAAGGCCGAGTATGATTAGGATGATTGGAATGACAACAACACGATCATACAAACATACCGTAGTATAGAATAGTAGCTATGGAAAGCAAACCACGCCTATCCGCATTGGTGAAATAATCTGCAACTCGTGATGCGGATCTTTGTAGAAGAATACAGGCTCGTGCACGTGCCCTCACTTCCACAACGCTAGCCGAGGTTGTCTACCATCAAGTAAAACGCCTTAGCAACTTACCTTGCAATGACCACCAAACAACAAGATTTGTGAATGACGAAAGAGTCTCACTCAATTGGAGCAAGCCCGAGCGAACGCCAAGCGACTGTAAGCTCTGAAATAACTGAACCCCGCGTCTTTGAGTTCTGTGGTTGGATTGCCGCGAGTGCAGTCGTCTGACTCCTGGTATCATTGTTTGAAGCGATAAATACCAGGGAATTAAACTGGTGAGGATCGATCATGGCAAGTCACACGCTTCCTCGCCTCTCTCTTTGGCAAAAGGTCTACGCGAGTGGCCAAGCCGGAATCATTCTCTTCGAAGGAGTCTTCAGATTTGCGCTAAGCAGCTTCCACGCTCGGAAAATCCAGCCGTGGCAGAAACGGATCCTGGGCTCCATTGTCAAGGCGGTAAGATCCAGAAACTTGCCACTGGAATACACGCGTGCTACCATTGGCCCGCCCACAGGCACAACCGTGGCCAAGGTCTGTGCCGCCCAAGGCCTCTCGCACGAGGCGGTTGTCTTCTCAGCCGGTGCAGGCTATCCTGATGCGACACTCCATTTCGTCAATTGTGCCAACGAGGTCAGTGGCAACGGGCCTATAATGCTCTTCTTGCACGGCGGTGGCTATGCGAACGCTCTCCTCGATGGACAACTTCATTTCACAATCGAGTGTGCCAACCACGCCAAAGCAGGGCTGGTGGTGCTCGAATACACGCTCGCGCCCGAGGCACGGTACCCGACGCAACTCGTACAGGGCGTGGCCGCGCTGCGACACCTGCTTGTGCGGCGTGTTCCCAACCAGGTTCTGCTGATTGGGGACTCTGCCGGCGGTAATTTAGCGCTGGCGCTGCTCGCGCATTGCATCTCAACGAGCCCATACGCGCCTGCATTGGAATTGACAGGCGGCGCACAGTTCCGTGGGGCTCTGCTTCTTAGCCCATGGGTCAGCACAGCTTACAGTGCCGCTGCATACGCCTCAAATGCCGCCACGGACTACCTTAGCAAGGAGCAGACGCTGCTATTTGATGGATGGTGGCAGCCGAAACGGAACGAAGTATGGGCGAATCCGGTGGTCAAGGACAAAGAGTTCTGGAATCGCATTCCGACCCCGAGAGTGCTTCTTACCGCAGGAACATTCGAGATTTTCTACGACGATGTGTTGCAGATGCTGGAGCAGCTGGGTGGACAGGATGAGGATGGAAAGGTGAAGCTGCTTGAGTTCGAGGGCGACTATCATGATGGGCTCATGGTCGAGGCGCAGCTGAAATTAAAGAGCAGCGCAGGTGCACAGCTTGTCTTCGAGTGGCTTCGTGAGGTGTAGTCTACCAGCTGGCAGCTTTGAGCCTCATATCATAAACTCGCCTAATCAAGGACGTGGTCCACTATTCCCGCGTGGCGTGTATCTGCAGAAAGTGCGGGGATGATTACCATCGGCAGAGGACTCACGCGTTGGACCACGCAACTCAGAGAGCGGGAAGCAAAATAGCTGGGTGGACAAGCATGGGAGTGAACTGAACAAGGTTCGGGAGCAAGCCGTGAGCGTCAGCAGAATCATTGGCCAGAATTGTGTGCAGATACCCGGTTGCTCGTGGGATCCCATGAGTTTGGGGGCCCAGGACAACATTCGACGAAGCGCTTGTCCCTGCATTGCGGTTGCCCCTAGCACGTGAAGGGAAGAGACAGAAAGGAGGTGTTTCACAAATGTGGCTTCGGCTTTCAGCTGCGCCAGGCTGGCCGGCCAGGGCCAGACTGCGCCCTCAGGCTAAAGCGTAGGCTTGTTTGGTGCACGGTGCGTGCCGAGTATGCTAGTCACATTGCGCTAGCCCGCTGTTCCCGGGCTGGCCGCGCAGAGGGCAGCCCGTGGAGTGACGCTGTAGCCTCGCTAGGCGGGCCAAACGGGAGATGAGATCGCCAACGGCCGCCTCGATGCTGCTTGCTTGGTCGCCAGCTGCTCCTCAGGTCAGCGCCAAGGGCTATATTGACAATAAACCATCCACCGTCCGTCGAGGTTGTTGGGCTCGTGCGCGATCTCCCCCACGATCCATCACAAACTCTCTCACCGTTGAGCTGCGTCTCGCCCTCCCGTCACCCTTTTGTCCGCCGTCAAAAGCTTCCCGCGAGCCTCCTCGGAGCTCCGCCAGTCGTTGTTTTTGTCGGGCGAAACCAGTCTCAAATCCTCCGTCAACCTTCCCTCCGAGCGCCCCTTCGATCCCTTTTCACCAATTCTCCGCGTCCGGCATACCCCTCGAAGCTACTCCCTTCAACGCGGCCAGGCAATGTCCTGGTCAAGCTGCGTCCGTTCCGTTGCGGCCAAGTCAGTTGTATAGCGTTCTGCAGCTAGCATCACACCCATGGAGCAAGCTTCGCCCCGGCAGGCTTCTTCCTCCTCCACCACGAGCACTACAGATTCTCCTCGGCGACGCTCGCGCGTAAAGAAATGGCATGGCCATCAGCGCACCGCGAGTCTCTGGGACGGCTTGCGTAAGGTAGACTGCTCTCTCTCTTTCTCTCTCTCACTCCGTGCTTGAGCTGAACTGACACGCGTGTAATAGGATGACGATCTCTGGTACGATGACGGCGACTGTCTTGTATACCTTTACACCGAATCGACCGTCGAACGCGGCCCTTGCTTCAAGATTCCCTGGTCACTTCTCAACGACGCTTGCTGCATGCCTCTCCTTTCACACAGCTCCATCCCAGGAGGTTTCAGACCCCCATCCGCCGCCTCAACCAACCCAGCTCTGTCCCGATCCGCCACTCCAACCACTGCTCCCAACGATACGTCCAACGATACGTCCAACGATACGTCTAACACGATTGACATCCATCTCTCCGCCCCGAAAGGTCTCTCAAGCCGCGACACCCTCCGCTACCACATCACAACCCGCAACTTTTTCGCCTGGATATGCCAGCGACCATTAGTTGGCAACTCCCTCGGGCAAGCTCTTGTCGATCTCCTTGATCGCATGAAGCTATACCGATCGCGTCATGTGGAAAATGTCGAGGATCTCCTCATCTATGCGGACGACATGGGCTACTCCCACGTTGAATGCTGCCCCGACCACGCTCTGGCCATGCTGTACTTTTCAGAGTGCCACAAGTTGCCCCTTGTCTGGACCGACGCTTTCGCTCACTGCGTCGGCATGAATGATGAGTTGTCCACAAGCCCAGAGTTTGAGCATGTCTCTTGCGTCACGCGAGCCCTTGTCACACGCGCTAACCTGGAGATGGACCTGCACGTCACCAGAGCCTCACGCTCACTTTCTGATTTCCTTCACGATGACCTATCTTCTTCCAACGTTGGCCTTGCACCAAATGCCCGGGTTCACCTCGACAACTTCCGCTCTTTCCTACATTCCTATCACATTGAAAAGTACGGCTATTGGCCGCCGTCTGAGCATGCAACCTTCCCAAAGACCATTTTCCTCAGCATGTTCGATGATTTCCAGGCTCTCTATGACTGTCTAGCAGATCGTACATCGGACAGCACACAAAGCCACACCTTGGCCGATGGTGGTATCTGCGTTCGCCAGAACTTGAATCAATTCAACGAGCGAAACAACCATCCACCGTTACCGTTTGCTCTACCAGTCTTGCCTAAGCCAAAGGGGAACATCCGTAACTCCGCGAGTAGGTCTCTGCGGCAGTTTGCATTGCAGAGAAACAGTCAGCGTGCAAGCATGGCATCACGGAACAGTTTCGATATGGCGGGGCTTGAAGAAGCCGCTGCCAGTGGGTTGGACCGCAAGTCGCTTTCCAGTCGGCTCGTCCAACGCTACAAGCAATTCGAATCTCGCCCCGGGTTTCTCAACGATGGTATTACCCCAGTGGAGGCCTGCAAGACGCGCTGGATTATGATATATTGCATTTTGCAAACAGTGCGGTCGGTGCTGTCATCCGCCGAGGGTGTACGGGACTGTGATGCTCCATATGCACTATGTGTATTGACAACTGGCCTGCCACCATGGAAAGCAGACACCTCTCCAGAGGTGAATGATGACACATCTGAGGACGTATTTCCGGACATGCTTGCAAATCCACCACTCAGTGCTCTGCATCCAGACGAGGATGCTGTGGACAGCTTCAAGCCACTACAAGAGCGGCCGTTGTCGCGCCGAAGAAACTCGAGCAGCCGATCATTGTCGAAGCTAGCCTCGACGGGTGCCTCACTAACACGAAGCATGTCCAACTTGGTCTCGTCTCGCCGCCACAGCATATCTCACACCCGCGGCTCGCGAGGCTCCAAAGGATCCATATCGTCAATCAAGAGCGACGCAACTATCACAAACAATACCTCAGAGCTGCAGCGACCGCCGTCACTTCCTCGGGGCCTATTTGAGCTGGGAGAAGTCAATGAATTCTCCGCAGCAATGGACGATACCTTGGAGATTGAGCAACTGGTACCACCGCCTGGTGCGGATGAGGAAGTTGTTGCTCAGGCGCTTGCGAGATATGCAGCTGGTGACGGTGCATCCATGAGTGGAAGACCTTCTTTGCCCGGGATTGATGCAGCATTCAATTACCACAAAGCTGAGACGCCACCCGAAGAACGGTCACCCACGCTCGAGGCCAGTCATCTCGACTTCTCCTTCTCTGGGTCAGACTGGGAACCTGACCCGTTTGACGATGGCCAGTCGGAGCCGACCCAATTTCAACCAATTGACCTTGACCCAAACGGTCAATATGATCTGACTCATTTGGCGGCAAGTGAGCCAGATCAAGTCCTGACATACGAGTCCGATGTCGCACGCCCTACCACGGATGCGTACGAAAGCGTGGCGGCGTACGAACCATCGCATTATGACGCCTTGCACCTCGACTCGGCGCCCGTTGGTTCGGAGGCATATGAGTCGGGCGACGAACCACCATCTCTGAATTGGAGCAACGACACACCTGAGACGCGCGAGTCCAGGGAGTTTGACTCTGCAAGCCTGCCGAGCCTCGACCCTGCCACGCCCAGCCCTGGTCTTAGCCGCAACATGTCGCTGTCGAAGCCCAAGCGGCGCAGCAGCAGCTTGTTCAGTAGTCTGCGCAGCTCACGATCTTTCAGTAGCATCTACAAGTTTTCTGACGTACGGGTCGGCAAACAGGGCAAGGGCGCCTCACGCCTGTCGCACGCTACCAGCTATACGAATGAAGCGCCACTGGACGAAAGCCGCAGCACAGATGGCTCTGAGGCAAGGATTGCAAGGCAGTGGAGCACCCGGGCGCAGCAGTCGAAGCTGATTGGCGCTTCCTGGCTCGCCGACTTTGAATATACTGAGCGGAACACTTACGAATCCCCATGACGGACTACACATTTTTGGATTTCTTTATGTTCGGGATGGACTGGCAGCCATTGTATAGATTAGGTTGTTGCTGCGAGTATTGGCTGATGACTGATTTGGGAAGACAGACGAGACATTGATACCCACTGTACTTTTAGATACATTTCTCTCTCAAGGAGATATATTGCTGCGCTACTCTGGTATCATTGCTGCAACGTGAAAGGCTATGCTGGGAGCTTTGCTTTCTACTGCTCCTTATTGCTGCCATTTCAATAAAGAGGAGCGACAAGGCTCGCTGCGGCAATGCACTCCAAAGATCCTTTGGTCGGAGCGACACTAGCGTAGGTTCGGTCGAGTCGGCAGAACTTATTACAATGCATGTTTCAAGAGAAACAGAAGCCATGACAATCGAAACGGCCCCAAGACCGTTATGGGCAGGAATATGCGCGCAGCCTTATGCCTGAGGGGGAGCTAGCCGGAGGCGTTCCTGTTAGCTTGCCGTGGAGTGGAGCTCGTGCTTATGGCTGGGCCCTGCTTTTGGGCCATTTGGGGGACCAGCTCGGAAAGTAATCCCCCAGCCTAACATCACCACCCGCTTAATCTCTCCGACCTCACTGCAGCCACGTCGCCCGCACCGCTCGTTTGTGCACCGAAGCCTGCGCTATGCACTGTACTCGCGTCACGTAAGCGCGACGATCTAGGCTTTGAGGATTACTTACTCCACTGTCTCCAGCCCTGTCGTTTGGGCTGTGTTGTCTAGAATTTTCAGCCTCATCACTATACCCCCAACAAGTCGCCCACGATGTGGGACGGACTCTTTCTTCTGCTCGCCTTGAGCACGGTAATGGCAGTAGCGTGAGTTCCGACCTGCCCGCATGCTGATAGGTCCACAAACTGACATCCGACCAGGTCATTCCTGTCTGGCTCCATCCCACTCTCGCTTGGCCTGTCGCAGAAGCACGCGCGCGTCATAACAGCCATCGGCACCGGCATGCTTATTGGCACATGCCTAATCATAATAATCCCAGAGGGCGTCGAGACCCTGTACAGCGCCGGCACTCCCCACGACCATTCGCACCGTTCACTGGGACCTCGCCAGGACCAAGAATGGTCACCTCTGCCCGGTTCGGATCCATCTACAGAGCCCATGGAGCCCAGCCTCGGGAATGCCCCCGCCACACACAAAGAGCCCCATGCATATGTGGGCCTGTCAATCATCGTTGGCTTCATCATGATGTACCTCATCGATCGCCTGCCGAAGCATGCCTCAAGCGTGGCAAGCTTGCGCTCCAAATCGCGCTATGTTTCTCTTGCGGACCTCGGAGGACGACGGACGTCGCAGTCCAGGCCGTCGTCTAATCTTGAGGAGGGTGCTGTTGAGGTCGGCGAGAATACAGGCTCGGCGCAGAGCTCAGCGACGACCATCGGCTTGGTGATCCACGCTGCTGCGGACGGCATCGCCCTTGCAGCCTCGTCCTTCATCACGGAGGGCGGGACCGGGCTCGTCGTGTTCCTAGCCATCATGATACACAAGGCACCGGCTGCCTTTGGCCTGACATCGGTCCTAATCAAACAAGGCTTGACCAAGAGGCAGGCGCGGGCGCATCTCCTTGTCTTCAGCTTGGCTGCACCGGTGGGGGCTATTGCGACCTGGATATTGGTCAATGTCCTCGCTGGGGGCGAGATTGAAGGTGAGGAGGGCACCAAGTTTGCCACCGGCCTGTTACTACTCTTCTCCGCGGGTACCTTCTTGTAAGTGAAGTCCTCCCTCTTCAGGCCGCTGTGCAGCCGAGCTAACGATGTCCAGGTACGTCGCCATGCACACGATGCAGGAACAGGGCGGAGACGACCATGGGCATGGAGTAAGCGGCTATTCTGGCAATGGCGCTTACTCCAATGGCAGCTCGACGGCTCATAGTGAGCAGAGCAATCAGGGCGATGGACTTGCTGATACCCTGCTTACGGTGCTTGGTATGCTGCTACCACTGTTGGCGCAGTTCTCTCACGCACACTAATGCACGATGATATGATGTAACATTTATACCCAGAAATACAAGCACAATTCACGACCCTGGCATAAGCCGCACGTAGAGTTCACAAGCCCCTACCTCCTGATGCTGCGTGGGTGCGATTTGGGCCTTGGCGCGGGTGGGCTGGACGGGCACGCCCGCGCCAGCCAACGCCAGAGCAAAGTCCACAGCGCAACGTCAGCTGTCCGGGTTGTTAAGCATCTTCTTTGCCTGCACACGCACAACGTGCACAGTCATGCCGGGAAGGTAGTTGCAGTCGTCACCGAGCTCTAATTCTGCCTCCACACTCGCTTTGCACCCGCCGCGGCCGCCCACTCCAGCCCTTCAAACCCCTCACCTCTTGTCTCTCTGCTAGCCTCAAAAGTCCCGACTCACCCTTGCTCGCCGGATTGGCGCCAGACACCATGGACTCGGAGGATTCGATCATGCTTGAGCAGCAGCCCGATCCCACCCAGCATAGCTCCATGTTCTCCTCTTCCGACGAGGACGACGCCAACGCATCAGACCCCTCGCACCCGCTCGGCCCTGCATTTGCGTCTCCAGCGGGCACACATCCCCCCCCTCGCCAGGGCAGACGACACAGCTTGCTGGGCCGTCCGTCGAAACCGCATTCAATCCGCACTCCCTCCAGCCCCATGGCTTCTACGATCCCTCACAACAGCCTCCCGTCAGCCCCTGCCTCACCACCAACGCCTGCTCCCAGCCCTAGCCCTCGCCACAGAATAGCCGACTGGAGTACCGCCGAAGAGAGCGAAGAGACTCAGGCTCGTGAGGTGCGGCGACTCTTCCAGGACCCCAGCTCGACAGTCGCCCAGCGCGAAAGGGTTTTGGCAGAGATTCTCAACCTGTGCGACAGCCGCATGTTGACCTTTGTCCATGACTTTGTGTGCCCTAGACTGAAGAAAGACCCCTTCACAACCTTTCCTATTGAGATATCCTTGCGGGTAAGTGCTCCATGATCAATGCATTATGATCTACATCTAACTTTTGTCTTCCTCAGATATTATCCTTTGTAGATCACCCACGGACCCTTGCTCGATCTTCACAAGTCTCCAGACGCTGGCACGAGCTTGTGAGCGACGACATGGCTTGGAAGAGCTTATGCGAGCAGCACGCCTACCGACGCATGTCCAACGAATCTGATCACGACATGAAGCCCATCAAGCTTGAATCCAGCCAGTACCGGCCTAGTCTGTCTCCCATCGCCCACAGGACGCTTTCTTCGAATCGTCAAAATCCACCGGTCTACCACGGTTCTTCAAACAGTGCCCCGGATCTGTTATCTGCAGGCGCTACTTTGGATGGCTCATCGAGGAATGGTAAGAGTAAGGCACGCTACATGTCGTACCGATCACACTTCAAGAGGAGATACATGGTCGAGAGCGCATGGCGATCCGGCGGTCAGATGCACTCACGGTACATCACACCTGACCAAGGAGTGGTGACAAGCCTCCACTTGACCGAAAAATACATTGTCGTGGCCCTCGACAACGCCAAGATTCACGTCTTCGACGCTAGTGGTGCGCACCAGAAGACGCTCCACGGTCACGTGATGGGCGTGTGGGCCATGGTCCCGTGGGATGATTATCTGGTCAGTGGCGGCTGTGACCGGGACGTGCGGGTGTGGAACATGGCCACGGGTCAGAATGTGCACGTCCTCCGGGGGCACAGTTCTACGGTTCGCTGCTTGAAGATGTCGGACGCCAATACAGCCATCACCGGTTCGAGAGATACAACTCTGCGCATCTGGGATATCAAGACTGGATTCTGCAAGCACGTTCTCGTTGGTCATCAGGCTAGTGTGCGGTGCGTCGAAGTACACGGCGACCTGATTGCTTCCGGGAGCTACGACACGACTGCGCGCATCTGGAGCATCTCAGAGGGAAGATGCTTGCGGACATTGACTGGCCACTTTAGCCAGATTTACGCAATTGCATTCGACGGACGCAGGATTGCGACTGGAAGCTTAGATACGTCTGTGCGGATCTGGGATCCAAATGATGGGTAAGCACGGTCATGTGTATTGTTTTCGAACAGATTTGCTAACTTCCCGTGTAGAAGATGTCTTGCCGTACTTCAGGGCCATACGTCGCTGGTCGGCCAGCTCCAGATGAGAGGCGACACGCTCGTGACCGGCGGCTCTGATGGATCTGTGCGGGTTTGGTCGCTTGAGCAGCTCGTTCCAATCCATCGACTGGCCGCGCACGACAACTCTGTGACCTCGCTGCAATTCAACGAATCGCGCATTGTGTCTGGTGGATCGGATGGCCGCGTCAAAGTCTGGGATCTGAAGACCGGCAATCTGGTGCGAGAGCTTTCGCAACCCGCGGAAGCGGTGTGGCGAGTCGTCTTCGAGGAGGAGAAAGCAATCATCATGGCGAACCGCGGTGCACGAACCATCATGGAGGTGTGGAGCTTCAGCCCACCCGAGGAGAGCCTGCGCGAGTCTATTGGCGGCGGCCTTGACCTGGAAAGAGTAGGCAGCCCGTCTAGCATGTCTGAGGGTGGCGCGTCGACTGCATCCAAAGAGATTGAGATGACGGATGCAGTCGCACCGTCAACGCCAACTCCTTCGGCTGAAACCTCGGGGACTGGGCCTACCAATGGACCTGGTGCGAGGAGACCAGTGAGGCGATATTCTGCTCAGCCGAGTACCGCTGGACAGTGATCGGTCCCCACCGCATGTGTCAGCTTTATACCACGCCCTTTAGCCCATTGAGGAGCTCTAGATACCGCAGTTCGTACATTGGCCCTGATGGCATTTGCATACCAGGATCATCAGGCACGATCTTGCCACAGAGGCTCTAAGCAGACGACTGAAACTAGCGGACAGACGAGTCTATAAGAAAGGGACGAGACCTTTTGGTAACGGCCGAAGTGCAGCGAAGACGAAAAGCGGAGCAGAGCAACACAGCTGAGCGAACGATGCATTTATGATACCAACGATCATGGACGATCGGTGAAGGATTTTGTTCTTTCTTGGAGTATTCAGGTCTTTTCAACTAGAAGGGGAGGCCGGGATGGGCAAGGCGTTCAACAAGGGAACGCAAATATGTTGGGCTAAGAGCACATGCCATTAGAACAAAGTCATTCTGGAACAAATAAACGAGTCAAGCATGCTCGCCTTGTGCGGCCGAAGAGGGGGCGCGGCGGCAATGAGGCTTATCGGTCGGTACATTCAATGGCGCGAAACGACGTCACTGCCGGGTTTCCCGGCTTCGTCTTATAGCTCACCTGCCATTCCTCCAACCAGTGAGAATCTCTGCTCTGCAGCTCCCTGGGCGTGTGCGGCGACTTGTACCCTTTACTCTGACTTTCTGTCGGGCCAATTGCCTTTGAGTGAACAGCATCTGCGCCTTCGTCAGGTTTCTGGGATAAGCTCCAACCAAGCTCCACACCAAGAACGCTCTGCCAGCATGGGTTCCCAACAGAAGCTGCCCGGCATGCCGACGCCGAAACAGAAGATTGAGGTCGGTCAGCGACACGTGCAACACGCAATTAACTACTGACAGTGCGGCGCAGTTGTACTCCAACACCTACTTCGCAACCTGCCTCGCGGGCGGCGTCATCGCGTGCGGCCCCACCCACACGGCCGTGACGCCGCTGGACCTGGTGAAGTGCCGGCGCCAGGTGGACCCGAAGATCTACAAGTCGAATGTGCAGGCGTGGAAGAGCATCTACGCCAAGGAGGGGCTGCGCGGGGTGTTCTTCGGATGGTCGCCGACGTTCGTGGGCTACTCGTTCCAGGGCGCGGGCAAGTATGGCTTCTACGAGGTGTTCAAGTACTGGTACGGCGAGCGGCTGTTCCCCAACGCCAACCAGACGGTGGTGTTCCTGGGGGCCAGCGCGAGCGCCGAGTTTATTGCGGACATCTTCCTGTGCCCGTTCGAGGCGATCAAGGTGCGCATGCAGACGACGCTGCCGCCGTACGCGAGCAACCTGCGGCAGGGGTGGGGCAAGATGGTCGCCGAGGGCGGCGTGGGGAAGCTGTATGCGGCGCTGTACCCGCTGTGGGCGAGGCAGATCCCGTACACGATGGTGAGTGTTGCAGAGAGGTTGCAGTGACTACGTGACGCGGTGCTGACAAAAGGGGGCCAGATTAAATTCAGCACGTTTGAGACGACCGTGGCGTACATCTACAAGACTCTGGGCAAGCCCAAGGATGAGTTCAACATGCTGCAGCAGACGGGAGTCAGCTTCTTGGGTGGCTACATTGCTGGTATCGGCTGCGCTGTGGGCAGCCACCCCGCAGACGTCATGGTCAGCAAGCTGAACGCGGACAGGAAGCGTAAGTCGAGCAGCCCAACTGCAACTAACAGAGCACACTGCTGACTCAATGAATAGCGGGAGAAGCTGCGCTGACCGCGGTGGGACGCATCTACAAGAACATTGGCTTCTCCGGACTATGGAATGGACTGGGCGTGCGCATTGGCATGATTGGTACGCTCACAGCCTTCCAGTGGCTGATCTACGACACGTTCAAGGTATACATGGGTCTGCCAACTACAGGCGGACACTGAACGTGAGGACCTTTATTTGAGATGGGAGGATAGCATTGGGGGGGGGGTTCTGCTGTAACAGTCCGGCGTTTACATAAATTCGACGAATTCATGGCAAGAGCATGCGGATTGGCGACAGATCTACGTGCGTGGCGTGCGGCGGTTTGGCGGCGGCGAATGGGATTGGCTGCTGACGTGGCCGCGCGAGATTTGGCTGTCAGTGTGTCTGCATCGAGCCAGGCAAGGCTGTCACCACACCTGCAAGCACTGCCTCTCCTGCTTGTACCAGGGCTGCCAAAGACAGCCTGACCCAGCTGTTCAGTGTGTCAATATTCAGCCAGGAGGATTTCTGTCCGAACACGCCAAGCTCGTACTTGTACGAGTGCAGCCCCAAACATGAGATGAAGCATGCGCCACGCCTGGGTCGAAGCTTGGACGACGCTCGGGCCGACATAGCGTGCGGGTCCAGCTGCATGGCACCCAAGCCCCAAGCCCCGAGCCCCATCTGTCTCGCGCGATCCTCCACCAGCGGCAGCTTGCCTGCTCGTTCTCCCTCGTATGCCCTGGCCGAGTCCCTCTCCGTTCCCTACTTGATTAGTCCCCTCCTTCCTTTTTCCGACCTTGTTCAACTTCATTTCCTTGCATAGCACTGCATCCTGCCCACGAGGCGGCCCCCCCTATTCCACTATGCACGCCTCGACCGCCATTGCCCTACTGGGTGCATCTCTCGTCACTGCCCGCAACGTCCTGAACCTCGACATCTCCAAGCCAAAGCTCACCCCCGAGGAGCGTCTTCAGCGCAGAATAGCACGGAGGGCTACAATCACAGAGCCCCTCGGCAACGCCGATTACCTCTACTATGCCAATGTCTCCGTCGGCTCGCCCCCCCAGATGCTCCAGCTGCAGGTCGACACTGGCAGCTCCGACGTGTGGATGACCTCGTCCACCGCAGCTTTCTGCGTAGAGGACCCAGACAATTGTCTCGGCGGTACCTTTGACAAATCCGAGTCCTCTACCTACAACCTTGTTGGTGCGGGAGAGTTCTCCATCCAGTACGTCGACAACACAGGCTCCGAGGGCGACTTTTTCACAGACAACTTTCTGATCGGCCCTGCCGACAACATGATCACCATCACCGAGCAACAGTTGGGCCTGGCCACGAGGACTACCATTGGCACCGGCATCATCGGTGTCGGCTTCGCCGCGGACGAGTCGGTGTGCTCAGGCTCCGCGGGCGAGTGCGACACCTACCCTACCATCGTCGAGCAGATGGTGTCTCAGAAGAAGATCAACAGCAAGGCCTACTCGCTGTGGCTCAATGACCTTGATGCCAACACTGGCAACATCCTCTTCGGCGGCATCGACAAGGACAAGTACACCGGCCAGCTCGTCACTCTGCCCATCCAGCCCGACTCGCAGTCTGGCTCAATCACCTCCTTCACAGTCGCGTGGACCAACTTCACCCTGGGTACTCCCGACGGCCCACAGGGCGGCTTTGTGTCCAACAACTTTGCCCAGCCCGCCATCCTGGACTCGGGCACCACCCTCATGCTTGTGCCGGATGACCTTGCTGAGAAGATCTATGCCGAGTTCGGCGCGCAGGTGTACGGTCGCGCCGGCATCTACATCGCCCCTTGCAACCTAAGGTCAAGCACCGCAACCTTTGACTTCCAGTTCGGTGGCTCCAACGGCCCGACCATCCGCGTGCCCATCAACGAGCTCCTGCTGGATGCCGGCACGGATGCGTACGGTCAGACACTCACTTTCGACAACGGCGACGAGGCCTGTGAGCTCGGCGTCGAGGCTGCAGGAGACCGCCCTATCCTCTTCGGCGACACCTTCCTCCGCTCCGCCTACGTGGTCTACGATCTCGACAACTCCGAGGTTTCGATCGCGCAGACTGACTTCAACGCCACCACCTCAGACATTCAGGAGATCCAGGCCGGCAAGAAGGGTGTGCCCGACGTGGCATCCACCGCTTCAGGCGCCACGGTGGAGCAGTCAGCTACCGGCCTCGGCGGCCTCTTTGGCTTTGGCCAGACAAGCGCCGAGGCGGCTACTCCCACTCCGCTGGCGTCATCTGACTTCACCGGGGCGCCGCTCGCACAGTACACTGCGGTGAACACCAACAGCCCGCAACAGGGCAGCGGTGGAGGATCGAACGGTGGCTCCCCGTCGACTGCCGCCGCCGCAAGCGGTCCTGTAATTGGCCCGACATTCCTAAGGGTCGAGGGCCTTTGGATGGGCGCGCTCGTAAGCGCGTTTGTCGCCGTTGGTGGTGGCCTGGTGCTGTTGTAAATGGTAAATTGCGTGGAGGGACCCGAAAAGAAGAGAATCAAGCGTTCCGCAGGCTTTGGAATAGAGGGACGGAGGATCTCTGTAGCTCTCATTACCTTCTCGTAGCCATGTATCAGCATTGATTATACAATTCTCATTTATAATAATGTCGCAGTCCGCGTGTTCGGCTTGGCGGCTCAGCCGGTGGCCGTCGCATCTCGCTTGACAAGCTTATCTGTTTTCACACGGCACGTTGCCGACAGCCCGTCCCCTCGAATCATGTCCCCCACTAGTGACCGCATTTCGTACAGACCAACACAGCACTTGTGCCGGGAAGCCATTTCGTAAGCACGATCTAACTTCTTGCGGCCAAGGACCTGGCTATGCTGCGCTCCACCGCCCCAGTATGATGCTCGACATGGTGGACGTTGTCCGGCGAGGGCCATATAATATGCGGCCTTCCACCCTCTCTACAACCTGTTGTCCCTTGAGAGATCTCACCGCAAAGGAAAGTGACTAGGAGTGAACTCCCAGGAAAACAACAATCGTAATGCGTTGCCCATCCTTTGCCGCGCTAGCCATCTTCCTCTGCCTAGGCCAGGCACTCCACATCCCCAGCCCCATACAACCCAGGACCCCCTCAAGAGAAGAACAAGACTCTGCACCCCGTCACCCCGTCACCCATCCCTCCGACCCCATCCCAAACCACAGACCCTCCCACCGCCCCACAGCACACATCAAAAACGGCACCCTCGCAGGCCGCTACCTCCCCGGCTACGACCAGGACCTCTTCCTCGGCATCCCCTACGCCCAACCCCCGCTGCACGACCTACGCTTCCGCCCCCCGCAGAGCCTCGCCACCGCCTGGCCCGGCGCGCGCGACGCCTCCGCCTACGGCATCAACTGCGTCGGCTACGGCGACCAAGCCCTCAGCTACGCCGCCTCGGAGGACTGCCTGACGCTCAACATCGTGCGGCCTGCAGGGTACGAGCACGCACGGCTGCCCGTTGCGGTGTGGATCTATGGCGGGGGGTACGTGCAGGGGGGCGCGGCGGACCGGCGCTACAATTTGACGTTTATCGTGGAGGATGCGGCGCGCGCGGGTAGGCCGATTATTGGCGTGAGTTTGAATTATCGGGTTTCGGGGTGGGGGTTTCTGGCGGCGCGGGAGGTGAGTGAGAGTGGGAATGCGAATTTGGGCTTGCGCGATCAGCGGTTGGCGTTGCATTGGGTGCAGGAGAATATTGGAGGTATGTTTTCTTTCTTGAGGGGTTTGGTGATGTGGTTGTGATTGTGGTTTGCTGACTTGTGGAATTTAGCTTTTGGTGGGGATGCTGGGAAAGTGACCATCTGGGGTGAGAGTGCTGGTGCTAGTGCGGTGGGGTTTCAGCTTACTGCGTATGGTGGTCGAGATGATGGCTTGTTTCGTGGTGCCATGGTATGATATCTCCTGACGGATGCATGACACCGGCTGACTTTTGGCAAAAGATGGAATCAGGAGGCCCAGTTCTCTACCAGCGACTCTTCGGGACAGATTTCTACCAGCCATTCTTCACAACCATCACCAAAGCCGTGGGATGTCCCACTTCAGGCCCCAAGTCACTCCCCTGTCTCCGCCGCACCCCATTCGCCCGCCTCAACGCCGCCCTCAACAATACCGCCTTCAACCAAGCCTGGGTCCCCATCGTCGACCACGACTTCATCCAAGACCTAACCTCCAAGCAACTTGCCACCGGCGCCTTCGTCCACGTCCCCATCCTCATCGGCGCCAACACCGACGAAGGCTTCTCCTTCAACCCCCCACCCGGCGCAAATACCTCCCAAGAGCTCTTCACTGCCATCTCCTCCGTCACAACCTCCCCCGCCTTCGCCCACCGCCTCCAGGCCGCCTACTCCCCGCCCGATCCCTGCTTCGGCCCGCCCTATAACACCGACACCACGAAGCTCTGCGGCCCGCTAGGCCCCGGCTTTGGCGCGCAGTACCGCCGCGAGGCCGCCCTCTTCGGCGACTATAGGTTCATCGCCGCGCGGCGCGCCGCCTGCGAGATCTGGGCGGCACGCGGCTTGCCCGCGTACTGTTACCGCTTCAACGCGCGGCCCACGGGCCAGCCGTACACGTCCGGCGTGCAGCACTTCCAGGAGGTGGCGTTTGTGTTCGACAACACGCGCGGCGAGGGGTACGATGCGCTGACCGGCATGGTGGACCCGTTTGGCGGGAAGCCGCCGGCGTACAAGCGGTTGGCGAAGCTGATGAGTTTGAGTTGGGTGGGATTTGTGGCGGAGTTGGATCCGAATGCGTTGCGGGAGCGGAGGGGCAGGGGCGGGGAGGCGTGCTTTGAGGGTGTGCAGAGCTGGCCGCGGTATGAGGTGGGGAGGCCGCGGGCGTTTGTGTTTGATGCGAATGTTACGTCGTATGTCGAGGCGGATACGTATCGCGCCGAGGGGATTGGGCTGCTGAATCGGTTTGCCGCGAGTGAGTTGGGGAGGTAGTTTGCTTGGTGGATGGGGAAAGCTTAAATACACGAGGAGAGAATTTAACATTTCCATCCATTATGCGACATTCCATTTGTTCGCGTTAAAGGTCGGCCATAGTAACGTCAATTTGTGCCACGCATGCCGCTTAACAAGTCTAGAATAGTCATCTACTAGTACAAAATCGTCGTTTGAAGTTGTACCCCTGACCCCTTTCCTTCAACAGTACGATTTGTCCTGTCCTAAGCATGAACGAGAACAGATGATTCGCCTGTCTCACAATAAAGCAAAACTTCCTAATTTCACAGCAGCCTGGTTCTCTCCAATTTTTATTACGATTAGGCTTATTGTGGTTGAAATAAGGTTGGTGAGCGCTGGCTGGGTATGGCTCTGTGGCGAACACGGAACGCCGACTTCCAAGAGTTCGCCAGGTGGCGTCTACGAGTATGGTTCACCCACATATGCAGAGAAGTCATCAATATGCATGGGCAGTTCAAGACGACCTGAGCATTAAATCTAATTTCGAGTGTGAAAACAGATGTGTAGTGGGGCTGCGTGCGTGGCACCACTCACGAGCGCAAGGCTGTATAACGTTAAGATCATTATGCATACCGCTCCAGCGACCTCAGCTAAATTGCGGGCGCTTCCACGCTGTGCAACATGTTATTGACCATTATGAGCTCGAGCAATTATTGTCTGAGCCCCAATGCCACGTTCTCCAGACACGGCCACGCCGCAGCAAACAATATGGACTGGTGTAACGAAGCAGACATTCACCCAAGATATCTTGCGCCTCAGTAAGAAAACCAAAACACCTGAAAGCGCTGCCACGTACAAGACGCGGCGGATACAGCCAGGCTCGAATGAGTCGGAATATGTTCTTAAATTCGAGGAAGAACTTCAGATTGCTGATGACATAGCTCTTGTGTCTGCATGGCAAGGAGATCCCAATTCGGTTACTGCGACAACCGTGGAGGCTACCAGGTCCAAAAGGCAGGTATTGATAACGTTGGCTGCAAATCAAGGCATAACAAATGGAGTTCAAATCATGACAGAGCGGATGGCAAGGAACTTAGAGTTGTGTGCTTCGAAGGGTGAGTACAACCTACTGGGGACGGTCAATCAACATTGGCTTAAAAAAGAGCAGAAACATCAATGAAGGCTTGTGAAGATGAGCTGTTTGCGGGGATTATCGATCTGAATAGGAATCGCATCCGAGGTCGTATCGGATCTTTGAAGTACTACAAACCAAAGTCTGTATCTGGAGATCCGCATACTCTGCTGTCCACCCTTATGAAGATCTCAGAACAGTGTAAAAGCAATTTGGAGAGTTTATCTCCGGATGGACGCCTTCTTCTTGAACAGATTCAGCGATTTGAAGAGCTATTTGTGCAGTATGAAGCTATATGCCCCCCACAGGATGATGACGAGGTCTTACGAAGCTGTGTCAAAGTCCTTCAGGGTCTTCATGGCACCAATGGATTCATTCACAGGCTAGAAGCCTTGTCTTTGCCAGTACAGTCTTTCAAGCAAAGAGATGTTTCTCAGGTCGACAAAGTTGGTAATTATTGGCGGATTAGTCGAGATTTAACCAAGTATAGTCGAAAATACTGCGAGAACTTTTGCAAGATCCAAACGGTATTCCTTGACCATTTCTTGCCGTCGAGAATACCCCCAGCAAGACGAAACAAAACCCGGGTCCATGCTGAGATTCAGTTGATTGTTCATTTTGAGCTCCATAAACAAAGACTCTTGCCACGAGCGATTGGTGCAAGTAAAGAAGCTTGTTTCCTTTGCGACTCATTCATTCGAGCACACAACTGGTTCAATATATCGGGAGCTCACAAAGTAGTTTACCGTAAATGGGCGGTACCGGACCTGCAAGAATTCGACCGTTGGTCCAGGAAACGCATGCGCTTAATCATATCCGCAGTTCACAGCGATATTGAGAAAGCCTTCTATGCTGATCTCATCCGAAGAAATTATCCTATGCAAAGCACTGTGAATTTATTTCCACCGAATTTGCCGACGCCTCTGTCTTCGACAATTTCATCTCTTACGCCCATTACGAAAAGAAGCAGCCAGGCAACTCTTACTTGTCAGCTTCGCTATAGACTCAACGAAGCGGCATACAACTCGGAACAAGCTACTGCATCTAAAGCAATATGCGTTCAGGATGAATATAGGAGATTCGAGGATCCAATAACTACCGACCTTATCGCCTCAACATGCAAGACCCTGAGTGAGGCCTCAGCTTCCATTGGTGGCATCGACCTATCTTTCTCCGGACCGGATAGTTGGAGCGAGCAGACCACGAACAATGCCGACGCTGCCAATTGGGAATACACAGCCTCGTGTTCCGAAGCTGATGAAGTGAAGCCCGGTGTCACCCATGTAGACATATCTACATTGAAGATGGGTGTTAACCTGCGGTTGAACACTGGCATGTTTGCACCGTGCAATTTCTCATTTTTCATCTCGGATACCGGAAAAAAGCCCATCAAAGTATCATGCAAATGGAGCAAGCAGAAAAGCAACCATGTCAAGACAGGATCGGAATGTCTATGAAGGTGGAAATGGATCTACAATCTCATCCAAAGTACTTGCCGTGCAACTCGCCCTCGCTGGTGCCTACCTGCACGTCATAGACCCATGTGTTAATCTCGACCTCCTCGCCGCGATACGCACCCCACTTGGGGTCCGCCTGACCAGGAAACATGTTTCCCGTCACAACCTGAGAGTTGGTTGTGGTGAATGTGATAGGCTTGCCATTGACCCACACCCTCCACGTTCCCTTCTTTGCGTCCGCGAAGATCTCCATACCGATGGTGTACACTGTATGGTCCGCAACCGGCAGAGCGTACTGTGCAACGCGCCCATCAGTCGCGCTCGCCTGCCACTGAAACTGCAGCTTGCCGCTCTTGACCTCCATCGCCAGCGGGATGTTGGCACCGCCGTCCTGTGCGTTGTTGGCCGCGTACTCCTTCCACTGCCAGATCATCAGGCTGTCCTGGACCTGCTGCAGCGCGAACGTGTAGCCGAGGTAGTAGGTGTTGCCGGCGGACGTCTTGCTCTTGAGGTGGTACTCGGCGCGGATGTCGCCGGCGATGCGGTGCGCATGGGCGGCGGGCACGCCTTGCCAGTCGCTGCCCTTGTAGAAGCGCAGGTCGGCGGTATTCTCGCTCTGAGTGACTCCACGGGCGGCTTCGAGGTTCCTGAGCCCGAGGACGGCGGGGTCGTCACCGCGGGTTGCGTTGAAGTCGGCGAGCAGAGTAGCTGAGGCCAGGGTGAGGCATGTGCTTAATGTGGTGAGGAGCTTCATGGCTGTGGACTGCTCTGTTTCTTTTCTTTCTGGTTGTTGAAGAGCAACAGGCGTAAACAAAATTCATCAACCTGGGCAGTCCACCTCACTATATATACTACACATCACGGAATACACCATCGCCTAATGCAAGCGAGGAAACAGACCTTGAACAGGCATCTTAAAATGGACCAACCTGAAACGCTGATCAGCGGTTACATCGCCGGCGGAGAGGCGCATGCCGATGCCTACATCAGGAGCTGATCTGCAACTGGCTCGTATTCTTGACCTTGAACGTCATAAAGGCGCAAACGCCATGATTGCTGTAGTCGGGGGCTATTTGTCTTTCTAAACACAGTTCGAAAAGGACATGCAAAGGAACAATTACAGGTGGATAAAGCGTAGGGTCAACTTCAAGGGATAATGAAAGGGGGGAAGAAATGCGTGCGGGTGTGTCCTAAAGTAGCGTTCAAAAGTCTTGTCCTTGACGGACCCTGACTCTGCTCTCCAGCACGTCGCAAACAAAACAAACGCCCCGCGTTCTTCATTCCACTCCCTCGCGTGTTCCATAGTTGCTCTACAATCAAAAGGATTCCTCAAAACAAACCGTGCACATCTTACCATGAACCCGGCTTGGAGGAACATTGCGTTTTGAAGCCGAACCACATTCCAAGTCACTAGCGAGCAAATCCACGCGTTACAACGCCATCCACACCACATAGGCCCTTCAGCACACGACCCACCATGGCCACAACAGAAGACCCCCCAAGCCCACCCTCACAACCGCCACCCACAGCCTCCGCCCCCGGCCCTCGTGCCTCGCGCCTCCAATCCCTCCTCGACTCCGCCATCTCCCACACCGTCAGCACTGTCACCTACCGCAACTTCGCCGCCTGCTTCCCCACCCCGCAGCAGTACGCCCCCAGCGCCCTCGAGACCCTGCACCGCGACTTCACCACGCTGCTCGACGAGCGCTGCAAGGCCGAGCTCGCCGCCGTGCTCGACGCCCGCGACGCCGTCCCGCGCCTCAACGCCCTCGACGAGCTGCTGGCCGCCGCGCGCCGCCGCAAAGACGCGTGGGAGGCGGCCGGCGCGGTCGAGAAGGACCGGCGCGAGGCTGTCCAGCCCAGTGCGCTGCCGCCGGAGGTGGTGCTCGCGGCGCATCTGAGGCCGTTCCTGACGGCGCAGACGGACGCGTTGGAGGCGCGGCTGGGGGCGACGCAGGAGCGGAATCTGGCGCTGGTGGACACCGTGCGGCGGCAGCGGGAGGAGATTGAGGCGCTGGTGAGCGGGCTGGAGGGGGTGGTGAGGGATCTGGAGGAGGCGGGGCGGGCGGCGCAGGAGGGCATTGGGGCTGTGAAGGGCGAGGTGCATGAAGCTGCTGTTGCTGGTGCTGAGGGGTGAAGCGGAGCGTTCAGTGTCCTGGAGGATTGACGCTACTAAGACCCTTTTCAATTGGTGGAAAGCGGCTTGTTGGACTCATTCTGGCGGAGCTGAGGATCTAGCTTCAGGTTCAGACGGCGCAATGCCGTCGCCGAAGTTTCGACATATAGGCCACGATTGGATCGACCACATGTCGCTCTGGTTGTCCTGAGCGGAAAGCTAGGATAGCTCGATGTCACAATGCTTTCCGCTGGCATGATGGGAAGGCCTATAGTTGCGTTTCCGGAATGGACGGCGCGATTCACGCCATGCTTGGAGGATGCCAATTTTACCAAAAGTCTGCCGAGACTTCTGAGCAAGATTTCTGGGCTTGTGCAAGGACACAGTGTATGGCCGCACCATATGGAAAGCAGTCATTCGACTCAAGGAAGACGAGAGAAAGATCCATCATCGAGATCTTTACATTGCCCAGTTCTATAACAAATCTCACGGGCGAACTACAAGAGCTTCCAAGGACAATGCTGCTGGATGGAGCCAGGGCAATCTTCGCCAAGTCTTCCGGGTTTTCCCTCATCATAGACATCCTTTCTCAAGATTGACAAATGTTGTGCTTTGATGGCTACTATAATAGCACATGCAGGTGGTTTGTTTGCCCTCTGCTTGCGGAGTGTTCACAGCCCACGGTAGATTACACGTGTCAACACAAAAATGATCCTGTCTCATGCGGAGATTGTTTCGCGACTCTTGCAAAACTAAGACATCGACGCGCTTAGAAGTGAGCAGTTTGCCGGTTCACAGATGTCCCAAAGTTAGTAGTATGACTGTAGCCGCGACGGGACTGCAACGTTGCCAAGGGGTTTCATCCCGCCATATCGCTTGTCTTCTATCGTGGAATGGCCTGCTTGACGATTGCAATGTTTATTCCATTCCTCATATTGACAACAACGCTCAGCAAACAAACCTCTCGGGAAATTTTTGCTGGAGAGGAGAACATTAATGCTTGTGGTAATCAACTCGGTTTACTTAGTCGTTTGATAAGCACAGGGATTCGGATGTAGGTAAGACTAAGTTGGGTCATCTGGGTCACACAAAAGTAATAACCAGAGCCAATCCTTAAGACAATCATCTTGTGTTTACACCGCTTTCCATGTCGTTCCTGATCGCAAGGTTTCGGCAACTTGCTATTTAAGTTCCCATCCCCCTTGATGGTGGCTTGACCGGATATCGATCTGCTTTAGACTACTGCGCAGTCTTACACCCCTGCTATTATTCTCTTTCCCAGACTACTCTTCTTGATAAGAATGACCAAACGCGCGCGAAAGAAGACCATCGCCACTCAAATGACGACTGAACTCATCAATGAACAGGACGACAAAGAAGTTGGTAACGACAGAGTTGAAGATGAGAAAGCTGACGTCCAAGAGGTGGATGACGATGCTGATGATGATGGAGTTGAGGACGACGGAGTTGAGGACGACGGAGTTGAGGACGACGGAGTTGATGATGACGAGGTTGATGTTGAAGGGACCGATGTTGAAGGGACCGATGTTGAAGGGACTGATGTTGAAGGGACTGATGCCGACGAAGAAAGGGACGAAGAAGATGGTGACGATGCAGTTGAATACGAGGAAGATGAGGACGAAGGTGAAGACAAAGGTGAAGACGAGAAAGACGACACGAACAGAGCTAAATATGAAGAAGTCGCTGACAAACATGTTACAAAGCATGGGACTCAGCAAAGCTCTCGCAAAGGAAGGAGACTGAAGCGTGCGAAAGCAAGATCTGGGTCGGCTGGACTTCTGGAAGGAGTTATTGACTTGATCTCCACCACGATGACCGTCCTGAAGACCCCGCTGGTATTGGGTTTCTCGTTCTTGCTGATTTTGTTGCTCGCAAGGATCATTCTCACATTGGCCCACGCCACTATCTGCGGTATTCCTGGTATCACTCTTTTCATGTCCTCTTGCAAAGTCCCCCCAACCCTGAGTCGCATGGACTACGAAGATGTCGTACGTGTACACGCTGAGCTGGATGCTATCCAAGAGCAGGCTGCTGGAGGACTTTCAATCCCGCTTATAATAAAGAGAGGTGAAAGCGCCATTCGAGAAGTCTCCATTGTGGTCCAATTGAGCCAACTACCTTCAAAGTAAGTATTCCATGAATTTTTCGCTCCGAGTCAGCTGGACTAGCATGCTAACGATCTCAAGACTTGAAATGGTGCCAATCATGGAAAACTTTCACAAACTCGCTAGCAGAGTTGGGGACGACATGCATGGTTACTATTCCCGTATGCTAGGGTTGCATGAATCCATCATTATCTTGACTTCGAGAACCGAGCGGCAGTTGACAGAGATAAAGCTGAAAAAAGAAGTCGAGGACAGGCCGGCTACCGGACTTGTTCCCGCTGCTGTCAAGCTCATCTCCGGCCCTCCTGCTTCGCCCATGATAGCTGTGAACCAGCAATTTCTGAAGTATATCGAGATGATGAAGGACGAGATCCATATACTCATTTCTGAACATCGCATCATTCTTGAAGACATGAGAACCCTAGAAGAGTACCTGTATTCCATTGCAAGACTCGAAAAAATAGACGATCACATCATCTCCGGCAGCAAGCAAGACCTCGAGGGCAGATTTCTGCAAGTCTTCGGATATTATTCGAAGGAGCTCGGAAATCTAGACAAATCCATGGTGGCTCTCACACAGCTCGTCCACGCCAGACGCATGGCCCTGAAGCAGGTTGAGGGAGTTTCGACACAGCTCAACATTCTCAGTGCTGATCTCACAGCTCTACGAGAGCGGATAGTCGAGCGCCAGAGAGTCTCTGACGATGATGCTGCATCGTTGGAGTACCAGGTCCAGATGATCCACGGGAGCTTGGATCGGATGCGCTTAGCTAGCAAGAAAAACAGGGATGCTAAGAGCCAGTGGAACAAGGATATCTTGGCCCAGATCAAGAAGGCTTGGTCTTCCTATAATTAGTGCTGGGCTGATTCACCATCTTGGTCCTCGCTACCATTTTGTTTTCACTGGGTTGGGTTGCTGGAGTCTGCGTTAGCC
The DNA here is from genome assembly GCA_006937295.1 of Carpinus fangiana. NCBI lineage: Eukaryota > Viridiplantae > Streptophyta > Magnoliopsida > Fagales > Betulaceae > Carpinus > Carpinus fangiana. The sequence continues at coordinate 178,787 of VIBQ01000074.1, read as the reverse complement.
TCGAAATTCACATTCTGTGGCATGTAGCAAGCAATAAACAGATTATCCTCACCCATCTCTCTCGATCGTCACCAAAGTCTACTTGATGAACGTCATCGAAGGCTCCTTGATCTGGGGCTGATTTTAAGTCGTTCACAACATAATCACCATGTTACAGGGAATTGGCAAGGGGTAATGATAAGAGTGTGTTCGGTGGATGTGCAAATATAGAACGAGTGAGGGTATTCATGGATAACGTTCCACCAAAAGAAAGAGAAAGGAGACTCGTCGCCCATCCAATCGTCTCTCCAAGAGTCTGTCCAAGCGTCTGTCCAACGCAGTCGGCCCGAAACGCCATGCCAAAGGAAAGTACTCCACCTAAGCCAAGAACTGGCATCGCGAAAAGTGCGACAACGAGAGAACTTCCCAAAACGAGTGAAGCAGTGAGTTGTAAAGGAAGGAACGCCATGCCAGACCGCCAAGGGTATCTATCGTGAAGAGGGTGCCGCGCCGCGGGCACACCTCTGAAGGGCAAAAGGAAAGGGGAAAAGAAGATGTGCTCTATGACCAAAACATGCTCCCCAAAAAAAAGAAAGAAAGAAGCTTTCAGTCAACGGCGGCGCCCGCTGAACTGCTGCACCGACACGACCCGCCGCGCGCATGGCCTCCCCTAGAAGCCTTCGCGCCGCTCGTCGGAGGCAGCGACGGCTAGCGACGTGGTGCTGCCCAGGGCCGTCACGTCGCCCTGCATCTTGCGCAGGTCCAGGTTTGTGCCGCCCTCCGCCACAGTCGGCGAGCTGAGGCCCGAGCTGCGCTTCGAACCTTGCGTGGGTGCGTCGGGCTGGCGGCTCGTCATGCGGCGCAGCTTGTTGGCCGTGCGGGAGAGGAAGGTCTTGGGCCGGGAGGCGTGGTGCGACGAGCCGTCGCTGCTGGTGACGTCGTCTGGTGTGGCGTTCGTGGCTGCCGATGCTTCGGAATGGTCTGGCCGAGCGCGCTCGGGCGTGGTGCGTATGCGCAGTAGGAGGTTGCGGGATGATTGGCGCGGTGTGCTGGTGTGGGTCGTGGGGTTGCGGACTTGGCTGGTGGTTGGGGAAAGGGGCGAGCCGGTGGATGACGATGGCTCATCTTCGGATTGCACATAGTTTGGCGGTAACTCTGGCCAGGTCTTGAGTGACTGCGAGTCCCAATCAATCTGCGCGCGTCTGCCCTGTACAACAATGACGTCGCTCGCACGTTTCGAGTTGAAGAGTAGACTGGGCATGCATCTTCTTCGGATGCGGGACTCTTGAGCGGCATCGCGCGCAATGTATGGCGCCCACTTGCCGTCACCATCAAAATCGCTCCGCTCGACGGGTTCTCCCGCCGGGGTGTCGGTGCGAGGCTGGCTGATGCGAAGGCGTATCCTTGGTGGCGCTGGGCCAGAGTGAGCGTCGAGAATCCTATTGACTTGATTCATCAAGCCTGACACGTGGGCAGCATTATTAGAAGGGGTAGGTTGTGGTTGCGGCAGAGTATGCGGCTCTTCCTCATGGTCGTTGTCTCGGTCACCATCGACTGGCCCAGCATCTCCGTCGGGGTGTCGACCGTCGTCGACATCGTGCACTGTGTCTGGCTCGCCTTGTTCGTCGTGTATCTCATTACCGAGTTGTGGATAGTGGTCCCGAATGATGCGGGCTTGCTGCTCACGAAGGGCATCGAGGCCCACATTTTCAGCAGGATTGTTGGGCCGTCGTCGCCTCCGCCTGGGCAACGTGATATACTTAGGCTCAGCTCTTGCCTCGAGTGGAGGAGAGATGTCGATGGCAGCTGACAGTTTGTTCATCCAAGCGGTGCGTTCAGTCGAGGTTTTGAAGCGCAGCAGAAGCTGTTGGTTCTCGAGACGTAGGCGAATGACATATTGGTAGACGCGATCAAACTTGGAGGGCTCTGCGAGCTGCAGCTGACGTTGTGCAGACGTCGACAGAAGGTAGACCAGATGTGATTTGGGCACAAGCTCATACTTGCGATGATCGGAGGCGAAGCCGGCTTCAGCATGCTGCAGAGTGTAGCTTCTCAGGAGCTTGCCGGGGCGGTGATCGGCCAGAGCGGGGTTTGCGGCGAGGGAAAGAGGGTTGGAGGACTTGACGGTGTGAATGTGGAGGGCAGTCCCGCGCAGGATGGCATATATGTGCTCCCACTTGGGGTCTTCGACGGTGGTGAAGGGGGTCTTCTTCTCGACTTTGAAGTCTAACCTGCCCTCGGCGTGGACTGTGCAGTCGTACGCGGGGATGCGAGACTCGTGTGTGGCGGCATCGTTGAGCGACAGACGTCGTGGTCGTGTCCGTGTCTGTGAGCCAGAGGAAATGTAGTTGGGCGGTGGGTCGTCAAGCGTTGGGTCGGGCAGAGAAGGGTCTCTGAAGGCGTTGTGATAGCCAATGACGCCGCGAAGACGATGGTCCTGCGCGAGCTCGGGGTTGCCGTAGCCCTGATCGAGTGGCCTGGCCTGGCCGTCGGACTGAGCGCGCCGCGAAACGGGCCGCAGGCGGTCGCTGAAGGGCAGGACGAGGTGCGCGGCGAAAGACATGGCTGGAGACGCGCAGGCTAATGGACGCTCATGGTGCAGCAGTCGCGGAGGCGGTGGTGCGGCCGCAGTAAAGAGGGGGTCAGAGGGCGAGCGCGGTCTGCAAGAGAGATGCAATTCAAGGCATGCAGAAGTGGAGGGTTGGCGGATGGGCGGGCAGAGGTGCACGGGCGGACATAACTAGTGGCATTCGATGGCGCAGATGATCTGTGAAAGGAGCGGAGAGAAGTGACGCGAGGGCCCCCCATCGGATATGCCACGGCCAATTGCGATGCCCCGCGTGCTGCTGTGTCGCTGGCCGGCGATCGCACTCGTTGACCACGGTCCCCTCCTCGCGCACGCTATCTGTCAATTTTGCAGCAAGTGTCGCGTCAGTCCGCCGGAGCACGAGCATGGGGGTGAAGCCAGATTCATTCGTCTCAGCCCTGTCTTGATGTGGAGCCTCAGATCGGTCTAGAGGCCACCCTGCGTCACTTCGCAGCCGCCATCGCTCTCGTTCTGGGCACCGCGTGGGCCTAAGTCTACTCAAGCAAAAATCAAGCAGTGTGGCATGCACACATCCATAACCCTCGTAAGGTGAAGGAATGCCGGCCGGTATAGCCGCGCCTGCGAATCATTGCGATACGCTGCTGACTGTGTCGGTCGGTTGTGCGCATCCCCCGCCTACCGCCCAAGGGTCTCAGCAGTTTGATCGTCCTGTACGTACCCCTCCGCTTTGTAATGGTGATCATACGTGCAAGCCGACGGCCTCAAGCCATGCTGCTGCGACCAGCTCTTCGCCTACCATTGTCTGTATCTCTTGCCTGATGGCGTCTTCACCGAGCGACTCTGCCAGCTCCCTTAGGTGAGAGCCATCGCTTGCTGATAGCGACGCCGCCACCGCCTCCCGTACCGATGCCGACCTCAGCACGTCCGCGTCTGGATGCGTTGTTGCGTTAAACGAGGATTGGATGGAAGCTCTTGCAATTGCCGCAGAACCTTTATAGTAGATGCCAGCGTTACGCAGCAACGTCTGCTTCGTCTTCTCCGCATCCATGGTCGAGGTGATGGCCGATAGTCGCTCCATCTCTGCATCACCCCTTCCTTGATGAATCCGCGCGAGCAAACCTTTGTCTGTACCAGGAATCTTACTGGCTACTGTCAGTGCCTCGAGTGCCTGCGTCAGCAGTTTCCATCGCACCCCATCTGCTCTTGCACTTTCGACTTCGTGGATGGTGGAAGCACAGTCCCTGAGCGACTCCCCGTAGCTGCACAGCCTCTCTGCGCTGCCGTCAAGTGCTTTTCCAATCCACTCGTATGGTGCCTTGAAGACTTCACTCCAGCCCCGCATATCAAACGCTGCGTGCACTTCCTCCGCGTAATCCTCGGCGGGCACCAACTTCGAGCGATATCGGATTTCCCCCTTCACAGCTGCCAAGAACTTCGCCATCGCGGTCACAGCTTCCACGAAGACTGAGAAGTCTTCTTTCTGCCACCCCGCTGGTACTTCTACCTGTGTCGGGGTGGCCTGCACGAGCTGCAACATGTACATCTCGCGATGTTGGCCCTGTTGATCGAGATCGACTTGAGGATCCCGCTGTGCTGTCGCAAGTGACGGCAGGTTTTCATAGTACAGAGTCAGAGACCGCAGCAACTCCAACCATGTCTCAACGACTGTCTTGATCGTCACTGTTTCCATTACCGATGCCCATTTGCTTGCGTCTTCTCCGTCTTCTTGCTGCATCTCGTGGTCATCCTGTTGTTCATGTTGAGCCAGTTCCAGTTCCCTTGTTCCTTCCACACTGGACTGACCTGAGGTTTGAGCCTCTGCGATCAGGGTCGTCCATCTCACGAGCCTCGTGTGCTGTATGTTCAAACATTTCTCGAACAATGTAACCGCTTCGTTGGCCATATCGCTCAGGCTCTGACCGATAGCTGCGGCCTCATCGTCCTGGAGAGCTTCTACAAGACTGCACAGCACTTGCGCTTCGTTGAACACGACATCAGCGTATGCTGCCTCGGCCTGCTCTGCCGCATCTTCGCCTTTTCGCCCTCGTGCCAGATACCCCTGTTCGGCGATTTGGCTCGCTCGGCGATGAGCCCCCAGTGCGACGGCCAGCTGTTGACTCAGGCTCTCGGAGCTCCATTCTGTGCGTAGCAGTGGGTACTGCGTGACCGTATACAAGATTCGGGCTCTGTTATACTCGAGATCGAAGCAGCCTTCTTGTCGGCTGAGCGGTCCAGTCATTGCAGCCAATCCCTTATCGTAGACCTCCAGCGCGCGTTGGTAGAACCGTACTGACTTGGCCGCATCGCCGGCGCGCCATTTTTCTGCGGCCTCCTCGTGGGCGACGGCGGCCTCCAGAAATTCTTCGGGCGTAGATGGCTCAGCGCTGGGTTTCGGCGCTTTACCTTTGAACTTGTGGGCGCGCGGTATGCGCGTCATGGCAATGCTCCTTTCCGTTACTCACCGTCGCGTCGGGTCAAGCGAGTTGAGAATATCAGAGTGAAGAGCACTTGACGGCTTGGAGCAAATACCTCCCCAAGGACGGGGTTCTGCCCAGAACGAGCGGGTTCTTGGCCGTCAGAAGCGATCTTCAATGCAGAAGCCACCGCGCCTGAGAAGCAAAGTGACGGAAGCCCTGACAGATGCAATACAGCGGTTGGAACACTATGCACGACCGCGTTACAAATCACAGGCAGGAGTATCTTGTGGAAGGTTCGAGGTGTCCCAATGGCTGTCGGCGACAGCGTACAGCTTTTTGCCCTCGACGACTCGACCCAGTTGTCTGGTTTGACCTGTGCTTGGACGGCACAGCCGTTGCGTGCCCGCCGGCAGCAGGTCCCGAGCCAGGCCAACGGGCGTGGTTCCCCCTACCCTCGCACGGTTCGACTTCATCTCGGTTGCACAGGAGGCAGCGCGTGTCTGCCTGTGGCCCGGACCTGACCCTTCGCCCCAGCTGGCTACAATCCAAGCTACCCACCCACACGCGCGCGCCTCCCACCCCCCCCGGTCCCGTCAAGGTTTGCCCCGCTAACGCACCGCCGGACTCGGGGCGGTGCAAATCAAGTCGGCACCTGCCCTTCTGGTGCGCCCCAGGCAGAGCTGCATACCGTTGCCGAGAGCTTGTCAGTCCCCGGCGTCCAATGAGATTACGGCGCTTCCTGAGATCTTCCTGTAGCTGTGCCTAGATTGCGGGTAATCCTGCGCTCTTTTAGGCATGGCGCTCTGACGACAAATAGTATCAATGACTCTGCCTAAACCCTCGCTTCGCCGTACCCGTTGGATGCGCACAATTTGCCCCTCACCCTGTCTGGGCTACGCAAGTGCTCGAGCAAGGCTACGTTCAATGCCTGCGCAGATTCCTTGAACAGCATGGGCACGCACTACAGAAGCAGATATGTCGTCACATTCCTTACTACTCTCATCCTTGCCTGCCAGCTATAGCATAGATCTCGATCCGCCAGAGCTTCTAAACGGCCAGCACACCGACGGAAAATCCCTACCTGGGCATGACATGCTGAGCTGTCACCATGCCCAGCCAGTCAGCTTGATTGTTTGCTTGGCCGCGTCTTTCAGTGCAACTCGACGCAGCCCTAGCGCCCACTTGCAAGGACAACTTCTGCTGAATGCAATCACCCCGCGTGTTCCAGTCGTCTTTTAGGCGCTTCTACGCCTTTCTCTGCCCGTAAACTACCTTGTTTGCAGGCACACTAGCATCTCTGCATTGATCACTGCGTCTTTTCTTTGATTGATTCAATACATTTGCACGCTTTAATCTCTGCTCGGCCGCACTCCTCTCGTGCTCACCTTCATCTCGCTAATCACCTCGCTGGTCGATTTCCCGCCAACATCCCCATGGGCGCAGACACGGTTTCGCTAGAGTCGCAATACGAAGAATCCACTTGGGAGCATGGCCGCCTCTACCAAAAATTTGCTGTCGAGAAAAGCATTTATTGGGTCCCCATAGACGAAGTAAGTCGCCAATATTCCTCTCCATCGTATTGGACCTGTCGTTGTGGTAATTGAGCTGACCGACGTCTACAGGAAGAAGAAGAGCGCCAAAATATTGAGGATGATGTGCTCAACGGCGTTTTCAACAACAAACTTTTCTTCAGCGATCCACCCCACAACCCAAACAAGGTATTGGATCTCGGTTACGGACAGGCACACTGGGCTATCACGGTGGCAGAAACATACCCCGACTGCGAGGTATGACATTCTACCTCAACACATGATACGTCCAATCTCAAATGATGGTCATTATACTGAACCCACCGGACTCAGGTCACAGCCATCGACATCCGGCCCCTCGACCTTCCCGTCTATCCCCCCAACCTCTCCCTCGAATGCGACAACCTGAACAACATCCTCACAGACGTCTATCCGCAAGACTCCTTCGACATCATCCAATCGCGCCTTGTCGGTCCTGGCATCCACAAGAATCGCTGGCCCTCCTACCTCGCCGAACTGCGCCAACTCCTCGCTCCAACTGGCACACTCCAGGCCTGCGAGTACTACTTCAACATCCAGTCCCATGCCGGCCTACTCACACCTGATTCGGCCCTCACGCGCTGGGGTACCCTCTACCGCCGCGCCATGGAGCGTCTCCAGCGTGACCCGCGCATGGGCAATCACCTCCTACCACTGTGCCGCAGCGCCGGCTTCGCGCCGCTACAGGTCAAGTACTACGAACTGCCCATCGGTTCGTGGCCCAGCGACGAGCGGCAGAGGCAGATTGGCGCGCGCATGCTCGAGAATATGGATCTGATGCTTGAGAGCTTTGGGCTGTGGGGGCTTGTCAAGGTGCTGGAGATGACCGTCGAGGAAGTCAAGAAGCTTGCGGATGATTGCCGACTGGAGTTTAAGCGGGAGGAGATTAAACCGTACCTACCGTGCTCAGTGGTCTGGGGCGGGAAGGGGTTGGAAGGAAGTGCTGCTGGCAGTGCGTCTGCTGATGCTGGCCTCGATTCGGCGACCACTTCTGGCGACGAGACTGCGTAGACTTTTTCATGTCGCTGATCTAAGAAACAGAGGTTGATGAAATTATGAAGATTCTGAGAGGCAAGGACAACGCTTGTCATTAAAGCAGTAATGATTGATCTGACTACAGCTCCACAGTGACGAGAGACGGGAGTTGGTATTGAGAGTACAGCCGGCTAGGCTCAACAGAAAAGGTCTACCTATATATACAAGTACAGTGGAGATTGGACACGCTGTCACTTCCTCTCGTGCTTCGGCCTCTGCCAGCTCCAACACTGAAACGCTCATGATACAACCATGTAAATGCGACAACGTCTAGATCGAATAAGGGCAGATTAGGCGTCATTCTTCTCGCCGTCCTTCTTCTTCTCCTCTTCCTTGGTCTTGGTCTCCGCGTCGCGCGCATCCTTGTCCGGATGCAGGTGGTCATGCTGCCCGGTGATCTTATGCCACGCGCTCTTCAGAAAGCCCTCATTCTTATGCGCATCCGCCTGGCCCTGCTTCGAGTCGCTCTTGACCCCGCCCTCGTCCTTGTCCATGTCCTCAAAGTTCATGATGCGCTTCGCGCTCTTGTCGCCCAGGTCGTTGGCCAGCATCTCCATGAGCGCGCGCTGGTTCGTCGACAGGAACTTGGGCATCTGCACCTTGAACTCGACGCGCAGGTCGCCGAAGCCCGCGCGCCGCCCGCCCAGCTTCTTCATGCCCATGCCGCCGAGCGTGATGCGCTCGCCAGTCCCCGTGCCCGTCGCGACGCGCACCTTGACGTCGCCGTCGAGCGTCGGCACGCGGATCTCGCCGCCCAGGATCGCCGTCGTCACGGGGATCGACGCCGTGTACAGGATGTCGGCGCCGCTGCGGCTGAACTTGGGGTCCGGCGCCACGCGGATGAAGACGTAGAGGTCGCCCTTCTGCGTGCGCGGGTTGGCGTTCGTCGCTTGGCCGGTCGCGGGCGCGTCGCCTTCGGCCTTGACCCGCAGGCGCATCCCGTCCTCGACGCCGCCAGGGATGTCGACGCTGACGGTGCGGCGCTCGCGCACTGCGCCCTGGCCGCTGCAGGTGCCGCATTCGCTGCCGCGGGGGATGGTCACGCCTTGGCCGCCGCACGCGCCGCACGTGCTGGCCATCTGGAAGCCGGCTTGCATGAAGTGGACCTGGGTGCCGGTGCCGCCGCACTGCTTGCACTGGGTGCGCTGGGTGCCCTTTTTCAGGCCGTTGCCGCTGCATGTCTTGCACTCCACTAGCGGCGTGATGAAGATGTCTTTCGTTGCGCCTTTGGCTGCGTCCATGAAGGAAATGTTTGTCTGCACCTCGATGTTCTCGCCTACGAGAATCTCCTCGGCAAATGGTTGTTGTCGTCCACCGCCACGTCCAGGTCTGCGTCCGCCGCCAAAAGCACTGAAGAGATCCTCAAAGTTGAAGTCGGCACCGAAGCCACCCTGTGCGCCTCCGAAACCACCGCCGAAGCCACCAGCTCCGCCACCGAAGCCTCCACCGAATCCTGCGCCAGGCCCACCGCCACCAGCGGAAGGATCATATCCTTGATCAAATGCTGCGGCGCCGTATGTATCGTACGTTTCCTTCTTCTTCGGGTCGGAGAGGATCTCGTATGCGCTCTGGGCTTCGGAGAACTTTTCCTTTGCGCTGGCGTCTTTGTTGGTATCTGGGTGGTACTTCTTCGCGAGACCATAATATGCCTTTTTGATTTCGGAATTTGATGCGGACTTGTTGACTCCGAGAACGCCATATGGATCTTTCGTGGCTTGTGTAGGCAAGGTCGCGTGAAAGGGCTATCAGGTATTCTTATTAGTATGATCAAAGCTTTGCAGAGCATTCAATAGTCTCACCCTTCGCTGTGTCTTGCGATGTTCAAAGTCATGCTGGTTGTGTTGCCATGCTTGTGGACGATGCTGCGCAGGAGCAGCCGAATGCAAGTGTCGGCATGACGATGTTTGCGATGCTCGTGCAAAGAGTCGTAGAGGATTCGCCGCCTTGAGGGGCAGTGAGGGAAGTGCGCCACTCATCAGGAGACGTGTGTGCAGGTGAGCTGCGACATTCAATGCTGAGAAATTGAAGATGAGGAACGACCAATAAATGTTCGTCGGATGAAAGTCGCAGGTCGCCCAAGGCTTGGCAGCCATCTTATCTTCGAAAATCTTCACCTGGGCAACTCGTCCGCGCTCCACATCCTTTTACGATGCCTGGACTCGCCTTTGGCTTCAATGCGAAGAGAAAACGTCAGGGCCACAGTCAGGCTCTCGGTAAGCCGCCGAAGCTGGCCTTTGGCGGTGACGATTCTGACAAAGAAGACACATTGCGAGGTGACAATGCTGAAGATATTAGCACTTTTGAAGAAACCTACGCTGCAACCATATTCTCCTCGAAACTGACAGCAGGACCACGCTCAAAGCCTTCGAATGCGCCTACAAGGCCCCCACAGTCCAAAACGGGCCCGGGCTCAATTCAGCCCGATCTAGCATCCTCCCTCGTGCAGAAGAAACAAATGGACGAAGCCACTGCTATTGACGCAACCATTTACGACTATGATACGCATTATGATGCTATACACGCCAAGGATGCCGCGAAGAAGGCTGCTGAACGCGCAGATGCAGCTTCTGGCAAACCAAAATACATGGAGAACCTCCTTGCTGCAGCAGAAACGCGGAAACGCGACCAGCTGCGTGCAAAAGACAAGCAGCTTCAACGAGAACGTGAAGCAGAAGGAGATGAGTTTGCCGACAAGGAGAAATTCGTCACAGAGGCATATAAAGCGCAACAAGAAGAAGTGAGGAAGATTGAGGAAGAGGAGAAGCGCAAGGAAGAGGAGGAGGAGCGAAAGAAGAAAGCACAGGGCATGTCGGGCTTCTTTAGGAACGTCATGGACCAGCAAGAGAAAGACCATCAAGAAGCGGTGGAAGCTGCCGCACGAGCTGCTTCCGGGGAGAAGCCGGCGCCGGCGCCGGAACCGAGCGAAGGTCCAGGCTTGACGGACATTCAACGTGCACGCGAACTAAATGAGAAGGGTGCGAATATTGTTATCACGGACGAGGGCGAAATTGCGGACAAACGTCAGCTTCTCACAGCCGGTCTGAACATTGCTCCGAAGCCCAAGCAGACTGGACCACAAAACCTGTCGACACGCACATCCCAGCAGCAACAACAACAACCAGCATACCGAGGGAACATGGACGCTAAGCGCGCAATGCGTGAGCGTCAAACGAAGATGATGGAATCACAACTCCAGCAGGCGGCGAAGCGCGCTGCTGATGAAGAGGCTGAGGAGCTGCAGAAGCGCGAGCAGGCTGCCAAATCGTCCAAAACCACTGGCGATATATCTGATGCGAAGGCACGTTACCTTGCGCGTAAGGCGGCAGCTGCCGCAGCAGCGGAAAAGGAATGAAGAGACTCTGGTTTCGATTTGTTCGGAGCATTGCAAGGCGTCGATGATTGGCTTGCTGAATATTATGATACCCATGTTGTTAACGAATATCACTTTCATGACCGTGACCCCTTGGTGGGCTTCACGTGTATTGCAAACTCCCGTGATCGACTACTGTACGGGCTGAGATCAGGGATGGCGCTGCGGACAGACGTCAAGTCACATTACACATGCCGCAACCGTATCAAATCCTGCCCAAAAGCGATGAGGAGGCTCAATGCCCATCTCTGCAGTCTAATTCATTGCCCCGCCATATTCCTTTTCTCAGGGATCCGTCCTTGGGAGGGGAGCATATGTATTTGGTGGGTTAATATGACGCTGATATCCATTCGTAGCTGAGCATAGCCGAAGTAGCCAAACTCTCAGTTGATTTGACTGAGCTTGTGGGTCAAGTCAGCTGCATCTTCATCTTAATAGAGCGACATATTCTGAGATTAGTGTGAGGTGAGGCATCTCAGATATAGCTCAACATATCGCCCCGCGTGATTTTGGTTAATGAAAGTGAATGCAACTATCCGTCTTCATTGTGTGCCTCAAGGAGTGACAAACCCCGTTCAAAAAGGACTTTGCAGTCCTAGATCTCAAAGACTTAGGTCTCAATTCAACAGTGTTCACTGACTGACCTCCAATGATACAAGACCAGTCCAGTTCCACAAATTAAGAAAATACGTCTTGAATATCGAGATTCCAAGATCTCTAGCAGTTGAATTCAATTTACTTCGGCTAACACTCCAAGACATCCACCATCACTGCATTCACTCACCTTCTCCAGGGTTCGGATCGGCTTTGACGAGCGGGCGGAATGCCTAATCATATCGCAGACGAAGAAATATGTCCGCTGTGGTTGCAGACAGACCATATGAAACAACTTATCTTCAGCAGATAGCAAAAACGAGATTGTGAGCGACTGTTGACATGGGGAGACATCAGATTCTATTTGGTGTCAAGTCAGAACGACGTGCGGCGTCAGTTATTCGACAGAGTCAACTTGGGGCAAGAACTGGCGCGCTTTGACAAGCTATATGTAGTCTCCTCGCCCAGAGGTAGACACAAGCCGTTCAATACAATGTTCCTGACCTGTGATAAGATTAATGCAGAGGGAAACGAGCAGCTATTGAGTATGCCATTGGTCTTTTGTTTCAATACCTACAACTTGACTAATCTATGGATCAGAAGCATCGCATCCTCGTTACCTTGCGCGTGTCTTGACCTGCACTGGTCCTAGACATACCAATGGGCACGTGACAGAAACCTACTTTCTACCGTCTGCCTACTCGCAAGGGATCACAGATCATGCTGATGTTCGAGAGATTCCCATAGGATATCTAGCCATCATGATCGGTACTCATCTCGCCTGGGATGACAGAATCCAGGATGAGTTCCTCTCATGGACAGACTCGTGGCTTTTTGCTGTCGTGCACTTATACCTTCGACATTTGAAAGGCGAAGGACATGCATATATGTTCTGCGTCGATACCAACAAAACAATGAAGATGCCGGTTGCAGGATCAACACCGAGAGAGCGAGCAATTTTTTTCTACGCCCTTGACTTGGTTGACGCGGTTGACCTTCATTCTTTCGAATGCTTCCAAAAGCCTCTAAAATTATCAGCACTAGCTGACCACAAGTTTACCCATGAATATTTGACCCATGGAGTGGTCGATTATTCTCAAGACAAAAAACTTCAGCCTGTATGTTGGGAGGACATGTGGAAGCCTCTACTCAATATTCTCATTCCTCAGATGAAAATTCCTGATGGTAGGATGGCCTCAGGGCTTTACACTGTGCTTTCGTATCTTCGCAGGGTCAATTACAATGGACCAGCCTCACGAATCACAGTGGAAGAATTAGATGCTGCAGAGCAGCTCGCACGCCTTCACATGCGATCCTCAACATCTAAAGCTCCACTGCTTGCCATATTTGTTCAATATCTTACGTTTCGAAATCGTGACATAGATGACAAATTATTCCAGGACCGAATAAGAATATTACGATATTCTTGTGAGTAATATCTAGCGGCATTGTTAACGATTCACAGTGGCTAACGTTCCCAGGTGATGATCTGGATGAACTCCTCCACGCGGGCTATGAACAGTGCCCAGGCAACCTGGTGGAGCAAGTCTCATATTTGATTCTTCTACGTGACGTTCAGAATGTCGTTGGTGGTCCACCTCTTTTACCAACGAATTTAATCACTCGGACCAGACTTGCTGGACGCGGTTTTCTCGGTGCGGAAAATTTCATGAACCCATCGATTAATTTATTTTTCGATCCTGTGAAGCAAGGAAAAGAAAGCAAAAATGGAAGGGGAACCCTCGTCTACAAACATGAAGCCGGCAATTACTGTAAGTACAGCTGTCGTTGTCCAAGGTGGACCACTGGCGAAAGAAAAGCCAAGAACAAATTGAAGAAGGCAGATGCCCCAATCCAAGGTGTGCGGGATGGTGAGACAGTCGCTCCAGCTGAGCAGCATGGACGCACAGAAACAGAAAAGCGGTTGCAATCTGATCATCACTCAGACGAAAGTCCACTTGGAACGTCGAGTGACGGGGGCAGTGTCAGGCATGAAGCAAGCTTTGCTACTTAAAGCTTTGACAACAATGACCGCAACGGCCGAGATGATAACGATGATATTTACAACGATAGCCAAAGTCAAGACAGTGATCACGAGATCTAGCAGGAAAGCGAACATGATGCAGAACAGGAAGGCGAGGGAATATGAGAATAACGCGACTACATGAGAGAAGAAGATAAAGAGTGTGAAGAAGGAGAGGAGGAAGGAGAGGAGGAAGGAGAGGAGGAAGGAGAGGAGGAAGGAGAGGAGGAAGGAGAGGAGGAAGGAGAGGAGGAAGAAGCACAATATAAACGTTGAGAGTGTCGCGCAGAACGACAGCGTCCACTTCGATGCTCTATTAAGGACAGGTCTATCGCTGCATATTTTCCAAGCATCCTCGTTTCAAGTCCAGCTCCTAATAATGCTCAAGTGACAGTACGAGGATTTTGGGAAACCTGTATGTGTCGGAAATCTTGTACTTTTGTGCGACTTCAGTACCATTTCTTTGCTTCAGTATGCGACAGCAGCTGGTTTCTAACAGTCGAAAGTCCATGAACGGGATGTGGTCAAGGAGAACCTTAGCTTCCGACTTCGCGGGAGTGACTCGGGATGACGGAATTGCCGAGCACCTCGACCCGCGGAACGTCAAAGCAACCACTGTAATAACTTGCGCCAGAGCTTTTACATACCTTAGGTTGCAAGGTCACAAGCACGGCGAGCCGATTGTTTTGCACATCAGCGTCCTGAGCCTGCACAATAATGCCCGTATGACACATACACATCCTCTGGCGCATCTCAAGCTCCACCCCACCCCAGCCCAAGCGGACGGAGATTGACTGACCCCATATCCCAGTCGCGTACACCACAATGGTCGCGACGTCGCTGAGGACGTTCCGCCGTGTTCTCAAACAATCAAGGGCGCCTTCACACGGTGTTCTGATTGCCTCGTACAGCATCTTTCGCGCTATCAACTTTCAACCAGACAGAGCTGCAGCATACGGACGAGATGCAAGCAAAGCACACACAAGATCGCTTCATACAGGAATCTATAGATTACGGCGACACACGAGCTTGGGGCGTAGAAGAACAGCATGTCTGGTCCATCGGACCATGGCCACTGTCAAGTCTGGCACCCCAGCTACTGGTCCCATAGCCGAGTACGATGAGCGTGTTAGCAGCGGCAAGCTGCGAGATGATGAGCACCAACGCAGTACGGGTAACGATCTGACGTGAATGACATGATACTGAATCTCAGTTACAGCAATCGTTCAGTCTCTGCAGGACCTCCACGACATGCTCGCCGACTACAGCGCACCGCCCGTCGCGATGCCCGACCTCCACAAACTAGACGAACCCAAACGCGGCTTCTTGTCCTCGTTGTTTCACCGCAACTCCTCCTCCTCAAGTGGCTCCGCCGCTAGTGTCCCCAAAAATCTCCCAAAGGGCCTTTACATGTTCGGCGACGTGGGCAGTGGCAAGACCATGCTCATGGATCTCTTCTACGACACCTTACCAGCAAACATTACATCTAAAACCCGCATTCACTTTCACAACTTCATGCAAGATGTCCACAAACGATTACACAAGCTCCGCAGCGAGCACGGCAACGATGTCGACGTAATGCCGCTCGTTGCCGCCCAGATAGCCTCTACAGCCTCGGTGCTCTGCTTCGACGAGTTTCAGGTCACTGACATTGCCGACGCCATGATCTTGCGCCGCCTTGTCGAGATGCTGATGCGTAACGGCTCCGTCATCGTAACCACCTCGAACCGCCACCCAAGCGATCTCTACAAGAACGGCATCCAGCGCGAGTCCTTCATCCCCTGCATCAACCTGCTCCTCACCAACCTCACCGTGCTCAACCTCGACTCCACCACCGATTACCGCAAGATCCCACGCCCGCCCTCCGGCGTCTACCACCACCCCTCCTCCGACCGCGCCGCCGCCTCGCACGCCGACAAGTGGTTCGCCTTCCTCGGCGACCCGCAGCACGACCCGCCGCACCCCGCGACGCACCACGTCTGGGGCCGCGAGATCACGGTCCCCAAGGCCAGCGGCCGCTGCGCCTGGTTCACGTTCGAGCAGCTCATCGGCCGCGCCACCGGCGCCGCCGACTACCTGGAGCTGGTGCGCGAGTACGACGCGTTCATCGTGACGAGCGTGCCGCAGATGACGCTGCGCGAGCGCGACTGGGCGCGCCGCTTCATCACGTTTGTCGACGCCGTGTACGAGGGGCGTGCGAAGCTCGTGCTCACGACGGACGTGCCGCTGCAGCAGCTGTTCCTCAGCAAGGATGAGATGCGCGAGGTGCTTGCGCAAAAGGGTGGTGGAGATGCGGCGGCGGGCAAGGCGGGTGGCGACAAGCAGAAGCCGGAGCAGCATTCGGATGAGCGGGATGGCGAGCACTCGGATGTTGATAGTAATATGCGCATGCTTATGGATGATCTGGGGTTGTCGATGGAGATGCTCAAAGGGAGCAGTATCTTCAGCGGCGACGAGGAGGCGTTTGCGTTTGCACGTGCGTTGAGCCGGCTGAGTGAGATGGGCAGCCAGGAGTGGGTTGAGCGCGGTATGGGGCTTGAGGCAAAGGGCGGGCAGATGGAGCGTGATAGTTGGCAGCGCGTGCGGAGCAAGTGGCGGGAGGACAGCATGTAGATGAAGCGGATCATATATAGATGTGCCAGCTTCTATGAGCTTTGGATATTGAGTCACGCGAGGAATGCGCTGCCGTGTTCATGCACTGCACTCTGTGTTGTGATCATTCATGCAATACTCTCTGTCAAATATCCAAACTCATAGCATACACAACGCACTCCAGCTTCCAAGAATCAAGTACAAAGCTCGAAAGATAACCCATGTCGTGAAAGGTCAGTCGCAAGAAAGTATATCGAAGTAAGGGGCTCCATTATCAAAAGGCAAGAAAAAGAAGAAGACGCCCGCTAAGCCCGTATAGTCGTATCATGTCTGGTATCATCAAGTCTACCTCGTCTCCATCCGCATTGCCATCCTCAGTGTACCTATCTGGAGAACCATTTGAGACTCGGGCACTCACTCACACCTTCTCCGTATTCCCAGTCCTCTTCGCCTCAGCGGCAGCTTGCGCAGCACGACGCTGTTCCTCATACTGTTTCTTAGCCCTAGCAGCACTTTGCGCAATGCGTTCGCTCTGCTTTGAGGTGGGCTGGCTGCGCTGCCGAGCCTCCATGTCCAGCGTGCCTTTGTTCAAGCGGGCGACCCTCTCAGCGTAGGCGAGCGCCGTGATGCGACCTTGTTCGGCCGAGGGCGCCAGCTTGGAGGACTGGCTTTGGGAATTGGCGGTGTTGCTTGTGGTGGTGGAGGCGGAAGCCGGGGCTGCGGTGGCATCGGGGTCGACGAGAGTGGAGGCGGTGGAGGTGGTTGTGGCCATGCTGGGCGCGAGGGAGGCGGTGCTGAAGCGGTTCGAGGTGCGGGGGGTTGCGGTCGCTGAGGTGGATGACTGTTTGGGTGTGTCAGGGCGGAGGAGACGATTATTGGCGAGAAGCGGGGCGGACGGGGTTGTCTGTAAGCTAGCTAAGGGGTGTGGCAAGACATACGGTGGACATGATGGTCGACTAGCCCAGTGGATGAAGTCAGCGACAGGGCCTTAATTAGACGGTAGGCGACGCCGTTGTTAAAATAAAGTCAAAGGGGAGGGCGAACTCACGGCGGAAGAAGCCAGGATAGGCTGCGTGGAGTCTAGCGAGCAGCGCATGATGTCGTCCCGATTCAGACTTTACTAGCTTGGCCACAGAATTTCGCAGAGTGATGTGGCGGAAAGGGGCTCGCAGATCTCGTGTCAAGAGCCGTCGTTAGGTTGGGATGGTGCAAAGGTGGTCTTGGAAGCGCCCGGCTTTGTCGAGGATGGCACCGCTGGTGAGCGAGGTGTGATGGGCCTAGGTCAGAAGCAGTGGTGATCGTCAACACTAGGCGCGGACAGCGTGGTGACCGGTGGGCAGCTAACGCTTTGAGAGGGCAGCGTAGAAGTGTGCGATTCACCAGCCAGACAGGTGTAATTGACACAGAGAGTGGAGTGGTGACCCAATTAAAGAGATATCCTTTGTGAATGATCCTTAGTGCATGTCGATCAATACAGTAGCCCTGAGCCACCGTCCTTTTCTGGTTCAGCGACCCCCGGAAGAAGCAGTCGGCGGCCACGTGTGAGCCATGCGCCAGCCGGCGGTAGGGCAAAGCCTGTCTACCACAATTGTCCAACACCCCTAGCCGAGTGATCCGTGGATGACATGGTGTTTTACTTTTCTGGCAACGCCATAGGGACTTCCAAATTGCGTCCAATCTATGGGGTTTTAAATATGTTCACGCCGACGACTCTGGCTCTGTAAGCCCAGTTGCTAGTGGTTGCGCTTCTCGTCTGGATACACCCCTGGCTTTCTGCTCAAAGTGGTAGCAGCAATCGTTTCAAAACTTGAGATCAACCCACTTAGGAATACCTCCCAGACTAGTTAACCTTCGTCGATGTGGGTGCACCAGGACAAACCCGATGTCGTCACATGCAAATGTCCAGTTGGTAGGCTGACAACCACGAAATGACAATCCTCAATTCGCTAGCAGCCCGTGACCCAGGACCTTGTAGCAATACCATGTCCTCGTCTCATACTTCTACCACCCTTGGAAATACCTTTTTCATGTCTTCAAGCCACTCGTCAAAAGTCTGGCCGGCTGGTTGGACTGCTCCCGGCCGCAACTCCCGCCATTCTCGGGTTGCAAACTCCACATAGCGATGTGAGGGTAAACATCCAATAATGGAGGATCCACCGTCGACATGCTTATCCAAGCATTCGCTGCAAGCATATACACAGGCACAGACGCAGCATCTGTGAAGGGACTCTACCCTGAAGACTCTGTGCTGACAGCCGTGGCACGGGCTGAGGAATTCGATATCACCACTTGGTAACACCTTCGTCTGCATCTCAAAACACACCTTTGCATACTGGGCCCACTGTTCGTCTTGCACCCAGATAGAACCCAGAATGCTTATGTAATCTCCGCGTGATATTTGTTTTGTCAACTTCCATGCCTGGTCATGCAGAACGACCGAAGCGCAGTCACGCAGCTTTCGACGGTGACAACTGACGTTCAGCTTCCGATAGGATGTCCATTTCTCTTTCAGCAGATTGTCAAATCGTGAGTCCGACTGGAGGTAGTCCAATGCACTCTTTCCAATGAAAGACCGTTCCGTCGGATTTGCGCCATGTTTGAGAAGTAATTCGACAACTTCGTAGCGATTCTGCGTTGAATAACAGGCGGCGATCAGTGGTGTTCTATTGTCCGATGTGAAAGAGTTAATGCTCAGACCATAGCGTTCAAGCCAGCTTGATCCTTTCTGCAATAGAAGTCTCAAATGTTCGACACATCCATTTTGAGACGCATGATGCAAAGCGTTACCATTAAAAACGTGATCTGTGACCCCAAAATTGATGTCTTTCTCAAGCAGATGCTCCAAAATTGTTGTGCTCTGACTAACACTTGCCAGCAAGAATGCATTATAACCCTCACGGTCCTTTTGCTCTAATCTCCCTCCTTCTCTTTCCAGAACCTTAAAAACTTCAACACTTCCAGATGCTGCGGCGAACATTATTGGGGTAACTAGACTTTTTGCCAAAATGTTAATATCAAGCAATCCCTTATCTTTCAGCGCTTGCAAGATGACATGTACGGCATCGACATTTTTGGACATTGCGGCATGGTGCAATGCAGTCATGTTCCCAGCATCCGTTGCTGTGGGATTCAATCCGCGTCGTAGAAGCTGGTGAAGTAGTTCATGGTTACCGGTTAGGGCAGCGTAGTGCAGTAGCGTTTGTCCATCTGCATCTTTGGTATGAACTTCAACGCCGTCAAATGCAAAGAGAAACTCGTATAATTCTTCATAATCGCGGATAATTGCAATCTGGAGGCATGTTTGACCGGCTGAGGAGTGGTGTCTCTTGGCGTTGACATCGACTCCTTGCTCGAGAAAGAAACGTACAATTTCGCTGTGATTTGCATTTGCCGCGAGATGTAAGGGCAACTCGTGATACTTGTTAGCAGCATTACCAGTAACGCTTGTGAACAACAACTTGACTGTTTCTAGATGTCCACCTTCTGCTGCTTGATGTAATGGTGTCGACCCATCAGTGCCACATGCATCTGCGCCAAGGATTGACATGAAGAACTCGACCACTCTTTGATGCCCATGTCTAGCTGCCAGAATCATTGGAGTATAACCGTATCTATCAAGCGGTGCAGGGTCTATTCCGTGATTTGTCTTGAATAGAGCCTGTACCCATGGAAGATAACCTGATAGTGCAGCCACATGCAGCTCGCAATAGCCAAGTTCGCAATCCTTCTGCAAAGCTCCATACTCCACAAGCAGTTGGACTACATCTAGCTGATTAAAGTGACAGGCTACTATGATTGGGGAAATGTCCATGTGAGCGGCTCCATCGGGTTTCCAGCCCTGTCGTAAGAGCTGCCGTAGGAGATGGGTCATACCGTGCAATGCAGTATACTGAATTGTGGAAAAGTCATTCTCCAGCAATCTCTCAGCCTCTTGAAATGCATTTCCGGTATCCAGCAATAACTTTATTATATGGTCATGCCGTCGTCTGACAGCAATTGAAAAGGCTGTCGAACCGTCCTCTGCACGACAGTGTCCGGGGGCGCCGATGGAGAGCAAATGCTGAACCAGATTGATGTCTCCAACATAAGAGGCAGCATGTAACGCCGTGAATTGACCCGGGCTAGACTTTGCCGATACCTCAATCGGAAGTCTATGGTATTTGGGCCTCCAGCGAAGCGTATTCCTGATCATGCGTTTAAGTTCCTGAGAGAACGATACATTTGACCAGTCCTCTATCATGGAAATCATGCCAGTATAACCGAGGAAAACAGTGTAAGGCACATGATCCGCAGCTAACTCCTCGTCATTCCAGCGTTCGCAGTGTGCTAGTCGCATAGCGTTGTAAGCTTCTGATTCGAAAAGATTGGCCACTTTTGACCAGATTGAATATTGTTTTGCTCCTGCCCGTGTCACATATGTGTCCCAGTAGGCTGCAGCGTGAATGAATAGCGGCAATTGTCTTCTCTCTGTCCAACCCTGGATCTGCATGAAATTTCTGTAGGCATCATGACCCATGAGAGTATCAATGGTACACAGACGGTCAAGACAAATGCTTGCAATGCGAGCATTGATCGCTACAGAGTCGGCGCAACTGAAATCAGGCCACCTTTTCGTGTCAAGCTGAATGAAAAACGCCCGCACTGAAGAGTGTACAAAATGGACCTGGCGATCTTCTTCTATCTGCATAAGAGCACCATACTGACTTTCAATCAAGGAAGCAAGTCCAAAAGGGAGTCTTGAATAGAACTTATCCGTTTCCCGTCCAAAGATCCATAGTATAAGAGCATGCTGCAAATCATCGACACTGAGTGGACTTGCTGTGTACACAAGCAGTTTTAGCATGGCCGAAATCATGATTAGCTTTTCTTCGTTGCGCAAACAGTCCTTTTGGATCCTAATCAAAGTCTTTTCGTACGTCTTGTTGATATCCAAAGGGACAAGTTCATCGAGAGTTTTCTGAAAACCATCCAGTGACCCAGTTTCAATGGCTTTGCTTGACGTCAGGGTTTTGAAGGCAGCTACTGCGTACTGGTAGTTCGAATCCGACTTCTCCTTAAGGTTCGAGACAATCAGTGTTTCGATCTCCTTTGAAAGCTGATTAGCTGAGACGAACTGTGCTACGTCTTGTTCGATCATGTGGGTGACGCCTGGAGTAAGATCTTCCATTTTCAAGTCAAGAAGTATGTCTCTATTGACTCCGGTTGCTTTGAATACCTCTTTCATTGGTTGTGTGGTGAATAATATGCGAAGTATCATGGAAGTTTGCCCTGAGTCGTGGGCAGTTGGATGGATCAGCCTCTTTAAAAAATCCACAATATCGTCGCTGGCAGTATTTGAAGATGCAATTTGTGTGTCTTGTATGCACTCGTCAAGGCCGTCAATGACATAGAAGATCTCGTTGGAAATTTTGGTCCTGAACAAAATAAAGAATTCCCAAAGAAATCGAAACGAACCATCATCCTGCGCAAAGAGAACATGCTCTTCGTAGGTTTGAATGAAGATTTCAGGGTTCTGTTTGCCAATAGAATGAAGAAGGTGTCTCATAATCGTCAGTGGTGAAGCAACTCCGTCCTTGTTCTTGCAATATATGATTGTGATGATTGTTGTACTTCGATGTTTGTACGTTGAACCCAAGAATTCGACGATAAATCTTGAAAGTACTGTTTTGCCTGTACCACTTGCTCCACGTATAAGGAGAACTGTATCATTAGGAGCATCGGCCCACATCTTGAACTGCGGTTTGCTTGATATCCAATTGCATGTATCTTGCACGGGAGATCTCGCATACTCCAAGCCAGTGCGGGATGGATTTATCCTGTGACGTGCCGCAAATCGTTGAAATATCGCAGCGCTATCGGACAGCTTTATCAAGGATTGCTCATGTTCTTTGCCTCGACAATTTAATCCTCCAGAAAGCTGCGCCTCAATCGGTGGAAGTTTCTTGTTTGTCGGATACAATTGATCTGCGCCGTGAAAATGGGTTGGTGCGTTGGACACTCCGTTGCTAATGAGACGTCGAATTCGTGGGATGATCTGAACCAGCTCGTCATCGCCAGCATGATCAAATTTACACATCTGACGATGGTCTCGACGTACAGGGAGACAGTCAACATCGTCAAAGTAACCTCGAGCAGAGTCTCGAGGTGTGACAAAGAGCCTCGAAAAGAGAGGTTTCTCTTCGTAGAATGGAAGCAGTGGAAGCGGTGAAGGCTCTTTCATGCGAAACTCCCCAAAAGCGCGTAACATGGATTTTGTGATCTTGTCCTTTTGCCGAAGTCTTGCAAATGCAGCATCGCGCTTACCCAGAATAGATTGAACTGGACCGATGACGTTCGCGAGAACGCTGCCTTTAAACGGGGTACCGAAAAACGCAACACCTTTGAAGAGGGAGGATCCATTTGGAGCGAACGTTTTCTTGAAATCTCCTCCCATGCCCTCAACACGGGTCATAGTAGCTAAGATGGCCTGACAAGCCACCAGACCTCCCATGCTATGGCAAACCAAAAAGATTGGAGTAGTACTTCCTTTAGCGCGACTGAACTCCATGGCAAGCAGCAGGTTTGAGGCGTTCTCCTTGAGTGATTTAGACCAGGCACCTCCGCCAGGCATCCAAGAGGCGTCATATCCAAATGTGAGGTATCGGCCATGCTGTGACCTTTGGCTCATGTCCTTCGGGAGCAGATCACGAGCCCACAAGAAGTCATCGCTCGACACCGAGGAGGAAGCAAAGGTATTGTAGGCATGCCCGTTCAGACCATGAATGAAAAAAACATCAAATTGAGAGTCATGAGAGCTTTGAGAGAGTATCGTTACACTGTTAAAGTCGTTGTTGATGGTGACATGTGGTAGCTCGATCTCAAAGAGGTCCCTTCTTCGATCTCGAAGCCTAGCTAGTGCGCGGGCTTCGTCACTACCCTTCAGGATACTGAACTTAACAATTGTTCCATAGAACTCATGCTGAGGATATTCAACTAGAGGGAATACTCTTGGCTCGCAGCCTGGCAGCCGCTCCTCGAAGTATGCTTTGACTCGATCTTCGGTCACGTCTGCAGCAAGGTTCTGAACGGAAACCACGACACGCATTTGTGGAAGCTGGTGCATGCTGGATGGACACGTTCATGTTGATAAGAGTACCAGCTGTGCAAATATGCGAGGCTCCGACCACATCTGTAAGCGCCGTGGTGTGCTCCAGCCTGGCCCCATCGCGCCTGATCGGCGCAGACACAACGAGTGGCTGGCGCCCAAAAGGACCACTAGCGCAGGGCCCACTACTTAATCACACGCTATGGAGGTGCAGATTGCGCCCCACACGCGGCGAGGTCGAAGTGTCGGTGGCCTGTCAAAGAAGTGGTCGAAAGCCAACTCCAAACATGGTCAGAATACGTACCGGACCACAACGAAAATCATGCCAGTCTCATTCCGGCCGTCAGAGAAAGCCACACTAGTATGCTCGTCCCTAATTGGCACTGTCAAAACTTTGTCTGCTCCGGCTTCACATCGTAGTCCATCTGTGTCATGAACTCATATACGCGAATGAACCCGCGCGGGAAGATCAAAATAACATCCCGGGGCATAGACAAGGTGAACGTCTTGTAAACGTAGAGAAAACACGTGACTATCTGCTTGAGCCTCCTCCCATGCGCCTTGAAAACGCCAATCTTACAATCCCCATCCCTTCCATTGCCGTGAATATGCCACTTCGGGCAGACAGTAGTGACCCTCCCCTAATACCATGATTCCATAACGTCCGACCCGCCCTAGTCCGCCTTCTTCTGACCACCAGGGCCATAGTTCAGCGCCGCGTCGCCGCTCCTACTCTTCTTCCTCCAGAATCGAAAGCTAAACCCGCCCGACTTCCGCCCGTTCCTGCCGCGCTGGCCGGCAGCGGCAGCAGTCGACGGTTCCGGCGAGCTACCGCCCGTCTCCTCGGCGTTGCTCGTCGCCGCCAGGAGGGCCGTCTTGGCGTCGCTCTTCGCTGGCTTCTGCGCCCGCGACGAGCCGGTCCTAACGGCGGACGTCAAGTAGGGAACTTTGCCGGCGTCTGAGTCGCGTTCACCGGGCCGGCTGTGCGGTGGTGGGCTGTGGATTTCCGGTTGTGCGCCGTCCAGTTGGCGCACGCTGGCCATTGCTCTGGCGGGGGTGACGCCGGGGAAGGGGCCAGGAGTTGGAGGTCCGGCGGATTTGGTGGCTGTTGGGGAGTCCTGTGTCGCCATGACGGTGGGGCCCAGGGATGGACGTCTGTTTGGATCGAAGGAGAAGGAAGGCAGGCCGTTGAAATGGTTTTGATGTCCACCGGACGACTTCGGTGAAGCTGGAGGTGAAAGGGCTTTGACTGGACGCATCTGAAGGTTCTTGGAGATGGCTGGGTTAGGGTCCGACGGATGATGCTGCAGAGACTGGACATTCTCGAGTTCTGCCTTGCTTGCAAAGGTAGGCATTGTTTCGATTCCCGCCATTGACGCCCGCGGTTTCGAAGCCGGGTCTCTGGCCTCTTCGACACGGTGCTCCCAGATCTTGCGGTTCTTCTTGAGCTCATCAACGCCAAAGTGTAGGCTGGGGAAAACAGCCGTCATTCCTCCAAACAAAGGTATAGCAAACATATCCATGAATCCAATCTGACTCATGGCAAGTTTGCTAATATCGTTTCGGACGGGTGGACCTCCATAGAGGCACGATGGAATGTTCAACTCCCTCTCCATGTCTCCTTGATTTGCGAACTCATCGATGAGTATCTGAGCCCATTGAGTTGCAATATTTATTGGACGTGCTGCGTTGCAGATATCCGCACACTTGATCAAGAGGCAGCACAGGAGATCTCGGTTGTTGTCCAATGTTTTCTCATCAAACTCCTCTACCGCATTGCCGGTCTTGGACAGACTCTCTTGGATTTGCGCGAGCGAGTCGATGTACTTTGCATGTACTCCCATGTCCGTAGCAAGGATAGCATTCACCATGAACTTACGCATACTCGTGTCAGAGAATGCTACAGGCCAGTAGCGTCGAAGAATCTGAGTGTAGGCGGCGCAATGGAAGCACTCCAATACAGATCTGTCGCTGTAAAGTTGGGCTAACGGTGCGTTCAACGTGACAAGGAAGAGATTGTTGACTCCAGGGTGGCCAACATCATGGCCTATGGCGGCGACAAGCATCGTCAAAGCATGGAAAGGATCCAGAATCTTGGCAAGAGGCGTCCTGTGTGACGATGATCCTGTAGATGTATTGGGATAAGGTGGCAATGCTTCAATCTTCAGGAGGAAATAGAATAGCGCCTGACAAACATCGCAGGCATGTCGAAAGTTGTGATACAGTACAAAAGAGTTGTACACCTTGCGCGTTGCAAGCAAGAAGGAAATTAGTCGTTCTGTAGCAGGACTGTCAGATCATGATCCTTCTCATTGGTTCAGGCAGCTTACCATCATTCATATGCCACTTTTGCAGCGCCGGAACCTTGAGAGCATGCTTCAACATAGTCAAAACGGCGTGAATCAGCTCATCTTCGTCAAAGTCGTGAGCACAAAATGCCCATGATCCTACAGCGCTCTCAATGTAGTCCACACGAGTGGGGTCAATATGAAATGCACTGCGAGTGGGTCAGACAGACTCCAAAGCCACTAAGTGGAGACCACTTACGTAGCGTCAACACCTTGGTCAACATAATCGGGGTTGCAGATGCCATCCATGAGCCCTGAAACCATGGCCTCACGCAAATATGCATATGGTCTCGACTCATGGTCTACACCACACCAAGACCTCTTCCTAATGGTATCAGGTCCAAAAAGCGATGCACGGCGAGTTGCGTCCTTTGCGGCCCTATATGCGATCGCAGGCAATGAGAGCAATCGGTCATGGCTGAGCGGAGATGGTATGACATCTACCGCGCCTGCGTCCAAGTAGCGTGCGATGTTGATGTTGTTACGTGAATGTGATTGGTTTGAAGAGGCGGTTCTCTGGGGGTTGTCGGATGCGAAGGGGTTGGGAATGCTTAGTTGCTCGGATGCGCCATTCAGCACAACGATTGGGACGCAAATGGTAGAAGCAGCGCGCTGTTTGAGCTCTGCCTGAACATGCTGAAGAAGCTTGAGACCGCAGAGGTCATCACTCTCCTGCGGTGGTGGTCGTGGTGGTGGCTCGAGAACGGTCTTGGGAGAAATGCTGCGATGCAAATCGCCCGGGCCTGGACGTTTCGGCTCGTCGTGTGTGGTTTGAATGATGAGAATGATTGGTGGCGCAGCAAGGGCTTTACCCAAACTAGCGCACTTTTCGACACAAGCAGAGACAGAGGCGTGAACGTGGACTAAAGAGGCATGTCAGCATTGTGGCTTGGCAACTGGCCTGAGCGGTCTAGAATAGGTGTCTGGCCCCCAAAAGCAGGGGCAACGGCTGCGAATGGTACAGGTGCATACCTTCTGGGAATACAGATCTGAGGGCGACCAGGTCTGCAGATGTTCTGTCCTGCTGTTGTTCGCCGTCGTGGCCAGCATAGCCGTCCGGCCACTTAACAGCTTCAGCGAGCTCGTCGCTGGCCGGGACGGTGGAACGGCGGTCAAAGTAAACCACATTGTAATAGCCATCGTCCATCTCGGCTACTCAACAGGTTGAAACTGCGATTGACGCGCTCGTGGTGGGGATATGTGTCGAGGCCGCTCAGACGGGTGTGGGATGGGAGCTGAGGGACTGAAGGCTCGAAAATGGATCCATCGATATAATACGGGCGTGGAGGATGCCAGACGTGAGAAGAGCGTGAATGTATTGCCCTTGGATTGACCCAGACACGTCTAGAAGCGGGCGCTAGGTTGTCGCAAGCTGCGATGGTGAAAGGGCTGCAGGTCTCGCGATCGGGTCGCCGAAGCCTTCGAGAGTAGAACAACAGAGCGCAGCACAATACGACTCTCCGCAGTCAGTCGAGGAGCGCGAGTGAGGGAGACGGGTATGGCAAGACAGGAGTCGCAGCACGGCGAGTGCATGCGGCGATGCAAGGAATGCAAGCCGGGGCGCGAGTATGGTGACAAGGTAACGCGAAGGAGGCAGCAGTGCGGACGCAGGGGTCTGCATGCGAAACTGGGTCGCAGAGAGGTGCAGGGCGTGCGCACGCACGCGCAGTGCAGGAGGGGGCAGATAGTGGGTTGTCGCGGTGCAGGTAGGTAAGGAAAGGCTGAGGAAGTATGGCTAAGGTGGGGAGTTAGTTGGACGCCTCGCCGGGACCGAATCCCCAGACTGCCCGCTGCACGCCACGATTTAAGCTTCTTCCCTGCCGTTCGATTCAGCTTCGATGGTCCTTCCATTGCGCCTCATGGCTGTTGGGTCCAACTTCGTGTGAGCCTGCTACAGTCTCTGCACGACCTTGCGTGCCTGTCGACCCCACTCTTCCACCTTTGCTCCACCCATCCTTCGTCCCATCACACATCACGTGTCCCTCCCGGCCCTTCCAGCGTTCAAGCACTTCCCCACACCATCCGGCGTCCCTGCATGAATCTGTGGGCATCCGCGTCAGCTTGAGCATGGGTCATGTTTCGCATGTGAAATACCCGAGGTTAATACTCGATAGCACTCGACTTCACAGACACAGTAGAGACACACCCTCGAGTGCTGCGCAGCTTCTCGATGCGGAGCAATGACAACAGGCATAACATCAGGCATTGGCTGGTGGAGTTGTTACGATTGGACCTTTGTGTATCTTTCAGGACTAAATATCCTGGAGTGGCCAGTCTCCACGGCAGCTTCTAGGAAGACGCGTACCCTTCCATCACGCCCCTGCCATGTTCCGGTGTTCCGTTCCATCCCACCCGCACGCCGGACTCCGTGACCTCGAACTCCCATCTACCTCTTGGCGACATGATAGAGTTTGTTTCACTGAAACTCAAACACGCGAGCCTATTGCTCCATAGCCAGCGTGTTGCTGTCGTTGGGGCTGCCCTGCAGTCCCACTCACGGGAGAATAGCCGAGACGTTGCAGAGCAAGCTCAGCGGCATCTTCTTTTGCGTTGTTCATATTGTTGCCATCATACCAGAAGCGAGCCTGGATAGATTGCCCATTGACAATCACCACACTCGTCCACGCCGTCCGGCCGCCTGTGTGTGGACTATCAGCAATAGCTCCGGTGCTGCATCATGAAGAAGGGGCTCGCTTGCCGCGTCTGTCTGAGAGGACCTGGTACTGCGGCTGGTTCAACTGGCGTTGTGTGCAAAGACCTATTTGAGGTCAGATCACTAGTCAAGCATCTTATTGATTCGAACCAAGATACTCACTGTGTAATAAGCCTTGCCACTTGGTACTCCCCGGTTTGGTAGCGGAGGGCGAAGAAGATGGGGACATGGTTGACAAAGAATTGCGTTGCGCGAATCTGCGTGCGTTCGAAGCCTTTTCAAAGACGTCGAAGTCGGTTTGACTGAGTAATCAAGTCTTGCAAGAGAATGCACATTGGCGGTGCAGGCACAGACCACGGCGGACTGGTGCTGGTGATTTTATAGGCACACGGGGCCTCGCCTAAGCTCTCGTTCACCGGCGAGACTTCCAGTTTGGATATATTGATTGCTTGCCAACGGATGGCATGAGGCAAGATGCGTGCGTTTTGCAGACTGCAGAGTCAGGGTGTCGGACAAACGCAGGCTTCCGCTGCCTGAAGCAGTGGTCAGGCAGCTACT
Source organism: Carpinus fangiana (assembly GCA_006937295.1). Classification (NCBI taxonomy): domain Eukaryota; kingdom Viridiplantae; phylum Streptophyta; class Magnoliopsida; order Fagales; family Betulaceae; genus Carpinus; species Carpinus fangiana. The sequence continues at coordinate 150,018 of VIBQ01000074.1, read as the reverse complement.
GCGCTGGCCTCTGCTCTTGATTCTGGCTGGTGCTCCGCATGAGGGCCACCCGGACGTTTCATGTTCAGGCCGCAGCCGCGTAACTAGCTACTGCTGTGTCTCGGGCATCATCTCTAAGCAGGGACCTGCGTCCTTCCGGTGCCACGTGGAGAACGTGTTAAAAGGGTTGTCCGGCAGTTGTTGTCATTCACCGCTCCGAATGGTCGTTTCTCTTGCCAGCACCAGGCTCGTCAGCCTCAAATCTGCCTTGGAAGGACGTGGCTGGAGCAGGCGAACAAGCGCCATAATTCGAGCAAACAACCACAGACCAGACGTGGTCTGTGTCCCAATATCCACTCAACAAACACGTCTCGGTGATCCGGTCCGTAACTCCCGGAAGCGCTTGCCGATGTTTGCTGATTTGCAGCAGCATCTTCTCGAGGACGTGGCGCACAAGTTTTGGGATGTTGAGTGGTTGCAAAAAGTGTAAGTTCAGACTGGTCGGGCCTCAACATCACCGATATTGAGAGCGCAGCACGCGCTATGGGACCCCCTGTCTGTTTCACATTACCTGATTGGAAGCTCCAAGCCTTAAAAGTGACCTGTATCACAGCCTCATATTTGTGATAGGTCCTGCGCCATTCATAACATTGCGAGTATGCGTCATGCGCTGGCAGCAGATCTGCCGTTATCGGGTGCGTCCCTCGCGTGAGGCCCTTCTGGAGCACGGTGAGTCTGTCCAACGCTGCATGGCCGGGCTCAAAGGATACACTTGCCGCCGCGGAAGATGCTTCACACATCCGCTCGGCTTCTAACCGCTTGACAGTGCAGCACAGTCCGCCGGACATCTTGCTTGATCCGGCATGCTGTCAAGCATGGAGCGAACAATGTCAGACTGCATCCGCCGAAGTAGGCTATGCGCCGATATAAGAAAATCTGCGAATTTCATTGCACCGCCGCAGGGCAGCACCAATATTCAAGGGGATATATACAGAATCGAATCGTATCACTTTCGTGTCATCATAAATGCTCGGCCAAGCCTACCGAGCTGGTGAACCGAGCGGTCCGGTAGCAATTCACGACGGCGATCGGCAGCTCTTGCCTGCGCCGGTGATTGCACCCTCTGTCCCACTCTACTGCCTCCCAGAAAGTCGAGGCGAGCCTCGTGCCTATCCTGATGTGACTGGAAAACTCCGCTGTCACTGTCCAGCACATGCCCCGGGTCACGACCATGCGACCATCCGCACGTCGGAGATGAAGCCCAAAAGGATGGCATAGACCGGGCGTGTCAATGCCTAGTCCAACGCCTGACCGGCTGCTCTGCGACGTGGAACGTCTCATCGACTAGTCGATGTGCGTCCACGTAGTCAGGGTTGGACTCACCGGACGACAGCTTTGGCAGTGGCACCACGAGATGCCGACTCGCCGTCGAGTGAAACCTGCGCCTGATGCTGTCGTCGACGAGGGCGATGAGGCCCGTCGCGACGACTGCGTCGCACACGTCCGCGGCGCCGTCGATGGTCGCTTGGTCGCTGATCCACATCGAGCACGGCGGGATCCAACCGCCCTTCTCAGTCTCCTGCTGAGCTTCGTTCTCTGACATGGGCATTGGAACAATGTGCGCAATCGTCTCGTTCCCCTTGCGGCGATGTAGTCGGAAAGATGTGTATTGCGTCGAGCCTTCTTTGTGCAGGGTCCTTTGCCAGCTGTAGCCATTTCCCCAATAGTCAAAGTCGTAATGCTTCTTTGCTGGACCTCGTCGACGCAAATTGCACTGTGCGTAGTTGGAGAATTCTAGGCTGATCGCATCTTCTAATTGCGTAGATGCTGACGAAGCTGGGCCCGGACTGGTGGGTCGACTGCCAGGAATCTCCTCACCCATCGAGTCATAGCCCGAGTCATGACGACTCAGACTTGAGACGGAAGGCTGGGTCCGGTGGCTCGATCCCGGGCGGAGGAAATTGAATGCTTGGTTCAGAGATCTTTGCAAGGATGGTTTCCGATCCTGCATTGCTACCTGAGGGCGACGACTTGAGTGGCAAACCTCACGGTTTGAGTCACGGCTGTACCTGCGAAAGGAGAAATCCCGACTTCGCAAATCGTGTAGTCGGAGGTGAAAGAGCTGAATGTCGCGAGGTCGGCCACTGGCCGGGGACACAGTTGTATCTATTCGAAGGTTCATGTTTCCGTCAGCAGTGGAGTCGTCATGGCGAATGTGTAGGCGTCGCGTCGAGGGGAAGAGCTGAGAGAAGTCTTTCGACGTTGCTGGTACGATGTCGGAATAAGATTCCAGCGGCTCGGCAGGTAAATCAAAGTGGGCGTGCTCATCTTGAATTAGATCGTCTTGCGATGGTAATGTGGACGCATACGTGTTGACGGAGCCGAGAGAGGAGACCGGAGAGGCTTCTGGACTGCGGAAAAGAGTGTCTGCATTGTTGTCTTCCAGCCAGCGTGTCGCATCTGGTGCTGGTGGCGCGTCCAAGGGCGTGGTTGGAAGATTCGGATGTCGACCATTCGAGTTGCCAGGGTATGTGAGATTTCGAGAGGCCATGCTGATATGCTAAAAAGGACACGTAGGAATGCACGGTGGGGTGTAGGACGCAGGTCAAGGTGGAAGGGGTGGAGCGTAGCACGCAGTAGAGTGGAGATTGTTGTGTTGTGGCCCAGGAGGCGGCGCGGATGGGCTCGAAAAGCGGTCTACGCCGCGTTTGAGGTATGCATAGTAGGCTGAAAAGAGGGTCGCAGAATTCAGGGGCGGCTAAGGATAGGCAAAAGGTGGTGAGAGAAAGGGAGCAGTGGTGGTGTGCGGGCAACTGCACAATTCAGCCCTGACCAAGTCAGCTCGGAGCAATCTGGTATGAGGGGGGGCGAGGGGGGCCCGGCAAGGAAACGACTCTCGCCATTATTGGGCCCCGATTGGTAGCGTCTCGCATGTTAGGTGCGGGAGGCTAAACACCAAATTTGCGGGCCGAGAATGCGCTGAGCGGCAATTGGTTTGGCGTGCGATTGCCAGCTTCGGGAATCGCTCAGCTACAAAATTCTTCCACCAATGCCACGCTGTTTTCGCTTGTTTCTTTTTTCAGCGCCTCCTCTTTGGCCTCTTGATCCCTTGAGTCTTCCTTTTGCATTGGCCCAAGCGTAGAAACAATTTGTGTATGAGGCTAGTTGGGGCCCCTGACCACTGTGCCGCTGCTCGCGCCAACGCCCTGTGGTAAAGACGATTCTAATTTCAGCCCTTGGGGATGACAACCAACATCCCCCACCGCCAGTTCTGCACACTAGCTTCCACATGCAGTAGCTGGAAATACACCGCTCCACCTGCATGGTATCTCTGTGGTCGTGGCGGCGCATGCAGCGCAGCCTCAGCTCTACACCAGCGCCGAAACATGCGCGGGCAGGCAGGCCGACCCCCGAGTCCCATTGGCAAGACGATCCTTTTTACGCGGCACGAGGCTGGTGGTGATCCCGGGGTGGGGGTTGCGCAAAGTAGCCAGGGCAGGTAAGGACCCCGCCTTGCACTCGTCATTGAGCCCGCCATGCTCACTCAGTCGCCGCCCACACGCGCCGGCATTGCATCGCATGCTGTTCCTTTGTGCCCCCATTGCCGCACCAATCCTCGCCTGTGTTACCCCTGGTCCTTGGAATTAGAGGCTGAGACGACGATCCGTTGACAGGTTCTGTGCCGATCAGAACGCCACGAAACTCCCCCTCGGCAAACAAATGCCACTCCTGTGTGGCTCTCTAACCACAAGCCACCGACGATCACGGCTCAGAACCCTCCTCGTCGACAGCGTCGCAACTCGCATTAGGTGATTGGCGTTTCGTGGGTAGTGTCTGCCAAGTCGGTATACATTGTTAGTATTGATGTGCTGTCCGAGGTAGCCGTCGTATCCACGACTCCCGCGTGCGTACGATGTTGCATGCATTGCACAGCTATCGCCACCTTATGTCGGTGCTTACGAACTCGACCTTATTCGCGATAATGTAAGTTGGGTATGTCATATTGCATACTATGCTCACTCCCCACGACAAGATTCAAGCTAGCGCAGCTGCTGCTTGCTGGTGACACACAAAGTAAGGCTGTCAACTGCTACCCCGCTCTTTTCTGCTACAACCCGGTCCGCGGTAGACATCTCCTTAGTAGAAATATACACCCGAGTTCGAGGGCGAGAGTGAATATGCGGATTGGTACTGTCTTGTTCAAGATAATTGGTTCCACCCAGTCCATTCAGTATCCACTGCAATGACCCTCTGGCTTTCCCCACCCTCGTGGTATTTGCTAAGTGCCGCCATGCAAACCTCTTGTCTTTTTAGTGACCCAGTGTCACAATTCAGACAAAGTCCTTGACACAGGATGTGACCACATATACAAAACATCAGATCTCGGAACTTATCTGCTGCCGTTGCAATACCTTTCCAGCAAACTCACTGAGCACTAAACCTACCACATCTACCACGGCGCAGTATGCTTAGACGAATTGCTTGGGACTGCATTGCGTACAAGTCCGAACTGATATGTGGTACGCGCAGCTTCGTTTATGTGTAGTGTATCACTGCTACTACGGCTTCTCAAACTCGGAACTTCCTAGAGAGCGCGGCAGATTATAGAATAGCGGACACTACCCTTTCAATGCGACCTGATTGGCAGAAGAGTCGCGTGTCACATATCATGAATATATGATAGTCAAAACACTTCATGATGCAGCCTGACCATGGCTATCCCTACGGGACCATTCCTCAGCTCATACTGAAAAATAGATCTCACCAGTGTTCACAGATCAATGAGCTTCTAAACATGATTCGCGATTATAAGTATTGTTTCTGGTATATCCTCTGTGGCATAGTGGCACCAGCGTGTTGTAGTGGGCTCAGGACGTTTGATGTTTAAAGCTATGTTGCTAGTATTTCCCTCCTCTAGAGCGTTCTTCAAATGCCAGAACTACTGTGAAACATGCCCCACACAACTCTAGGATAACTTGATGGGAGGTAATATCAATATTTCATCCCGGTGATGTTTGCCAACCCTGTGTACACTCAACTTGGCCCAGGGTATTCCCATGTATAGATAGTTTCTCGCTGTTTTTCAGTACTTGGTCTTGCGTTGTAACTTCAAGCCTCTCTTAGTTTTGAGCAATAGCTTGTAGCCAGCTACTCGTGGACCACTTGTCGTAGACTACCTTCTTCGCAGACGGTGATCTTGAAATATGCTGAAGATGGCATACCATAGGCTCTTACGATCTGTCTCTCTCTTGAATGGAAAAACGTAAAGCCTTTCATCCCATCGAGCTTTTCCTTACCATTTTGCCGAGTCCAACGAAATAGACACTCTTCGCACAAACACTGTTAGAAGACCCCCTAAATAATAGTGAGTCTCCAGCACCTAAAGACCTCAAGAAGAGCTGAGGTTCGCGCGATCGAGTGCGACTCACATCTGCCAAATATTTTGTGGCGACACATAGCACCGACTCTGGAAAGGGCGGTCGCTGTACGCTACAGTCACCCGACTTTGGCTAGAAAGTTATGGGCCACATTCAGTTCTACCAAGTCCGTAAGAGAACCGCATGAATGCACGGCAACCAAGGTCAATCACTTGCAGCTGGTACTGGAGTAACGTTGTACATAAGAAAGTTCCTGCTTGTCGAGAAATCTAGGGCACGTTAAGATATGTTCATCGGCAACAAAATGATAAGCTCAGATTCAACATCCACAACACAATACGTCTTATTGATCCTGGAAAAGCAGATCTAGAGTGGAGCACTTGAGCACACTGTTTGGCGCGGCCAAGAAGGAAGGATGGGTCTGCTAGAGAGCAATTCGCTGGACTTGATTCCAAACCCATTGTATGTTCCCACTAATATGCGCGTACAGCAGCAGGATAACGGATACGCTCGCTGCAACCTCTCACAGCCAAATTCTCGGTTGAAAAACGCAGCAAAATCCTAGATTGGTGCTATCATCCTTCAGGGTGGCCAGAGTACGGTTGGAAGTCCATAAAGATTGCATGGAGAGCCGTGGTAAATATCAAAACCACGATTCTGCATTATGAATGAAGATAAGACCCTACGTAAAGTATTTGAAATCGTAGGAGTGGATGGCGATTTACTACCTTGGTTGATGTCATGAAAAGTGGAGATTATGAGCCAGCTAGGCTTTGATTGGCCTCTCGCGAACCGTCCGAGGCGTAGCCCGGGTAGTCCATAAAACTCCCCGCGACGCCCCTCTGTACCTATTTCCTTGTGTCGCCGACATGCTGCATGCCAATGCGTTAGTAGTAGCCCATGGCGTGCTCTAGAATTCTCCGGTTTGACTCAACCGGGTGACTGGCTTAGCATATGGTTGGCCCCATGCTATTTTGTCTTTATTAGCGCTTAGCCTCATCCTGCCTGGAACATACTTCAATGTGCGAAGCTCTGGGTCTTCCATCTGGTCTCAGGGTTCTGTTAGTGCTATTTGATGCCTTGTTACACAGTCATATTTTCCAGAATGAGGTAATAGTGCTGTGGGGAACAAAAAAACACGGTCATTGCCAGGTTTCTCTATTGACTGCTTTCCGATTGAGATCGCATTGACCTGATTAGATTCGAATCTGAGACGCCACGAGATGATAGTACTGGAAATCCTACTGCATTTCTCCGCAGCTAGAGAGCCTGCTCCCAACAGAAACAAGCTAGTCATGTGCAGGGCGCCTCGCTGCCCGCATGCTCCATGGTACGGGCATTAAATAGTGCATACACCAGTTGAGTCGTCCCGATCCATGAACTTTGTGGCTTTTCCTTCACATCGAACGATGGTGGCGCCGCTTGGAAGTCCGCCAGCAACCAGCGGTCACGCAAGCTCTATCCCGACCCCTTTCGCGCATAACAGTACTCTTCTTTGATCCACTTGCTCTTCTCTAACCTCCCATCTGCACAGCCAACTTCGATGAGAATGGTTTGATAAACTTCTCGAACTGGACTTGGGCGATCTACAATCTTTTTGTTTAGCATAACCAACTTTGCAGTGATTTTTTGGTGCGAGTATTATGCAAGATAGCATGATCGTTAAGACAGACTGGTCCTCGGGTTGACCTGCGTCAGTAGTGTTAAGCTGCAAGAGGACACGCACACTGTCTGATATAATCCTTGCAACGCCATGCTGTGATCTGTGAAAGGAGCATAGGAGTGAGCTTGTAAGAGCTCTACAATAGTAGCAACATGAGCAGCCGATATCTACCTTCAATTTGGCAGGACAGTCAGCGATGCTCTGTCAGACGCTACATCCTGAAGTTCCGTGATGCATGAAATATCATAATGTATGCGAACGTAGGACGCTATAATCCAAGCTTAGTAGGAGCTCCACTCGGGACGCCAGGGCCGTACAACCCGGCGGCGCCCGACAGATGCATGTGGAATGGGATGGGCCGGTACATGACTTTCCAATCCGCATGTCCCTGAGTGTATAGTCTGTTGATCAGCGTCGCTGTGGGTAATGGCAAGAGATCACGAAACTGTCAACTTCAGGCGACATACACCTGGCGCCTTCCGAGTTTGCCCAATGAGAGGCTGTTGCCACGATAGGCATCTATTCCTGGAAGGTACGCGTACCAGAATAACGCCGAATTGTAGAAAGCGTTCCGCATGGGCTAATCCTCTTCGGTGTCGCAGACAACTTCATCCCTTGACTGCTGCATCCTTTGATCCGTAGTGGTGCCCAGGCTTCCATTCTTTGCAGTTTCGGCTACCGGCTACCGTGGAGTGCTCACGTTTGCCTATGAAGCAAGCGCGGCCATTTCCCCGAGATTGATCGGCGGATAGATACATCAACGACCAAAGAGGGTTCAGATGGCAATCAAGTGTCATGCGCTTCACAGTCTAATAGGCAGAAGTTCAGGTTTCTCGTCTCAAGAGGCCCTGGTTCGAGTGTTGCCTGATGCAAGCATCTCAAGCAAGCCATATAGCGCACGGAGTGGCGCGCAACTTCAGTGTGCTTGAATGCGCCCGGAGGTGGTGTATTTGGCGGAACTTGTTATATTCTCTCGTTGAGATGAATACGCAATGTCCATCAATTGCTCATCGCTGGCAAGCGCGGTGGAAGGTAGCCCCGCTGGGAAGGTAAGTATGCTAACCTCTGCACAACCAGGGGGATTTGCACTGTATCTTGGACAGCCTGTATGGTGACAATACCAGAGCGCTGCCCTTGTCCGGACATGATTCAATGGCATACTATGATCCGAGTATGTCCGATCTGCGACAGGCGCCGAACAATGGAGGAGCTGAAAACACGTAAGCTATCCCAAGGCCAGGTCAAGAAGCCAGCGCACGGTTGCACGTGCAGGCTGAGTGTAGCATGTTGATCCCAATATAAAAAGACCAGAAGCGCATTCACGAGCTCGAATAAGTTCTGCTGCAGTGGCCACTGTTGCGGCTGGTTCCTCGCGCTTCATCTCCGCATTGGACCAGAAATGCAAACGACACCCCGACACAGCACCGTATCGAAACGGTTTGGACATAAAGAATATACCTGGGTAATACCTCCACATCGATGATTCATCAAGACATGTTATCCTGAGGTGGATACTGGGGTTCCTGCTGGGTGTAAAGATTAGGAGCAGGCTCAAGCGGTGGCAGCAAGGGGGGCTTAGGATCCGACCTCGCCTCCGTCGGCGGCCCTCCCCCCCTGGATAGTGCGCAATGGGTGCAGCAGGAAAGCTGCATGAGCTGTCCAGCACTTCACGACGCATTAATCGCGCATTGTGATGGCCCGGTCAGCACTCAGGCGCGACCGGCCCGGGTCGAGGCCATCCGCGGCCGCTGATGGCCGCGGCCGACCTGCATGAGCGGACAAGGCAAGACTGTACTAACGGGTAATCAAGGCCAGGAAGAAATGTGCTTCGTCCGATATGGATCAGTATCCCGAGTGCCACAAGTGACAGGCCAGCTCTCGCGCGGACATCTCGCGTGGACAGCTCGCGCGGACAACTCGCGCAGACAGTGCACTGAAACGTGAGTCCTATCGCCAGAGGTTCGAGCCAGCAGGGAACTGGAAGATGTACACTCACCAAAAAAAAGCTACGAGCTACAAGCTACAAGCAATTTGTATTTGGATTTATATTGCCGACTGGAAGAATTTCCGTAGCGCGGAATCAATTCGGCTGCAGGCCATGCGGTAGGCTGTTTCAGGCCTGAGCCTGTGATCCCACTCGATACGCCTTCGGACTTCGCGCGCCGCAACAGGCGATTGCGGAGGTTGAAGCTGTAATGGACGTGGCGTCTTCTTTCTCTACGAATTAGCGTAAATCAGGGCGCAGGCCCTTGCACCCATCAGCCAATTAATGATCCCCCATCGCTGCGGTATGCTGTTTCGCTACCAGCGTTGGCGTTCTGTACATCGATGTTGTTCCGCGAACCCCCAGAACGCATGAGTGTTGATCTTCCATCAGCAATGTTTAGCATTGCTCGCTGCTGTCTTTTCTCCGTCAACCTGCACGCGCATTCATGAAATTCACCGGTTGTAGGGCCCCTCATTACCCCTAATGAGCGCTCTCTGGTGTATAAAAGGCTGTCTTACGTCCTTGTATTTTGTTCTTCTTTCTCCCTACTCCTTGCAACGGGTCCCACAGAGTCATCGATAACCGTCGAAGCCATCAGCTTCTCGCCATTCTTCAAAATCGCAAGTTCAAGAGCGTTTGCAAGATTGTCCCTTTCCCCTCAGCAGGTTTCAGCTACGCCTTCTACGCCTTCGCCATTACAGTTTCCCCTTCCACACACTATACCAGAACTCCTTCATCAATCTTCAGCAACGCTACACCCTTCGTATCCCGTTAGTACCCCCTTGCTCATATTCACAAGTCTTTTTCGTTACCTACGCTCCTTGGTGTCAAGGGTACTCTTACCTGTTTCATGAAGGACTCACATGTTCGAACCAAGATGAACGTTGTTCAGTGGCACACTCGTTGCTTACACCATTCTAGACTACCTTAGGCCTTCTACCTCAACCGCAATGTCATCCGAAGATCTGTACGAAGCGGCAATGGCGCTACCGGAATTCTCGATGCAAGATCCCTCGCCAGTACAACCTCGCCCATCCGAGATGGATCCAAGAGAGCCAGTTGCATTCTTACAGCAGCCGCGTCCCGTTCTCGCAGCGACATACTCGGATCAGCTTCTTCCTCGTATACAGCTGCCTAACGCCTTGCATCCTCCGATTGTCGCTGAGTATGACATTTCATCCTACGGAATCGTCAATGGTCAAGTAATGGTCACGCAATGGGAGGAGAGTCTGCACCAAGGACCAAAAGACCATGCCATCTATCAATGCTGGAGTCAAAAACTTGCTGATAGTTCTAGAGTCTATTACTGTCCTTGTCCGGACAAGTACGCAAAGAAGCAATCCTTTTACCAGGTCTGGAATTACTTCCATGGCCACCTGATCCATGATCATCACATGGACGAAAAACGCATTGAGGTGTTGAAGACATACGATCTGATCTGGAGTGTGCCCGGCGATCAGTTGTTTAAACGATACAAAGACATATGGCAAATGTTATCATCCCAGACTGCATGACTGATCTCCCGATCTCATCAGCACACCATGTCAGCTCATGCTGTTGCAACAGCTGAAAAACATACTGGTAACTGTTGAGCCAAGCTCGGCAATGCGTGTAGCTTCAACAAGACCATGAGCTCTATCCCAGCAATACAACGGACAGAATAATATTCAGCGAATGATGACAGTCTGCTCTTTTTCTACCCAGTTGAAACATGAAATCACTTCGGCTGACCTACGGAAATGATCTCACATGGCGAGAACGGCACCGATACTCTTAAGGTCAATTGTGGCTTGACTCGTGTACACGACTGCTTTTTGTATATCTGGCATTTCCTTGCCATATTTTCTTTGGGGTGAAGTCAGCATACTGGCGATACTTACCTACTCCTCCTTCCAATCCGCTCGTTTTCAAAGTCTATCTTTGCTCCCCGCCTTGAGCAATTTGAAAGTACTGCTGGTACAGTCACAAAAGTTCAAACACATACAAAGAATCGCTCCCTTATATACGCTTGTAGCAATGTATGCTTTTCACGCCTCAGGTGTTTTCATTCGTGGGGGTAATGATGACATCGTGAGGTCAGTGCGGAATGAAATGTTGGCCTATCCTTGATACTCAGAAACCCACACAGCGTAGGTGTCTTGTTGGTTTGGCTCTAGAAAGGAGTCGCTGTAGTAAGTAGGACAGACATGAAAACATGAACCCACAAGAACAAGCTTTTGGACCAGGCTGTCAATGTGTTGCCCACAAGTCTAGTCATTCTGACAATGGTGATGATGATGGTATTGATGCCCTTCCAATGTCGAAAAAGAAAAGCATAGCCATTCTTACTTCCTCAGATACTGCTAGTCACCACTACCACGTGTCTGTGAAGCCTATGTGATACCGACTCAGATCCGACAATGCCACCAAAGGCAGACAGCCATCACATGCGACAAATGACTTCACGTCATATGTGCAAAGCAGGTCCTGTTTCATAAGCGAGCCCAACCTTAACTGGCCAGATCTCGTAGCTCTATTTTTTCTTGTGTGTCACAGTGCTCTTTTTCATGATTCCCAAATGTCTGCTGGCTCAGATGTTGGATACCGCCGTTTAAGTTGCTAGATTTAGGAACTTCTAATGCACGACGATGAGATAGTGGCCAACAGCCAGTAGCGCATCTGACGATTCAACTTCTACCTAAGGTAATCTGTCAATCGGGTAAGAAGAGTGACATTAATTGAAAGATATACTCATGGCTTAGGCAAGACGAGCCTGTCAGCATGCAGCTGAATCAGTGGCGAACGGTATTGGGAAGACCACAAAAGCGCGCTTTCGACAAATAAACACGACGTTTCAGACTATTGGATCGACCAAAAAGTCTACCGTCAGGGAAGGCAACACGAAGCAGGCCGCGAGTTGTGCCCTGCGGATGTGACGATTAGAGGGTCAGGTCATCGTCCCACTAGCGTAGTGATTTGAGTGAAGTGTCCCTCAATGAGGAGTAGCTCCAAACCAGCATTCCACTTTCATGAAGCCTTACTTATGGATGCGCACCGCAGAGGCCCGACGATTGTGATATAAGAGCACGGCGGGTTCCTGCTCTACCGTCAGATGTGGGCGTAACCGTCGGCTCACGCCAAGACCAACCAACAAAGCAGTATTCGTCTTGATTCACCCACGCCATCGGCGCAGAGATACAAAAGCTCAACCATTGGGTCATGGAGCAAGACTCCCCTCTTTCTTCAGCATGTGTGGCTTGTTCCAAGTCGCCAGATCCCCTTCAGAAGAGCGACGTTCGGTGCACAGCACAGGTGTCCCGACGCCCATGATGAAACTCGCTAACCCCTGAACGGGCCGCCCAACCGCGAAATTGCTCGAGTTGCAACAACAACTCTGTACTAAACACTAGTGCAGGTCTGCCTCGCAACACCGAAATTATCGTGCATGACGGCCTTATAATTAACGCTGTGACTTTGTCTACAGTCACCGAGTTGCAACTCGACGTTAGCGTCAACTGTGCCGGGTGGGACTATACGGTGAGGCTCATCAGCACTGTCCGCGTCCTGTTCTACACCCGCGCTTGTGACAGCTCAGGTGCATATTCTGACTACGGCAGCCACAACCAGTATCTTCCCGAAGTTCAGGTGAGGAAGAACTTTTGATCTTGACTTTACAGTGGGTAAGGGATCTGTGCTTGTCGCAATACTTACCCGGCACTGACGACGTTGTTTACCCCCCTAACGACACAGGTTTTAGTAACGATGCCAAACACGCCGACCCGGCAGACTGAGTTAAAGCAGGCAAAGCAGGCAATCCTACAGGGAATCCTGCAAGGAATCATGCAGGGCAATGTTAGTTCAAGATGACGCTACCATGCTTCATGCTTACCGCCGGAAATAGATTGCCGCATTCACCCTGGATTCGCCACGTGGAAGGTAGGTACGCGGTATGGCTTTCGTCTATTTCATGAACATCTTGATCCTGGTTTCCATCTTGTGTGATACAAACAAGCGCATGGCTCTACTTTTTGTGAGTTGTAATTCGTGTAGGTTGGTAGAGATATTATTCCGCGTTTCTTTGGAGACTTCAACTGGAAGACTGGGAAATCATAACAGAGCGATGTAAAGGTTTAGAAAGCCGCGTTTCCCTGAGCTACAGGGGCGGCAGCATTGGCGAAGTGGAGTTCAGGATATGGAAGTTTTTCAGCTACCGCCGCATGCGGCGCTCGTGTGTCAAAAATGCGTCACGATCCACTGGAGTGCACCTCTACGTTTCCGTCCTTAACAGCTTATCTGGGCTGAGGCGGAGATTTTATCTCTAGCTCATTGTCTAATCTGCGGACTTCGTGCGTAGCCCTTTCCTATTTTGGAGCTTGTGGCGTAGAAGTTCGTGTGATAATCGAAGCACAAAATGCCATCTGGGATCGCGAAGCCGCCACGGCCGCTAGTATGGCCAGCGCACGATGTAGATCAGGTCTGAACCGCTGCCGCCGGACGAATCATATCTGCTGGCACTCTTTCAGTCCTTGTACGACTCTACTAATGAGGCAGTAACTGCAATAGCTGTAATCTAATCCTTGGTTCTACTTTCTGCCAGCCCCTGCATCACCTCCTTGTTTGCTGCCGCACGCCCTGCCGGTTTCCCCTTCCCCGGGCTGTCGGCTAAATATTTACAGCCCCACGCTCAAAGCCTGCTGCACACCTCTCAGGTCCATTGGTCTCGGCGGCCAATGCACTGTCTTCTTGACAGACCTCGCTCCTTACATCAACCTTCCAACATACGCTCCTGTTTCTTCTTTGCTCAGCAGTGCATCTATCTAGAAAGAGCTTCTCTCAGCGTATCAAATATCGTCATTTTGATCACATTATTCACATCATTTCTCCGCTGCATTCCGACTTTCCCTTCCACTATTTCTACAACAAGAGCTCCAAGCATCCGCAACAACAACAGCAACAACAACAATAACAACTAAATCGATGCGCCTTTCACCACTTGTTTCGGCAATATTGTCTACCAGTCTACTGTAAATTTCGAAACGCAGCTACGACACATTTGGCTTTGTGCTCATTGTCTCAATACCACAAATCGAAGACAACAGCAGCTCCTTACATTCACGGGTCATACTTTGCCGCTCAAGACATGGTGCAGGAGCCACATCAACAACGGAAGACCGCCCCAAGACCTCTGTCCTCTGCGTGCATGTTCCAGAATGGTCAAGACCTAAGATCCGAGCCCGGTCAGACCTCCTTCTCCGCTATGCATTGTGGAATCAATACCACCTACCTGCAGTCTTCTCCTCTTCCTGACAACTCAGGATATCCGAGTCCCATGAGTCAATTCTCGGGCAACATTGAGACTGGACGGCCAACTTATTCGATTCATCCCAATCAAAGCGTTTGGCAAGATTTTGGGATACCAGCAAGCCAACAGTTTAATCCTGGGCTGAGTCCCTCTTTCGATCTATCTGTTGACCCGCAGGGACAGACCCACATGCCCGGTGTTGATGATGGTACTGCATACGATCTGTCTCCATTTGGAATAACCAATAATGCCATCATACTCAATGCATGGGAAGAAAGCCTCTACCGAGGGCCAACAGACCGTGTTGTAGCTGAACATTTCCGACCAGCTCTTCACGCGTGTAAAGCACTATACTACTGCCCCTGTGACAAAAGACAGAATGAGAAGAACGTTTTCTACCAGAAGTGGGGCAGTCTGGTTAACCACCTTGTCAATGGGCACTCCATGGAAAAGGCACGTGTCAGCTTACTCAAAGATTTAGAGAAAATATGGACATGTTCTGGTGCAGAAATGTCCACAAGGCACAAACACTTGATGAAAAATGATTCTGTCACGGCACGCGAGGAACTTCATTCACCTGCAATGAAGGCGATGTCGCATCACCAACATCAGCACCAGCACCTGCACCAGGGCCAGCACCAGGGCCAGCAGCATCAGCACCAGCAGCAAGAACAACAGTTCAGCAATCTCAATCCTCCAATCGACTGGTCAACTTTCATGGGTGTCCCTAATGATCATCAGCAGGCCGCGCAGAATCCAGGTCCGCTTCCTCTTACCAACAACAACAACCAACAGGGACGTTGGCATGCAAACCTATGAACCCACCCACCGAATTTACAAAAGATCAGCATGAGTACCGTTTTCTTGTCATCTCATCATACTTTATGATGAATGATGGATCTTCATGTCTTTTTGGTGATCTCCCGCGTATTACCACACCATTGAGGCCTATTGTCTCGCTTCGTTTCTCTTTCCAACACTTTTAGACACAGGAAGGCATTACGGCGGTTATTTCAGCGTTTTTCTTTCCCTTCAATTCCCAAACCCTGTATTTTTCATCATCTTGAAGCATGGTTTCACAGATCTAGGCCCTGGAGGTCTTTAAGCTCTACCCAGCATGGTATAGAAGATCGCGGCAAACAGATGCATAACTATCCGACGAATTTACTGACCAAACATGCTCGACTACTGTTCAGCACTGATCTTGTCTAAACTTGTGGCAAAATGATCGGGTCAAAGAGGAAGTAGAGCTGTTATGCAACTATCTAGCTGAGCCATGATAACGCCACATAGCCATGAAACCCGATGCTGAAGTGAAACAGAAAACGCCAGAGTCAAGAGTGCATCGCCCATCCCCGTTCCTTCGTAAAACCATATCGAACGTGTCGTCCATTAGAATAACGCATCCATCGTGATCCCCGAGACCTCAACCCCAAAGCACCCTTGCCAGCATGCTCCGTCCATCACCCGCAACCCACGTCCCCTCGTCCGCCCCCCACAAGCTATCATGCAGCGCCGCATGCCACTCAAGATAGCGCACGCACCACACCACCACAGCCCCTACGAGCCCTGCCCCACCCAACACCGTCGCGGCGCGCCCCGCACGCCATCGCACACGCTCATCCAACGCCAACAGCCCCAGCGGATCACGCGGGTCAACAAGCGCCGCGCTACTCCGCCACTTGTCGTTGCGCGCGTCCCCGAGTCGCATGAGCGCACCCTTCTCGCCGTCGGTCTCGAGGTCTGCGGTAGGCGAGACGCACTCGCCAAGGCGCTCACGCAGCCAGCGGTTCCGCTCGGCGTCCTGCAGGGCGGCGAAGCGCTCGCGCTCGTTGCGGAGAGCGCGCTGCAGGTCGGAGGCCCAGCGGGCGAGGCGGACTTGGGCGAAGCGGTCTTCGCGCTGGGTGTGGTCTGCGAGGCGGGAGATTGTGTAGCTTGGCGCTGAGGGCGGTTTGGCGTCGGTGGAGACGATGACTGCGGATGGGGAGATGGAGGTTGCTACGACTGATGAGGTCGTGTAGGCGCTGGATGTGGTGGCTGAAGACTGGTACGTTGGCTGCTGGGCGCGGGGAGGGTGGAGAGTATTGAGGGAGAGTGAGGGGGGGAGGAAGGAATTTGAGCGGCGCCAGCTGATGAATTTCTTTGCGGCAGCGTGACGCAGCCAAGATGCTGTGGAAGGATCGAAGAGACGGGAAACCAGGGTTGGTAGGTCGCTGGCGTGAAGGGGTGGTCGGTAGTCTGGGGACATGAGTAGGCTTGCATCCATGGTGTCGTCGGTGGATGACAGGGCAGACGACACAGTGTATGGCGGGTACTCTTTGTCGGGGTCTGCGATGATGCCACTCATGGAATGACCGAAGAGGAACGGCTGGATCTCCGCCGTCTGAAGTCGTCTGAGTGTCGATGTCTTTGCGGCGTCCAGTTCGCCGTGGGACATCTGATCAGCCTTGGCAATGATGGGGATAACATTAGTTAATGTTGCAAGACGCCGTAACAAATGAAGCTCCGCTTCGGGCTGTTCTCCTACCAAGGGAGATTAGCAGCATTCAACCAGCAACCAAAAAGGGGACTCACTCGAAATGCAGAACAAGACGACGTCTACCTGAACGCCGCCGTTTCCAGCCAATAAACTCAGAAGCTCTCCGCTACTCATGGAAGGAAAGGTAGAGGTACGGTGCAACAAACTTTCCACGTAACGGACTATAGCATCGGCGTTGTTGGCTGTCGAAGGTAATCTATCGTATCCCGGGGTATCAACAAAGCAAATGTTTCTCTCCAAAACGGTGTCGTTGAAGCTTTTCCGTCGTCTCAGCAACTTGCTCTCTTCAATGTCGCTCCACCAGGATGGGAAGGCCTTGGTGGAAGCGTAGATCTCGGTAACATGCGCAGTGATTTTAGCGTTACGAGCATCCTGGGGGTGTGCAGAATCTCGGCGCGGCGAGGCAACGAGGGTTGGATGGTTGACTTCGACGGGGTCGACATGGACAATGTCCTCACAAGCCTGGACGATAGACTTGATGAGCGAGGACTTTCCAGAACCCTTGGAGCCGGCAAGGAGGATCTTGAGCTTGCCCATCTGCTTGCCCTTCTCCGTAAAGGGCCTTCTCTTGGGCATTGTAACGCTTGGCATGACGAGCAGCGGGGCGCTGCTTTGGCCGGCCGTCTGCCAGCTCTCGGGCTGAGCGGTGGACGCGTGTGGTGGGCATTCCTCATCACTTCCAGACGTTACAGCTTGGCTGATGGAGTCATCTTCACGGTCGCTGTCATCGTCTGAGGCCTCCAGGCGGAAGCTCCGCAAGCTAGTGGAGCGGGGAGTGCTCACACCATCAGCCTCGTAAGCGCCCAGACCAGTGAGGGGGGACAGTGCGAAGACTGGGGTCAAGGGCATCGAAAGAGTGTTAACCGAGGGAGGCCGTGTATATTGGCGAGCTGGTGATCTCGTCGACGGCGACGAGTCAAAGGAGGAAGAGGAATTGGAGCGAGAGTGGTGGGTGACTTCCGGCGTGGCAGTACAACTTTGATGTAGAGGATCTATGCTGTCGGCGACAGACATGACATCCTCTAAGCTTTGAACGCCATATGTGGAAGCCTCAGTATCCGGCGAGGGCATGTTGAAGCTCTGCTCGGGGGTGCTTATAGGATCGGATGCGGCCGAGGCGGTGGCTCGTTGCGATGCGGGGGAAGACTGAGGGGAGGCGGCAGTGGTGAGGATAGCAGGTGCAGCGTTCGAGCGCTGGTCGACAGAGTCTCCTGACATCATGAAGTAGGAAATAGGATGACTCCTGGCGGCAGCTCCTCGCGAGGACTGAGGATGTGACTGCTTGGGAGACGTATCACTGGGCGTGATAGGGTGGTCGCGGAGGCTGTGGGGCGGTTCCAGCTTGGACGGACGCATGACTGCCGGCCTTCTCGGCGATTACAATCAGCAGTAGAGTGGAGGCATTTCATGCGAGACGAGGGCAGCCAAAGCCAAAATGCAAGGCGTGGAAAGAGAGTGTGGGAGAGAAGGGCAGATGCTCGATGGGGAATGCGGTGTGGTGATGGCCGCTGATACAACCCCGCACGTCACTCAGAGCCCAGCGTTCACACCCAACTATGGACCTCTAATAGCCTGCTGCATATAACGCACGTCTAATGACCAGCTTGTCGGAGTTTATCTGACAGTATCTTGACGCCCAAAACTATCGTTGGATCACGTTTTGTCTGCTTGTGATTATACCCCGTGCTCCATTCCAATCGTCCGCTACGTCACCCTGCAAGCGCCCCATTCCACTGCCTCTGCCTATCATGGCTGCGGTCAAGGCCCCAGTGCACCGGCTTGATATCGGAACTGCGTTTGACGGCTTGACAAATGACGAGAAGTTTTATGCTCACTACATGTCCAAAGCCGCGTGGTATGGCACCAGAGTCATACTACGCCAGGTGTCGTCTGAGGCAAATGGCATCTTCGACTTTATCTTGGAGCTTCACAGGGCCTGCTCAGGTCGGTGGGATGAGCTTGGTACGCAATGTAATGTCTCAACGGGAGACATGAAGACTTTCCTAGAGTACGCTGCAACGTTTCTCTCGAACGTGGGGAACTACTATGGATCGGGAGACCAGAAGTTCGTCCCAAGAATACCAGAAGACGCCTTGACCAAGCTCTCCCTGTGCTCCACAAAAGCCCAAACCCTGTATGAAGACATTCACAGACCGTAAGTCTTCATCTCAGTGCTCGAGACCTCGGCAATTATGCCCAGCATCTGATCGAGTCACGCAGCATGACCTCTACCCCTCCTTATAGCCTAGGGTATCCCAGTGACACAGCACAATCTGCATATTACCCCAACTGTAAGATAAGTCGTGATGAGATCACCTTAGTCACGGTGGCCCTGGGAAAACGTGGTATGTTCCTTGAGAACACTCGCCTCTCAAAGCTAGCGGAGGACGACCGCACGATTTATGAAGTTATACAAGGGTCTATCGAACAAGGGACAATCGACGAGTTCATACTGGACGAGGACAAGCCATCTGGCCCTGTCGTTCGTGTCGTCCGGGGTGACCACTCAAAGGAGCTTATCAAGATTTGCGATTCCTTGAAAAAGGCAGCCGATTATGCTGCTAACGACCTGCAACGCAAGTTTCTATCTGAGTATATCGAGAGCTTCACTACTGGTAGCCTAGATGCCTATCGGATGTCACAGAAGACTTGGGTCAAGGATCTATCACCCCGTATTGAGAACATATTTGGCTTCGTAGAGCCCTACCGTGACCCCCAAGGTGTGCGGTCTGAGTGGGAAGGTCTTGTGGCGATAGCCGATCCGGGTGAGACTGCTCTACTGCAGCGTCTGGTGGAGAAATCAGATATCTTCATCAAGCAATTACCTTGGGTACCACCTCTTTTCGATCAAGGGAACAAAGGTCCTTTCGAGAAGTCTCTCTTTGAGCCTCCCGACTTTACCAGTATCAATGGTAAGTCAATTTGATTGGCAGAAACTGCACTTCATTGTCTCATCATCGCATTCAGCCCTTGCGTACTGTTCGAGTATCATCTTTCCAGGGATAAACCTTCCAAATGTAAGGACCACCCTGAGTTTTCGAAAGCCACCTTACTAATTATATAAAGTACAACGACCTGAGACAGGAATGCGGGTTCAAAAATGTCATCATCGCGAACAGAATGAGCGCCGAAAGCAGCCAAACCACCCCATCTCCTTTCATTCCCAGAGAAGAATCCGAGGCTTTTCAGAAGCACAAATTCACGGCATACTACATATGGGTCGTGCTTCACGAGCTTTTCGGTCACGGGACAAGTAAACTGTTGTCAGAAGAAAGTCCCGGGCATTACAACTTCAACATTGACAGTCCTCCTATAGATCCGCGCACTTCTAAACCAATCACTAGCTGGTACAAGCTAGGACAAACTTGGACGAGCAGATTCGAAGACTTGTCTACGACGGTTGACGAGTGCCGCGCCGAGCTTGTTGGGGCATACTTGCTTGACGACGAGAAACTTTTGGAGCTTTTTGGCATCACTAACGAGAGCGAAATTGGTGCAGCAGATCTGGTGTACAATCTTTACCAGCAGCTTGGAGTAGACGGCTTGCGCGGGCTTCAGAATTTCAACGTGGATGATGGGAACTGGGGTCAAGCACATAGCCAGGTACGCTCATCCTGGACTGCATGCGCACACAACAGACTGACGTGTAGTACAGGCTCATTTTGCTACGCTGAAATGCTTACTCACGGATGGAGGCGGGTTCATGCGAATTGAGGCCGACGCCGCGACAAATACACTCCTAGTACATGTGGATCGAGATAGGATCCTCAGCCATGGGAAGAAAGCACTAGGACGTATGCTACTGGAGTTGCATATGTTCCGCTGTACCGCAGATGCCGAATCTTGTCGAAGATACTACGGACATCTTTCTCGCGTGGACGGAGAGTACTTGGTGTGGCGTGATATTGTGCTCACCAAGAATGAGCCAAGGTGGAAGTTCTGTCAAGCCAACACCTTTCTGCAAGACCAAAAGGTCATCGTAAAGGAATATGATGCCACTAACGAAGGTATCATACAGAGTTGGGCGGAGCGTGAATGTTGAGCATTTTGAGACCCTGAATTGCGATCTGGACAACCTGGTGGCCGACAGAAGGATACCAAATCCCCGTGCCTCCGAAGTGGATCGACATGGATCGGGCCGACCCCGCAAAGGAGAAGTAGAGTTGATCAGCGTTCAGAAATCGATTCGGCGCTTGCCGCTACTCCCATGTGCAGCCCCGCACCTTCAACTCTGCTGCGCTGCATGAACTCGCTCCCGATAAAGCATGAACAAGGACCGGCCTTGCCCAAGAGTTTTATGGACCGACGCAACCTAGTGACGACCATATGGTACTTTTTGACAACTAAAATTGTTGATCACATTGGCTCAAGCCCACCTTTGGCTTCTCGTGTGTCATGGTAGCTTCTTGATCACCCTGGGAGATTTTAACTTCCCGCCATGTCTTCAGGTGACACCCGATCAGGTTCACTGATCCAAGTCGAGAGCATTGCGGTACCAAATTCTATTGTGAGCAATGATCAGCGAATCAGAATACAATGGAAATGTGTACTAGACCGATTCCAGGACGAACTAGCTGGGAACGATGACGAAGACAACAACGACGACCGATCGGTCATAGACAAGGGTTCTCTCGAAAGCGTTCTAGAATATGCGAACAACGCGCACGCTGCTTCGCAGGACAGAACGTTTGCCAACAATATGAATCGACTTGGCCCGATAATCCGAGCTGTGGATAGCTGGGTTTCCATTCTCATGATCCGCATGAACGTGGATGTCAAGCTCACAACCATAGTCTGGGGAAGTCTTCGACTTATGCTGTCTCTCTCATCAAATTGCGCAGAAACTCTGCCGATAGTCCTGGATATGCTTGAAGAAATTAGCATCACTCTGCCGGGTTTTCATAGCTGTGCCAGAGCCAACCTAATATGCACTGCTGTCGACGCAACTCTACTTGGAATCTACGAGGAGGTCATTTGCTTCTGCGCACGTACTATTCACTTCTTGCGCCATAATCCACATGCACTCTTGCGCCGCGATGGATGGAATGATGTAAAACGCGACTTCGATCGTACTATGCCCCGCATCAAGCAACTGTCTTCCACAGCAGGAGCAGAAACCTGTCTAACTCGAGCTGATTTACATGAGAGTTCGTTGCAAGTGGGTTTAACTCAGCGGTCACATTGTAAGGAAGAACAGCCAGCTCAACGTTGGTATGGTCCTTGCGATCCAAATACGACATTCTGTGCTCGTGAAGACGACTTGGACTCGATTCATAACGATTTCCAATTTGTTGGAGATTCAAATAATTCAGTGCAAGTTCTTGCATTATATGGCATGGGTGGTGTCGGTAAAACGCAAATTGCGCTGCAGTATGCCAAACTTCACCATAAAGCTGGGGGCGACGTGTTCTGGCTTGCTTCTGAGAATCTGATGACTACCGGTCAAAGCTGTTTAAGTGTAGTTTCCCAAATGGGGCTGTCTAGTGGCAAAGATGATGCGCAAGACATGGGCAAGGCAATGGTGAAAGTCAAGAATTGGCTCGCAAACTCAAGTCTGTCACGTCTCGTAATGTCAATGATGTGACACAAGCTAACATGATGGGATTAGAAAAGCGATGGCTGGTTGTGCTTGACAATGTTGAGGATGAGGATGTTGTCCAACATTTATGGCCACAGGGTGGTAGTGGTTATATTCTGATCACTTCCCGAGATGCTCATTGCGCCGCCTTCTTTACAACCACCACCCTTCATGTTCAGCCTTTCGATACAATGACAGGCGCAGATATGCTTCTTAACTTCCTTGGAATTTCTATGGATCAAAATCATCAGTACCAACACGCGAAAGAAATTTGCGATGTTCTTGGTGGCCTACCGCTGGCTCTTGCACAGGTAGCCGGGTATATTTCAAGGCGAAAGGTGTCATTCCAAGAATTCCTGCTAACATACCGTCAAAATGCGGCCAATATAAACGCCAAGACAACTCTCAAGGGTGGATATGACAAGACAATTGCTACTGTGTGGCAGATTTCGCTGGAGAGACTCAACGGCGCAGAATCAGTCTTGCAGAACCTGATTTCATTTTTGGAGCCTAGGTCAATAAATGAGACTGTTCTGTCTGAGGGTTCCCAGATGATCGAAGAACCTGAGTTCAAATTTCTGAGAAATAAGATAGAGTGTGTTATCTGTCCTTCCTAGTTTTGAGCTAATCAGGCTTACCAAATCCTAGTTTGTGGGACGCAGAAGAGGTCCTGCTTCAGCTTTCGCTAATCGAGAAGAGTTCCGACGACTGCTCGCTTTCGATTCACTGTCTCATTCAAGCGGCAGTCATTCACGGATTGACCGAAAAGGAGCGAAGTCGCTACTTCATTGCTGCAGTACGCATGCTAAGTTGGGGCTTTCCAAGTCATTGGCGTAATGACCAGGGCCATCAGATTGCTACTTGGTCAAAATGTGAACTTTGCCTGCCGCATGTCAATCATCTTGTTGAGCTGCTGGAACTATACAAAATACCTGTGATAGATTTAGAGTTATATGGCGAGCTACTGCTACGGTGCAGCTGGTGTGTCGCAGACCCTCACCACTTCCTGACATTCGCTGACCACCACAGGTATCTATACGAGCGCGAAAACTATACCACCGCTCATAAACTTGTCAGTGCGGCCTTGGAAACTTTCCAAATCAAGTCCAGCGCCGCGTACGCCAGCGCAGTCGACCTGTCCGGTCTGATATCTCTCGACCTCGCTCAACCCTCCGCAGCACTCACCCAATTCGAGACAGCGCTCACCATTCGCTGTTCATCACTCGCAACCGATGACCCTTTCATCGCATACAGCCTGAACAACATCGCTCTAGCCCAGACTGAACTCGCGAACCTCCCCGCCGCTCAAGCCGCGCACACTCGCGCCATCGAAATCCGCACCGCCACAGCCCCCGACCGCCTCGGCAACTCCTACAGCAACCTCGCCAGCCTACTCTTACGCATGGACGATCCTGACGCCGCAGAACGCACCCTCGCGCAATGTCCCTCGCTCAAAGACTTCACCGACGAAACCTTCCTCGCGACCGGCAACCCACGCTTCGCCGGCGACATGGTCCTGCTATCCCGCATCCGGCGCGCACAAGGCCGTACCGACGACGCGCTACGTCTCGCGGCAGCAGCAGCAGCGTTCCGGCGCGAACTGCTCGGCGCAGGGCTCAAGACGTGCGACGCGCTGGCGGGCGTGGCGCAGCTGCTGGGGGAGCAGGGCAGCGGGGGCGCGGCGACAGGGGTGTGGCGCGAAGTCATTGGGATTGCGGAGGGGTTGAGCGAGGGCAAGGGGCAGCTGGCGCGGGCGAAGTGGCGGCTGGCGGGGGTGGAGCGGGCGGCGGGCAGGGAGGCGGAGGCGGTGGGGCTGGAGGCGGAGGCGAGTGCTGTGCGGGATGGGTTGAGGCCGGAGTGGGCGGGGAGGAGGGATGAGGCGTCGTTTGAGGGGCTGTGTTTGTGGATGTTGTGGTAGATGGGGGGTGGGAGAGCCGTGAGAGGGGGGAGAGGGGTTACAAAGGGGAGGGGTAAACAGCGGAGGTGAGGTCACGGCGAGGAGGTGAAGGGGGTCATCGATCGACGACGTGCGAGTATCCCCGTTTATAACAAGAGTAGGTGCGGCTGCTCCGTCGAGGATGGGGAGGGCTCCCGAAGAGACGTTTCGAAGGGAAAGGATAAGTACAATGCTGGGGAGTCGCCACCCCTTTTTTCTTGCCCCACGAGAATCCTCCCATCTGCCAGATACAAAGAAGCAAGACAGAGAGGATGAATCTCGCGACGCCGTTCCGACTCTTTTCGCTCGGCCAGAAAGGCAGCCACATCCAGGATATATATCAGATCAAGTCGCTATGCAGTCCCAAGACGAGAAGAAAAGAAAGAAAGCCTGATATACAGCAGGACCCCGTGCGCATGCTCGCAAAGAGAACAACGCCAACACTCCCTTTGTGTCTGTTCTCTTTTCGTCCTCGGGTCCTGACGCCCGCCGTATCGCTCGTGTATCACTCTACACGACAAGCCACGCTCTTCCTCGTTCCGTCTCCCTTGTTGCTCTATCCGAGTCCTCTCCAGCCATCTCATCTCCAGCCGAGTCCTCTCAACCCGAGCCCCCTCCGCCCCACGCGCCCCCAACCCATCAAACTCTCTCACCCCTCAGCACCGCAACCCCTCACGCCGCCGGCGCCGCACCCCCGCGCGCCCCCCTCGCGCCCCCCGCCCCACCACGACCCCGTCCATTAAACCCACCGCGCCCGCCCTCGCGCGGGAAGTTCCCGCCACGCCCCTGACCCTGCGGACGCCCGTCGCCGCGGCCGCCGCGGCCGTTGACGCCACCGCCGCCGCGCCCACCCGGGCCGCCGGCAAAGTTGGCCGTCTTCATGCGGCGCTCCTCGACGTAGATGTTCTCGCCGTCGATGACGTATGGGTTCGCGGCGACGGCGGCCTGGCAGGCGGCGGGGCTGGCGTAGTCGACGAAGGCGCAGTTCTGCGGTGGGGTGTTAGTGGGGTGGGTGGTAGTGGTGGACGAGGGTGGGACGAGGGTGGACGAGGGGGAGGAGGAGTGAAGAAAAGGGGGCTTGCCTTGGATCTGTTGACGTCGAAGTAGACGACCTGGGCGACCTTGGAGAGGGCGGCCTTGAGGGCGTCGGCGTCGACGGTCTCGCCGACGTTCTTGATGTAGCCTCGGTGCTTGTCGACTTCTGCGGCGGGCGCAGATTGCGACTGCGCGCGGCCTTGCTTCTTGCCGTGGTCGCGCGTGGTCGTCTGCCACTCGGACCCCGAAGAAGCGGGCGTGCCGGGCTGCTCGGGCTCCTGTGCGGTAGCGGCAGCGGCAGGGGAGTTTGCGGCGGCAGTCTGGACAGTTGGTCGTGCCTTGGACTGGGTGGCAGGGGTAGGAGTCGTTGATGCAGGGGCGGTGGAGGAGGCGGGAGCGGCAGGGAGAGCGACACGGTTGGCGGCTACGAGATTAGCCCATGTCTTGGGCGCGGAAGGCTTAGCAGGCTCTGCCGCCTTCTTTGGCGGTGACGCTGCAGGGGTGGCCTCGGGGGCCTTGGGTGTCTCAGGCTCGGCCACGACCTCTTTGGCAACGGCCTCCGCTGCCTGCTCGGGCGCAGGCTTAGCCTCCTCGTCTGCGATTGGGGCGGCGACGGGGGCCTCCTCGGCGTGAGCAACCTCGTCGTGGACGGTCGCAGTGCCATTGGTGATGGCAGGCTCGGGCTGCTCCTGCAGCTTGGTGTCAACGGTGGTAGCGGCCTGCTCGAGGGCGGTGGCGTTGCCAGAGCTGGGCAGAGCTGCGGGAGCCTGGGCCTCCTGGTAGCCGCTGGCAGCAACCTGCTGCTGGACGTCATCATTCACTTCCACATCATCCTCATCCTCGTCATCAATGTACCGGAAGATGTCGTTCAGGACAAAGTAGCCATTCGTCTGCTCGGCGAGCACAAAGGTCTGGACAAACTTGCGCTGGGGCTGGGACTTGTTGGAGATCTCGCCAATGACCTGGATGACGATGCACTGGCCGGAGCCCTGCGAGTCGACATTGGTGACGCGGACCTTGGCGTCTTGAATGTCCAGCTCCTTGATGCGGTCGTTGATGGCCTTCTGGCCGACGCAGGTCATGACCTTCTCGGCCTCGGTGCCGGAAACAAACTGCGAGCGCTTGTTGTAGAAGAGGTAGAGGCGCTCGGGGTTTTTGCTGAGGATGGTGTAGTACTGCTCGACGAAGAACCACCCAACCTCGTCCTTGGGAATCTCGGGATTCCCTGCTGCGCCATTAGCAGCAGTGGAGGGGTTTCCATAGTCAGTCGAGGTGGTGTAGGTCTGGTCTCCGTACTGCTGGTGGGCGGCGAGGTTGCCGTTGATGGGCGCGGGCTGATCGGCGGCAGCCATGGCGTGCAGTCGGGATAGGAGAAGCGATAAGGGTCGAGGGATATGCGGGGATCACGCAGTCTCAATGCGATGCTGCAAGGGCGTAAGGGTCGTCTCGTGAGAGGGAAATGCTGGAAAGATGCGGCCGTGCGGGTCGTCAAGTGAAGAAGCAAGACCTGACGGAGGAGTTAGAACACGCGCCTCCACTAGGCGATGGTGCAGCTGCGCCTTACACACAGAACAGTGAAGAAGAAGCGACAGACGTGGCAGCTAAGCGTCTGCGTGTGGAAAGATGTGGGCTCGATGAAGAACGGGAGTGCTTGGCGATGCTGGCCGCGAAAGGAGCAGCGCTGAGAGGGGATGGAAATACGGAGAGGGAGAGCGGGATCGCTCGCGGGTGGGCGGATGGGGGAATAGGAGAGAATTAGATGTGTAACTTTTGAGCAAGCAAGAGGGAGTGGTGGTGAGGGCAGACGGCGAGCGGTGCGAGATATTCTTGAAAGCGAGAATGAAGCCTGGACCGCTTGTGGCACCCGGCATCGGGCACACCCGCACCCCCGCACCCCTGGCTCCCGTCCAGTCATCACTCTCGCTGCAGTGTGCACGCTCGCTACGCTCCGGGGGCTTGTGTAGCTGATCGTTTGCCTTGATGCCTATCTCTGGCTACTCACACAGCAAGACCAGTACCTCCCAATGCCAAAAATATGCCCGGCCCCCCTTTTGTAGTATGCCACAAAAGGAAATACGTTTGTGTCATCAAATCTCCCCTCCCATCATGAATCAGAATACAGAATGTAGATGTGGTGCTTGCGCAAAAATGGTACATGATGAAGACAACAAGAACATCACCGCTGTGGGTTGCATTAGCCGGCTGTACTCTCCACGCTGTCGTGCTGACGGTGCATCCCACGCCGCGGACGACGCCGAAACACATGAGTCGGAGGGGCACTTACTCTGCCTCGTGGCTGGCCGCCGCCGCCGCCGCCGCCGCCACCCATCATGCTTTGCGCTTGCATCTGCTGCTGCATCATGTAGGGGCTGCCGTACTGTTGCTGCTGCGGCTGCGGCGGCTGCTGCCACATTCCCTGAGGCGCCCTGGGTGCGCCTCCATTCATCCCGACCATCTGCCCATAGGGTGCGAACCCGGGCTGTGCCATCATCGGCATGCCCGGGCTCATGGGCATCTGGCGCTGCTGGGCCTGCGCCATGTTTCGGTACACGTCGATGGGAGACTGGCCCGAGGCGTAGTCATTCATCGCAGCCGGTGCGTAGCCAAACCCCTGCTGGGGCCGACCTCCACCGGCGTACATGCCTTGCTGGAACTGCATCGCGCTCTGTGGTGTCATGGGCGATGCTGTCGAGGGCACATTGGCGTTGGGGACAAACGCACCGCTCATCTGCGACGCGTCAAATTGCTCAAACCCAGGAGGTTGTTGCACGCCCATGGATGTCGAGGCGCCCAGCGGCTGCCCACCAGCTGGCACATACACGCCATTCTGCTGCTTTGGCGCATGGCTTTGCATGTCGCCACTGTCTCGCGCGGTGGGGCCCTGGCCCCGGATGGAGAGACCCACTTCGTCCATCAGGCGCTTGTAGCCTTGGCCGGGCTGCGCCTTGATCTTGAGTAGCACCCTCCTGATGCTCTCCTGAACATCAGGTCGGATATCCTCCTCGAGGAAAGGTGTCGTCAGCACCTTGAAGATCAGCGTGGCGCCGCAATTCTGATCTTTAAGGATGTCTTCAAGCACCTGATCCTCTGGTGAGAAGAAGAGCGCTTGCAATAACGAGTCTCGCGCAGCCGGCTCATTCCTCTGATTGATGATCTTCAGTACAGTCAAGTAGGCAACCTTGTGGGTGCACAGTTGCACGAGGTACGGAATGAGTCTCGGGGCCAGAACCTTGCGTCTGTTGAGGAAATTGCAGGTGTCCAGATACCAAGTCAGCAGCAGTGCGCCATTGGCGTTGGTCGCCAGCTGGACGCTGTGCAGAGCTACCGCCGCAGCTAGCATGCGCTGTTGGTCCTTGGTGGCGTGATGGCTCTCGAGGCAGGCTCGCATTGCTCTTGCGCCGAAGCGTCCCTGAGCAACATCCCACAAGCGGCTCAGCATCGCCTGGAAGATGAAGTTGTTGTACCCAGCCGGAAACTTGAGACAACATTGCATGACGTAGTTGCCGTACTGGTCCAAGAAGAGAGCAACCGCGTACGGTCGCAGGCTGTCCACTATCATGCTCATCTGCTGCGGCGTCCTGGCCACTTCGATGATCTTCTGGGCCGCCCAAGTGCCGTTCTTGTGAACGCCAATCTCAGCCAGGTGCGGGGCAATCTGCGCGAGCATCTGTTCTTTGGTCTCTTCCGAGCAGTGCTCAAACAGCTTCTGGACGACCGTGTTGCCGAGATAGTCAGACGACAGCTCGGCGATCTCGGTCAGCATGTTCATGGCGATGCTCTCAATCTCGCTAGGAGAGCAGGCGCCATTGTCGATGCGCTTCCGGATTTCTCTCAACTTGGGCGCATCGTGCATGCGAACTGCCGCAGGCTCTGGAACAGAGGGGATATCAGACTGGTAATCATCAAAAGACAAGGCCTCCTGCAGATAGCTCTCGATGCGCGACTGGTCGTCCTCAGTGGCGCCAAACTCTTTGACAGTGCTCACAATCTCAGGCAAAGCTTCTGCCAGCGTGAAGGAGATGCTTTCCAAGCTACCAGGAGCACCAGATGCGGCACGCTGGCGGTTGAGCGTGCCGTTGTGAGAGGGAGAGCCCTCTGCTTGCTTGTGTCCAAACGGATCCGGGCTGGGCGATGGGTAGAAACCATTTCCGCTCGGTGTCGCAGATGCGCTGGGAGCCTTTGCATAGCCGATCCGGACCGGCCCAGCGCCGGGAAAGATTTCCTTGCTGTTCAGCTGCGACCGTGCCCGGACGGCGCTCTCGAGGGTCTCGAAATTGACAAATCCGCAGCTCTTGTGAGTGAGCACCCTCACAGACTCAATCTTGCCAAACGGCTCGAAGATGACTTTCAAAGAGCTTGTGGTAGTCGAGGATGGAATATTTCCGAGCCATAGCGCTCTGCTTGCATCCTCCGAGACGGTATCTTGCTGCCTTCCGGGCCCACTCTGCAACTGCATCGCTTGGACAGAGTCTGTCAATCCCTGAAGGTCGTGACCGTCTGCGAACCCGCCAACACCGGACGAAAAAGTATCGTGTCCAGAGTTCCACATGCGAGCTGCCGGTGAGTCAAGGACGCCTGCCGTCCGCGCACGCGGTCGACTCCCGGAATTTCTATTGACAAAGGCCTGCACTTCGAGGTTATGCTGATGGATTTGGGCCTGCGTGGCCGCCAGCGACGCCTGCACGGCAGACGGGGTCAGCTGCCCGCTGTACATGCTGTAGTCTTCCTCCTCGTGGTCGTACTTTGCCGTGGCATTGACAGAGAAGGATCTGTAGCGATTCACATTGCGGTCGAAGGGCTGGAAGTTGGCAAACTGCTGTTGCCGCTGTATGTCTGCCAGGTACCTGTTGACGTCAAGATCATCAAGCGGCTTGGGCGACCGGTCGGCAAGACCAAGGTAGTCGAGCGTCTTGACATCTGTGTCGGCAAGGTCTTTGATGAAGTCGTCCGAATCCTTCGACTGGGCACCGCTGTGCGTGCTGGCACGGTCACGACCGGCGTTCCAGCTCGACGAGAACAGCGACGACGCAAAGGGAGAAGATGTTTGCGACTGGCCCAGCCCGGATCGCTGGGGTGTGGAGCCGGCTCGGATGCGCGACAGCAGAAAAGCGGACCTTCCGGCAGTGGACGAGCTGCTGGCCGACCGGCCGAGCCCAGCACCGGCAGATATCGAGTTCGCGGGCGTCCTGAAGGGGCTGGTCGACGGTGTCGCCCGGGTCGACAGGGAAGCAGGAGTGGCAGAGCCGCCGATGCCAGGGAACTGCGAGGGCAAGGTGCCAGCTCGACTTCGACGCAAGCTGGCGCTGCGCGTGGGTATACCGCTCTCATTGGCAGAGCCCAGATCAGGAAAGGTGTCGCCGTCATCGCCAGGAGATTCTGGTATTGTCTCGCGGAGGGGAGTGGAGAGGCCGCTTGCGACGGGCGGACCCCACATGGAGCGCGTGGAGCCTTCGGAGGCGAGTTCACGGGCCCTGGTTGGATGCATGTCAGCCGCTGCCCATGTCGCTGTATCGTCAAGCTCAAAACGCTGTGGCAATAGGATGACTCACCTTCTGGGATAAAATCTGCTATTATACTCGTGGTTGGATGGAGACCCAGCACCCACCCTGGGGACGCTGGAGGCACCGAGATTGCCCAGCCCGCCGGACTCGGTCTGGGCGAAGCGGCCATTTGCATTGGTCGGAGCCTCGACTGGCGACGAAGCAGCAGTCGAGGAATTGGACCGAGCTTGCTGCGTCGGCGTGGAGCCGAGGGGAGGCAGGTTGCCCAGATCGAGATGGTATTGTGGTCTGGAGGAGCTCATGATGTGTGTGTTTGGAGGGGGGGGGGGGGGGGGGNNCGGCGGGATGCAAGGCCGGTAGGACAATGTAAAAATTAAGGTACTTCGGTATTGACGGAATCGAGGATGGCCAGCCACCGAGAAGAGCGCAAAGGACGGGTCGTGAAGGGGTGCGTCTGGCGCGCGATGCAGGTCGCTGTGATGTACAGAAAAAAAAAAGGTGTGACAAGGAAGCAGTCGAGCTGGCGGGCGCGTTCGAGCTCGTGCAGCCAGTAAGGGGATTATGCGAAGTCCCAGCAAGGAGAAGGGACGGCACAGGCGCTTCGGTTCGAGGCACGTGCGTTGCGATGACAGAGCCGTGCACTCCGGGGTGGTGGAGGCTAGGCTTCGATGGTGGAGGCTGAGGATCCGCAGCCAAGTCAGCGACAGGACATTGACTCGCCCGGGCTCTCAAGAGAGGCGAGGCGCGGAGGAGGTGGGACGGGGTGGCGGAGACGGGCGGATGGCCAGCGATGGGTGGCTCGAGCGGTAGAGCAGGGGGGTTTGCGGCGGAGCGAGGGATGCTCTGCGGAAGGAGGAGAGTCGATGCAGAAGTGCGAATGACGTTGGACGGTGCGCTGCACACACACACAAAGACACACAGACACGGAACAGCTGCGGGCGCTGCCGAAGGCGAGGGGAGGATGGTAGCGGCGAGCGGGCTGCGGCGGCGGTGAGTGGCGTGCCGGGCGAGGAAAGGACTATTACGAAATACTGGAGAGGAGGAGGAGCAGCAGGAGGAGGAGAGCAGACCACAAGAGGCGACGGGGCGGCGCAGGGGAGAGCGAAAGAAAGTATCAGACTAATTCACTACGAAACAGTGGTGCGCTGCTGCCAGGAGGCGAGGCGCCGTCTGCCCTTGCGGGTGCTGCTGCTGCTGCTGCTGCTGCCGCCGGGCCTGCAGGGCTCGCTGAAACGCCCGGCGGAGCCAGGGTTCCTGGCATGTTCCAGCCTACCAGCGCGCGCGCCTGCTGCTGCTCTGCTGCCTCTGCGCGCGGCGTCGTGTGTGGCCGGATGTGCAGGAGGCTCGCTGCTCCACTCAGGGCGCGCGCAGGCCCCGGCGTCGCCTCACTGGCCGAGCCGCCGGATGCTGGCAGCCCTACTGGCGCCCGCCCGCACTGACAGGTGGCGCAGCCCGCGACGCGTGTGTCCTCCTGGCAGCCCCCGTTGCGCCCAGCAAAATCCTACAAATGGTCGCATCTGGCCCCCCACAGGCGACTTCAGCTCCACTCAGCTGATCGCCCCTCGATTCCTGTTTACGGCATGCGCAATGTAAGAGCAGCAACGGCGTGAGATTCAGGCCAGATCGAGAGCGCCGGGTGGGCCCCCCCCCCCCCCCCCGATCAAGCATGTATATAAAGATCAGGATGCTAAAAACAGAATGCGTTTGTCTTCCAATTATCTGCCTGCCGCGGGTATATCGTGCCTATATGTGGTTTGTTCTCTTGCTCTCGTAATGTTCGTAAGGTCGGGCCGGCCGTAAGTCTTTCGTGTCCGTGATGGATGTGATGCGCGTGAAGATGATGGTGATGATGATGATGTCGCTATGCATGCAGGTTGACAGAAAGGGGGTAGAAGAAAAGCAAACGCCAAAAATGAATGAGATGAAACGTAGCCCTCACAGTGACACCGCCCTGCGCTTGGCCACCGTCGGCTTCTGCGCGTAGCAGATGAGCAGCTTGAAGCTCGTGCTCATGCTCTCGCACTCGCGCAGCAGCGCCTTGTTCGTCCACATGCTCCTCGTCAGGTCGCCGTCCGGCAGCACCTCCTGCTCGTAGCAGCGCGAGTACCACCACCGCCCCACCTTGGCCACCATCTTGGTGATGTCGCGATCGCCCTGCTCCGACGAGTCCTCCATGAGCTCCATGATGCCCACGTTTTTCTCGTCCCGCGACACGTTGCCGCTCTCCGACACCACCCCGGCCGCCGGCACCCCCACGAAGCAGCGGTTGAGGTTGTCGAACCCCTTGCGCCCCAGCAGGTACTGCATGTTGTCCGACGCGCTCTTGAGGCTGATGCACGGGTTGCTCGCGTGGATCTTGGTCTTCAGCTCGCGCACCTCCCGCCGCGCCTTGTTGCCCATGTTGTTGAGGTCGAGGTCGAGCGTGCTGATCTCAATGTATCCACCCGGCCGCAGCACCCGCTTGCACTCGGCCACCGCATGTGACAGCGCAGAATCCGTCGTCGCCGCGGGGAAGCGCACCACCACCACCGAAAAGAAGCCTTTCGGGAATGGCATGTTGGCTCCCAGGTCCGGGTGCGGGAAGTGGCGGTAGTTGGGAAGCTGGTCCAACCCTCCGCCAAGGCTTTGCCGGTTGGACGCCTTGGTCGTCCAAGGCCCGATGCTGTACACCTGCGCATTCGAATACGTGAGCGCGCAGTAGTACGACCAGTCCTTGCCGAGCCCGTCTACTATCAGGATCCGCTCCTCCGTTGTCGCATTCTCGAGCTCAAAGTGAGCCGGGCTGACGAGCACACGCCCGAATGAGAGCCACTTGCTGACCATCAGAGCACCAAACCGGAGGTTGGCCATTGACATGGGGTCGGCTGGAATTGATGATCGGCTTCGACTGGATGCTGGTGAAGCTGGTTGCACAAGGTCACCTCCGGCTAACGATGATGATCCCCTCCGGTGCTTCTTGCTGCTCGTCGTAGAAGACATAGACGTCATGGGCAACAGTGAGTAAGTCTTCGGACCAGTAGTGCTCGTCACGGATTCTACGGCACTCAGCCGCTCAGGTAGAGGCCCACCTGTTCCTGGCGAGTACATAGCTCGAAGTTCATTGCGGAGATCCAGTAAGCTAGGAGCAGCAGCGTGGTTCGCAGCCGCTGTGGTGTCAACCTGCAGCGTGGTAGGTGGAAGCGGCGCAAAGGTTGCAGTCTTGGGGGTCCCTTTGGCGGCAAACGGAAAACAGCTACCACTGCCGGAAGACGCACCTGCCGCGAGGCTATTGCCAGGCTCGGGCATCGTCTTCTGCTGCGGAAGCGGATTGGTCACGTCTGCGATCAGATCGTCGTACTCGTTCCAGACCTCGTCGGGAGATAGTGGCGACCCCGGTGTAGGCAGCACGGCGGTAGCAGCCGCGGTGTGAATGAACGATGTGCCCGAATTGCTGCTGAACGAAGTCTGGGAATCTTTGCGCGGCTTAAAAGCCAGAAACGCCTTCTCCGGCGATGCATGGCCTGGCACCGATTGAGGTAAAGGCATCAGCTCGTCAAGATCGGCAGGAACATCGATCGGCTCGAAGTTCACCGTTCGTGTCTCCGCCGCGGCTTCAGCTTGCGACCGCTCATTGACCGCTCTCGCAGCAGTTGAGGCGCTCGGAGGGTTCTGTAGCTTGTGATCCGGTCGCTGTTGCGTGTCGACAAAAGGTCGCGAGAAGGACTGCGATGGAAGCTGCCGTTCTCGATCCCGTTTAGATACAACGCGTGGGATGCGCCCAACTTGGGCGAGCCTCGAAGGTCGAGCCGTGTCAGTTGTGTTGCTAGTCTGCATCTCGCGATCCTCGCTCGACCTGTTGCTTCCGGCACCCGGCGGAGGGTGCTGGTCGGTGGACACTTGCTCAGGAACTGCGGGAGGAATGCGAGGGCTGCCTTCAATCCGAAACGTGCCAGGGACGCTGGGCACAGGAGACGCAGATAGGCCGTCCGTAGAGGTTGATTTGCTCCGATTTGGTCGATGGTCCCAGTACGCTCGATCCGCTTCTTCCATGATGCTCTGCAGGTCCTCAAAGTCAAGTTCTGCTGGATTGTCGAAGCACGCATAGTGGGCTGTCGGTTTGGGGGTTGCGCGTATCGTATCATCAAAATTAGGCAGCTCTGGCACATACTCTGCTTCTGTTTCTTCCAGCGACGTTCGTGACCGCTGAAACAAATTCCACTTGCTGGTAGACTTGATTTTGCTGGACGACGTCTTCGCGAAGATGGAACGAGTCTTGCGTTTCAGATTGATGCTGTCATCTTCGCTGTCGATTGAGTCGGTCCGAGAATTGCGCACGTTCTGGGCGAATAAAGGCCGTGGCATTGCTTCCCACAGCGATGTGTCAGAATCGGCAACGCTCAGCGTAGGACCTGCGGTGGACGGTCGTGGGACATCCCCCCCTTCATCTAGTCCCAAAGAAGCAGTGGCGGTGGAAGGCCTCTTCGAGTCCTCCTCCCGTGCGCGCAGGTAGAGCTGTGCATCAATACTCTTCGCATGGTCGAGAATATAACCCGGCGTCGTTCCGGCAGAATAAGGTGTACCCATACTAGACTGAGATGAGACCGCAGTCCCAGGAGAGCTAAAGACAGTCCCACTAGGATCTTCATCAACCGTGCTCTCGCTCGTTCGGCCTCGAGGCTCGCTTGCGTTTCCGTCCCCGCGAAGGTACACTGGGTTGAGTCTTTGCTGCAAGAAGTCATCGAGGCTCGACTCGTCGCTCTTCCGCGAACCACTGGCGGCACTGACGCTGGTACTGCCGCCACTTCTTCTCCTCCCAGCGTATTTGCCAAGCCCCTCGTAGCCCGTACCTGCAACTGGGCCTTTGCGGCCGAGCTTGGACACATCATCGCTTGATGCACTGGCAACTGTCTTCTTGCGAGAGAAAATCCCAAACCGTGAGGCAGATTTTTGTTGTGCATCGCCAGCCGAGGCACCACCTGCAGCTTGCTCCAGAGACGTTTGACGCTTAGACTTGGTAGAAGCTGCGGCAGAATTTGGAGTCTTCGCAGATGCTTCAACAGGTTTCCGCCGAATGGTTGGAGCAGATGTGGGTGTCTTGTCCTTGACTGCGGTCGGAGGTGATTTGTCGGACGTCGGTTTTCTGCCCAGAGACGTGTCCAGTCGCGGCAATTTGCCTTGTGCAGCATGCCTAGACCTTGACCTTCTGTCTCCGTCGGAACTCTCACTCGACGACTGGAAATTGCTGGACGAGGTCGAGTCTATCATCAAATGCGCAAGCTCAGGAGGCGGCGGCGAAGGTGCACGCGGATCTTTCGATGCGACCTCCTTCCGCTCGGTCTGAGCGGATGGGTTTCGGGCCGTGAAATCTGCAGCAGGCTGGGAAGTCGGTTCCTGCCGAGCATTGGCGAGCCTGGTCGTAGCGGCGAGACCCGCTCTGGTTGCCTTTGTGAAGGCATCAGGTGTGTTGGTCTTGGCTGGAGTGAACCAATTACCTCCGATCTGAGGGGAGTCATTAAGGTGCGGCGAGTAGGAGGAGTACTGGGTAGGAGTAGTTCGGTGGCTGAAACCGCTGGGAGAGTCTGTAAAAATTAAAGAGGGCGTTACAGATGGATTTGAGAGAGGGGTCGGTGTCTGGTAAGGTCGGTGGTGATCAAGAGAAGAGTAGGGTGAAGCGAGCGAGTGGTGATGGCTGACACTCGTCGGCTGAGAGGAGTCCTGCGGCAGGCGATCCAAGACCGACGAAGGCTGGTTGTCGGTGGAGAAGCCGAGGCCATAGATATTGTTGATAGTATCAGCAGAGGGCACAGGCTCAGGTTTTGCCTTCACAGTCTGCTTGTGGCGACGTTGCGCAATGTAGGTGCCGATGACTGACGGCTTCCTCCTCAGGACATTCTTCCTGGGGCTATCTGGAGTGGAGACGGACGACGTGGAGACCAGCGACGGCGTAGTGGTGCCAGAATCTATCCTTGGGTCCTGCCGACTCGACGTCCTGGGAGGCAGCTGGGTTGCACGTGGTTTCGACCGTTCTTCCCGTGCGACGGCGGCGTTGGGGTTCATTGGAGATATCTTCTCCGACTGCGTGAGTTCTGGTGTCGGCGCCCTCTTCCTCGCGGGAACGGGGAGCCGCTGGCCATACATGGACTTGCGGGGAAGCGACGAGGCTGAAGTCAGAGCCGTGGGACTGAGGCTGGAACGGTCGGGGCGGCGGGGCGCTGACGCTGACGCCGATGCTGATGACAACCTAGTCTGTGCGGATGGCGGGTGCGCGGTGCTGTGAGCGGGCGTTGCTCTGTCTGGCATGAAGCCAAAGGACGAAGTGCGGGAGGTCATTGTCGGGCACAACGACCAACCTGCGAGGGGAAAAGAAGCGCGACGTTGTGTTTGGCACGGAGCAAGTCATGCAGATCAGGACGAGCGGCGCGTGTCATGGAGACAGAAAGTGTGCGGCCGGACATGGGTGACTGGGG
Organism: Carpinus fangiana; assembly: GCA_006937295.1. Lineage (NCBI taxonomy): Eukaryota > Viridiplantae > Streptophyta > Magnoliopsida > Fagales > Betulaceae > Carpinus > Carpinus fangiana. Next base: position 112,695 of record VIBQ01000074.1, on the reverse strand, counting down.
CCATGTGATGTTAGTACACAATTAAAGTCGGAAGTTTTCCTCGAGTGTTGTTTGTTATGCCTCTTGGAATGCCGAGATATGTGTCGGAGGATACAACGGGGAGCCTGCCCTATTGCAACAGCACGATGACGGAGACAAACAAGGCCCAGCGGCGGAGACGGGCGAACGCAGCGACTTGGATGTCTTTTCTAGAAATTTTGCTCTTCTTCCGTGGCGGGACGGCGCGCGGCGGGAAAGGAATCACAGATGTATGTACGTACTCTGACACAGGTCTGACGGTAAGCAAGATCTGCAGCGCAGGAGCGTGCGTGCGTGCGTAGCGCAGTCGGTGTGCACCGCCACGCAACGGTCGAGACGGCGCGGCCCTTGACAGCGCATCGATCGCGGAGCGTTCTGTCTGTTCCAGAAGGAGGCCCGTGACAACGCACGGCGATGCAGGTGCAGCAGGCGATAGAGAGAGAACGCGAGGGTGAGGAGGGCCAGGCGAGGTGGCGACGCGCGTGGGGCGGGTATGCGCTGCGTATTAAGGGCGAGTGTGGCCGTAGCCGAAGCCTTCAATGGTGGGCGGCCGTCTCCCCCATTCACAGTCGAAACATGCCATCTCGCGCGCCTCAGTGGCCCGACTCATGGTCGTGCGCGCTTCAGACCCGACGCCAGCACGGGCCCCGCTGCGGACTGCATGCCAGATGCTGCTAAGTCCAGGGGTGTGTGCGCACGTCCAGCAGACGCACCGCGCGCGCGCGCGCTCGCTTTACCCTCAAACTCTCGAGCCTGCTGAAGCGTGACGGAAATACGTACCTGCCAGTCGCCGCGCTGTTACCGTGATATCGGCTGCTTCCCCTAGACCATAGTGGCCACTGCTATAGTCGCTGGCAGCCAAGCGCCTGGGTCCACCATGCTAGAGCTCATGCAGCATGGTCATCACCACAAAGGAGCCCTCGTCGCTGTTTCGACCACGCACACGCAGGGGCCCGGCTCCTCTGACCTGCCTGCCGACGGCCAACGTCAAGCCACACGGTTGCCCTTGTCAGTCCTGCATCCCAGACAAAGCACAGACGTCGTCGCTTGCATGGGGTCAACAAACCCCTGCACTCTGTAGATGCGCAAATATTCCCCACGTAGCCGCGCAGTAGGCATTTGGAATGCCTCTTCACTTCCACCACGATCGCCACTCCTCCCGCACGCCTGCCGTCTCGACCCACGCCCAGCGCTCATCTGTGGCCGTGGAACCGGAGACGGGAGCACGGGGCGCGCCCCGAGGCGGGAACGGAGCTGACCACGTTTGTGGAGACCAGCGGTAGGATTGTGCCTTTGCCCGCCCGCAGCCGGCCCACTGGTCCGACCCAGAGAGGACACGTTGGCTCACGCACTGGCGACAGACGAGCGTGCAGCGAGCGCGTTGCGTCGCAAAAGCCTGATACCGCGCGTGATTGGCTGTGCGCAAGCGCCCTGGTCCTTTTACCCCCCTTCCCGCCTCACGCCGCTCCGCTGACACGGGGCAACGGTAGTCGAGATTCCTTCCGGCAATTCCTGTCAGCCGTGCGTGTGTGTTCGTTTGGCTGGTCCCGTGCTCCTTCGTTTGCCTCGTGAGCTGAGGCCTGCATGAAGCGTCATCTGTCCGCTTCGCCGCCGCCACGCCGCCACGCCGCCACGCCCGACGGGGTGTGTGCGTAGGGCTTAGGCCTGCATGCGTGGCGCAGCAAGCTGAAACGGTTGCTGCTGCGTCAGCTCGCGCGGCCTCAGCTCGCGGCGCGCCACCTCGGCCGAGGAAACGAAAAAGAAAAAAAACTCTTTCGATGCTGTGATCACGGCCGGGAGATGCTTCACGGCGGCTTCAAAGGCCCGTTCCAGGAATTAGTGGGAGATCATGGCACCCTGGTCCGCCACATCAACAAGGCAGGCCTCTTCTGCACCGCCATTGGATGCACGGTTTCGAGCTAAGGGTGACCCGCAGACGACGTTGGTCATGTGATGCCGCGAGGGTGTGCTGCCATCAACTCCAACTCGCGCTCATTCGTTCCGTCGGTCGGAGCTGTAGACGCTTCTGTCGGCGTCATGCCTGCCCCCACGGATCTGCACTCTGCCTTTGTTTTCCAGAATTCAATGTGACGCCAGGCTGATAGACCTGTGTCTAGCTTTGCTAACGCCATCCGTGGACTCGATTGTGTTTTATCACCTGACACATGTCGGGCCTGCAGCACGGGCTCTTCGTGCGCGTCAACTGGTTTCATGTGATAAATGATATAAACCAATACTGCTATCTGCCCAAGACGATATGTAACGAACCCATGTACTGTACAAGCTATGAAACATCCACCAAGCAGTGATCCTACTAATACCATGTGTACGTACCACAACCCTCGTTATGCCTACTCCAGGATCTGCATTCCATGTTCCAGCCTTTGGCACTTCCTCTTCAGATCTTCTCGCTTCTGAACGGTCTCGGGATGCTCTGATGCCAGCTCCTTGAGCTCCTCACTACTCATGCCAGCCAAGCAGTCAATGCTAAAGAGATTTATTCTATCACCCTCTCCAGTCAAATAGCTATTCGCCACGGCCGCTATGACATTGTCAACATATCTTCCGCGTGCCACTTCATAGTAACTTTTGAGTATGTCGTGGATGTTGAGGATATCCTGTTCGTCGCTACCAAGAATCGGATTCAGCAAAAACCAGAGTCTGGAATATTTAATCTCGACAACAGTTTCAGGATTGCCGTCACCTGCAAGGTCATTGATCTTGAGGTAATGCATGAAACGTGCTGTGCGCATCTTCGCCCGGGTTGTGGAAAAGATCGAATTTATCGTAGCTAAATCAGCGTCTCGCTCATTGGCGAGCACTCGACGTAGTTCAATTGATGCTTGCCGAAGAAAACTCTCGATGTAAGCTAATTGTTTGCTTAACAATCTGGTGCGGATGTGCTTTTCGGGGACTAGCTGTCTGTGTGCTGCAATGGTGTATTTCCGGATTACAAATCCAACTTGAGCGAGAAAATCTTCTGAAATTTTCGCCCATGCCTTACTCTGTTGATGGAACAAAGACCTGACAAGGTTTGGACTGAGCATACCCTTAAATCCCATTCCAGGAAAGTTGTTGCAACTGGAAAAGATCCATTGATATATCGCCGACCCTGCAAAGGTTGGCAAGAAGGGTTGGGACTGATCAAAAGAGGCAAGACCATCGCTGCGAACATATGATTGATCGACTGTGTCATCAGGACCCATGAAGGCCCAGTTGTGGCCATGGCTGCACATGGAGTCGCAAAAGTCCTTTTTCAACTTCCGAATCAAGGGTTCCAGCATCAGGGGACTATCTTGAGCCCATTCTCTCAGGTTACTTCCGTTTAGTGAATTATCGAGAAGTCGCTCGTAGTCTCGTGCAAAACGGCTGAGGTACCGTCTGTAGTCCACTGCCGTCTCCCGAGCCTCACCCATTGCTTCCAACTCCTGGCTGGCTTCTTCATACAAGCGTTTGGCTTTCTCGATGATGCGCGGCTTCTGAGTCTCAATCTTTTCGTAGAGAACCTCCTGTAGGTACTTCTGGAGAGCCCTGACTCCTCGTCGAGCTTCTGGTATTTTATTCCAAGGGTCCATCGTGAAAAATTCGAGTTCCCGTTCGTGCCTTGTCTGAACCGTGGTGCTTTGCTGAATTTCTGTTGGAGAACGATTGCGGACTGCAAACCAGCCATGCCGAAGATCTATTTCCTCGTTTCTCAACAGCTTCATAGCACGTGAGTCTTCTCCCTTTTGAACAATATCACATTTCGTCATAACTCCTATTGTACGTTCGCCATCTTCATCTACAGTACGAGTCATAGCGAACACACCCTGGTTAACGGCTTCGGTAGTCGCACTCGTTACTGCTAGAATGATAGTATTCTTGTCTTGAATATAGTTTTGAACAGTATCTCTGATGAGTTTGCGGTCGTCAATAGTTTGGGTCCTTGAGGTACTTTGGAACAAACCTGGAAGATCGACAACACTGAGGAAGTTATGATCCGGTCCGCTGAATGTAATCTCCAAAACATCGTCAGAGAAGTGTCTTACAACGCTTGTTGGAGAACCCATAGGGTTTTGGGACAATCCCATGAGCTGAGTGACGTTTTCAAACATTGCCTCTAACTTATCTTTGTTGCTCAGATCATCCTCATTGAGGTCCTGCTGGAATGCAATGAGTTTCTCGTGAGCGCGTGGGTCTCGCCATGATTCTGAACCGGGGAGAACTGACACCCGCACGCGTCTTCTGGCACCAGGATCGTGCTGCATGATAAAACGTGTGGCAAACCGAGTGCAGAGCCCAGTCGCAATCGGGAAAGCAAGTCCGGTCAGACCTTCCAAAAGCGATGATTTACCACTTGACTGCTCCCCAACCACCACGAGCTGAGGTAAGGAGATATCCTTATCCACGCCCAGCTTCCGAAGTTGATCGATTGCCGAGATGAGATTTCGTCCTTTTTCGTTGTTCAGATCGTCAAAGTGACTGATAACGCTTGGGTCGCTAGTGTCCCGCGGGGTGCCATCATGGTTCAGATTCTCGTGGGAAAAACCTTCCTGGACTGTCGTCATGTTTGGACTGTCTGTACCTATCAATAGGCTTCGCAGATCATGAGTGATGCTAGCTGGTGTGTTTGGCTCTTCAGCATCAGCTGGAACGGTGGTGGTTGAGACGTTAATAGGAGTGACCATATCCAAGTGATTATTTCCTCAGCCTTTGAATTGTGAAGTATGCAAATGAAGTTGCAAGCTCACAGCTTTGAGTGACACCAAACTCTTCTTCCCGTGCGACAATGCATCCTTTATATGTCGTAAAAGTACGTGGTAGTCCGGGAGCGTCCGCACCAGCCGCCTCCTGCGCCGCACCGCTTTGCCGACCAAACTCAGCCCCTGCGATGCTCAGAGCTCTTTGTAGAATAAAAGTCACATGGTTCACGGAAAACTGAAGTGTCCATTGGGTAGGAAGTTGCAGAAACCTGGTGCGACGTAGGGTTGTAGCAGATGTGTCAGGGCCCGCGCCCTGGGCCCATGCGGCTCAGCACCCGGTCTGAGCCGCCGCGCCAATCGTCGGGCTGTTCCGCGAGTAGGTCAGTGGCCAGAATTGCAGAGAATAATTTTACGCGAGCGTTTGAAGGGGTAACGTGCAGATATGGTGCGACAATCCTGCGTACGTGTGATGGGCCGTGCAATGATGGTGGTGATGGGCGAGAGGTTGGAAATGTTCCAAGCGCCGGCTCGGGACGCGCCTTCCGTTGGAACCGCCGACTAGTCAGGAGCATCTCAAACTGACTAGAAACTAGCTTCGTCGGAGGATGCTAAGTTCGCAGGAAAGTACTGGTGGAGTCGGAGTACACTGGTCGGACAGGAGCGTTCTGGCCATGTAAGGGCATATCGCACAACAAAGAGGGTGCTGCAGCCGCGTTGAGGTGAAACAGAGTGGGCACATCCCGCAACTTCTGTCAACCGTGGTGCCAAGTCATCAAGTCGTGTCCAGAACAGAGTCGTACAAGCATACCATCGTCGTAATTCATACACATGTCCCGCTCTTTGCCGAGGGGTATTGGTCGTGGTGGCTCTCCTCGCGATTGGCTCTCCGCGCTGGTGGTTTTCTTTCGCTGGAGTCGTTCTTCGCTGGAGCCTTTGTCGCGTGGTTCCCGTTTCCCCCTCTTCCCCCTCTTCCCCCTCCCCTCCCTGCATGCCCGCCCTTGCCGCTTGCCAATCCTTACCGCTGGTTCCACTTGATTGTGGCCCTTCCTCCTCACTTGCCTCACATAGCACCGTAAGCCACGAACGGGGAATTGGTGAATAGGTTCTCCACCACATTTCCCGCGTACGTCCGGTCGTCCGTACAGTATCCGCCGCCACCGCGCCCGATGTGAGCGCAGTGGACGCCGGGCCGATAGACGACCATGCCCTGGTGCACCATGCGGCAGGTGAGGGTGTTCATGCCCAGCTCATACGCTTGGCCGAAGCGCACGTCGTTCTTGAGGAAATCGAGGCACTCATTCTTCGACGTGTACTGCTGATTGTCACCAGTGCAGTGGGCTTCGGCTGTGTCACATATAGAGCCTGCGAGAAGGTTTGTGGACAGTGTGGTGACGTCCGCCAGCGAAGACAGGTTGAATTGCTGCTGAGCGTGCGCCGCCAACGCGTCAAATTGCCACTGGAGCCAGCGGAAGGTGGCGTCGTACTGGGAGATCTCCCCAAGCGAGTTGTACGTCGCGTCGAAGATGATCTCGACAGGATTGACAACATTGAGGGCTGTGATGTTGAAGTCAACAGTGATGCTCAATGATGCAATATTGCCGTTGCCGGTCATCTTTGTCAGCTTGTACGCTTGAGGGACCCCCAGCAGAGTGAACGACTTGGGATTGAGGGCAATATCTGAGAACAATCCAAAGGCGTACTCAGTGTTGAGCTCCCGCCCGATGAAGTTGCGTGTGGCGTCAACGCGCCCTTGAACGTTCCTACAACAATCATGTGTTAGCTTGGTAGAGAAATTGAGAGAGATGTAGAGAGAGGGAATAGAGTGAGAAGGAGATGATGGAGTGACAGAGGAGCTTTTCGAGACTTACTCAGCAAACAAGGTGGAGTTGATCTTAGCTGCTTCGGCAGCGTTCTTGGGATACATGAATGTATCGAAAAATCTGGTCGACAGATTGTACAGCTGCTCAATTGTGAACACTGGTGTCTCGGTGAAGGGGCAAGAGGGGTCAATGCTGGCTACATTGGGGTGACCCCCAATGGTCTCCGGGATGCTGCTGGTCGATGCTGGAGGAGGAGGAGCCAAGGCGGTCGTGTCAACCGGGGTAACCAGCGAGGACGCGACTCCCAATGCAGAGGCGGTGGCGGCGGCGGAGAGGAAGAAGATGCGGGTGAATAGCATCTTGACGGTGTCAAATGTGAAGAGAAAGCAGAGTTGCGGTGTGCTGGCTGGAGGTCTGCAAATGACAATGATTCTGCGGTTGCGAAGAGAAAAAGGAGTCAGAAAAGGTTGTTTTCAAAATGATTTGTGCGTGCATTTCAAGTGAGGTTGTTAGGGAAAGCCACGTGCTGGATTAAGATTGCGAGTCTTGCTATTTGCCAGCATTGGACACACGGAACCAATGATAGGGTTAGCGCAAGCAGTTACTCGGCCAACTGATACTCATGTTAAACAACAAGATAGCACAGTCAGCTTCGTCTGCTCAAGGCCGCCCAGGTCAAACGAACGTGTTCGGCAGAGGGCTTCATCGTGCTGACGACCAGGGTTTCCTTGGTCCCGTGAAGACGCGATTGAGTCTGAACGTGAACCACAGAAAGCTGTAACGATGTTTTCCAAGGATTTGGCGTTGGTCCGGGAGCAGGTGAATGTCCTTTGGAAAACCAGGGGTGGCAACAAGGGTCAGCACTCACCATCAACAGAAATGCATAGATCAATAATGATAGATAGGAAATGCACAATTCAACAGCAGAAGCAAGTACAGGTGAACATATGATTCAAACAGCAACAAGAGCCGACTGTGGTGTAATAATACCGGTAGGGAAGGTGAACATGATACGGGCAGCAGAGCACTAAACAAGCACATGGCAACAGGGGGCTACAGTCAGCGGCTTATATGACCTGCACCTAGGTTAAGCAGACGGCACAGCATAGCAGGAAAATAGAAGGGCGTCTGCCGCCCCTCCTGGGGCCACAAAGGGGTGACGTCGCATCAGGTGAGGCTGATGAGGAGGAGGAGGAGGAGGATGCGAGGTGATTCGCGAGGTTGCCTTGCCGATCTTGGCGCGTGAATCCGTCGCACCCTTAGCGCGCATACGAAGGCAGCCTGTCACGAGGCGAGGCAGCGTCTTCGCGGAAGAGATTTTGAGGGAAGGCGTAATCCTTTCATTCGATAGGAGATTACCCTGTGGAGCTGTTGCTGGCCCGGCGTCTTCGTGCCCACCGCACAAGGGCTTGACTCAAAGAGACTGTGGAATCAGGCACGAATGCTTCCAGAAGGTTACACGCGTTCGATGCAATGTAACACGAGCGACGATCAAAACGGGGCCGCTGCTGCCGCCCTCTCGCGCCTGTTTCACGTTCCCAGATACGACCGGCAAGAGGTAAAGATAGAAGCGGAACACGCTGCCGTGACTGAGGAATGCAGCCTCCGGATGTCGCGGAGTTCGCGCAGTCCAGAGAGGTGAGGTCTCCTGTTGTTCGTCGCTTATTATTATGACCAAGGGGCCAACACACTCGTTGCCCTGTCGTGGAATTCATGTATGAGAGGTGATTCGCCGCCTACGGCACCTTATTCCGTGAAAGACTAATCAAACGGCCATGAGTTCCTGCAGAACCTCATCAATCTGCGTGTCAAGGGTAAAGTGCGTCTCTCCTGGATATTCCTTCAAGATAGCGTTGGGGATGCGATCCGCCATGTATTTGCCCCACGCCAGAGGCGTATTCGAGTCCTCCGTGCCATACCACAGCAAAACCTTGCCAAAGTCAATGTCTTCCAATTTGAAACCCCATGGCCGAGTGAGGATGACGCCCTCTTGTATGTAGCCATCCAGGCCCTGCTTGAAACTCTCCTTCATGACTTGGACCAGTGCCATCTTGGCCTCGGGCTCTTTCTCGAATGCAGCCCTGTCCTTTTCGCTCAGTCTGGCCACAAACTTGTCCATGTCCTTGAGGAGCTCCTCATCCGACTTGCGCTGCTGCGGCTCAACAATCATCTTTCGGGACAGATAGCGCAATGCCGACGGCCAGTAGGCGGCCAGATACATTGTGAGTTTGCTTGTGGGGTTCTGCCCTCGTAAGCCTGCTTCCCAAGGACCGGCACCGGCGAGGATGCCGACCGCCTTCAGGGAGGCCTTGGGAAGCATCTTGGCACAAGCAACGGCGTAGGGGCCGCCGCCTGAGCCCCCAAGTACTCTGTATACGTCAAGCTTGAGATGCTGTGCTAGGTGCTGGACGTCTGATGGCCAATCGGTCAGGGCGCGGTTTGGTTGGAAGGATGAGATACCCATGCCGGGCCTGTCGGGGCTGATGATACGCGCCCCAGCCTTGGTCGCCTTTTCTTCCAGTAGTGCGGCTTCGATCCTGGCGGAAGGGCAGCCGTGGAAGAAGAAGAGAGGTTTGCCGGATGCTGGACCATACTCGGCGAAGCCCAGCGTGCGGCCGTCGGGCAGGATCAACGTTTGACTGTCTCTGCTTGCTGCATGGGGACTCTGGGCACCAGACGCAAGCGTCCTCGCGTGTGAGGCAGTCTGGCTCGCCATTGCACTTGCGTTGTGCAAGAGCGCAAGGCCGCGGGTAGGTAATCGTGACATGCTGGAATGGTGCTATGCAAGTATCAATGAGGGACACTCAGACATATTATCAAGTAGACAGATATAAAGCCACCGATTGTTTTTCGCGTCAGCTGCATCATACGGATGCCCAGACGGGATGCGACATCACGCGCCCAGATGAGTCAAGGAGCATGCGCCCGCAAACTTCCTAGTTGCTACTATAAGCGAAGAAGCAAAGAGAGGCGGCTGGCCGGAACAAAGAGCCCGCGGCTGCATAACGCCGGCCCTGACGTTATGCCGCATTAATTATTCCCCCAATCTCCTCGCCATGCGACAGCTATAAGGCTGCCAAACAATCACTAGCCCTCCAGAACCATGGCCAGACAGCTGACTGTCACTACCACTGGTGCCACGGCACGCCACGAGACCTGAACGCCCGGCAAGACGCCACCATGCTCTCAGGCATCAGCGCCAGAGCTCTGTGGCCGCGAAGCCGTCCTCTGTCCGCGCAGAGTGCCTCTCCACCTCTCCCTCCCGATGAGCAGCCGTCTGTCACGCCCGACGATCGCGACGATGTCCAGCTGCAGGATCTCAACAATGCCCTCCTTGTCCTGTCCGAAGTCTTCCCCGATGTTCGCCCAGAGGTCTTCCGTGAGATGCTGTCCACCTTCTCGGACGAGAGCCGCCTGTTCGTTGTTGCAGAGGCCATGCTCCAACACAGAGCAAAATTTGTGAAGGGACGCTTACGCGTGCCGATTCGAGGACATGCCGGCGACGTCGACGACGAAGAGGAGGCCACATCTGATCTGCAAGACACAGTTCCCACAAGAGAGACTTTCAGAAGCAACTCGTACAAGACTGCTGTGAAAGCGGCATTCTACCAGGAATTCCGCGGTCTCACTCGCTCGACCATCAAGGCTGTTCTGGCCGAGAACAACTACTCCTATCTCGAGTCTCGTCAGACCCTTGCAGACATCACTACCAGATCATGGCGTTTCTCTGTTGTCAATCTGTTCCTGAGGCGCCGCGTTGCTGCGGAAAGCCCACTGGTAGACTGGTCCGATCCAGAACTGGGTCCAGTTCTGCATCGCACAGATAGTCCAGAACTCAACGATGAACTCGAGTCAATCCTCGTCACGCCCATCCTACAGAAGAAAGTTCGCGAGAGGGTGGAGCAGGACAGGAAATTGGCAGAAGAGCTCAACGACGCAGAGGCAGAGGAAATGATGGCTGCCTTTGATTGCGAATGTTGCTATATCCCAAGCAGCTTCGAAAGTATCACTGTCTGCAGCCAGTCAGGACACTTTGTCTGCGGTCGTTGCATACGCGCCACAGTAAAAGAGTCCGTCTTTGGTCAGGGCTGGGCCCGGAGTGTGGACGTCGGCATGAGCACGCTACGGTGCATAGCGCCGAGCAGCAATGGAGAATGCCCCGGCCATCTGCCTCAGTATGCCGTTCGCCGCGCCCTCGAAGCGGAGCACGACACCAGCGGCTTGTGGCCAAAAGTCGAGGACAAGATTGCCGTGCAGAACCGCCGCGCTATCGTCGATGAACCCCTGGTCAGTTGTCCGTTCTGCCCCTATGCTGAAATCGAGATGGTTGCTGTCAAGACATGGACTGCACATGGTCTTCACCTTATACGAAAGTCCATGCCCTACTCCCTCATCTGCGCCATGGCCTGCTTCAGCCTCCTCTACTGTCCACGCGATATCCCCTTCATCGCGTGGGCCGTCTCGCACGCCTTTGCCATCTCGCTCATCCTCCTCTGGGTCGAGTCACCGCGGTACAGCTGGCTCTCCTTCACCATCCCCGACAGCGACAGCATCCCGCGGCCCAACCACGGCCGCAAGTTCCTCTGCCGCAGCCCCGCATGCCAGCGCGCCTCGTGCCTCGACTGCTCCGCCGCGTGGCGCGACGCCCACGCCTGCCACTCGACCTCGCGCCAGTCGCTGCGCACCTACGTCGAGGCCGCCATCACGGACGCCGTCAAGCGCACCTGCCCCAAGTGCAACCTCTCCTTCGTCAAGAGCACCGGCTGCAACAAGCTGGTCTGCGTGTGCGGCTACGCCATGTGCTACGTCTGCCGCTGCCAGATCGGCTCCGAGAGCTACAGCCACTTCTGCCCGCACTTCCGGCCCAACGGTGGCGCCTGCGTCGAGTGCTCCCGCTGCGACCTGTACAAGGCCGACGACGAGGACGAGGTTGTGCGGCTGGCCAAGGATCGCGCGGAGCGCGAGTGGTGGGCTGGCGAGGGCAAGGAGCTGGGCTTGGAGAAGCGTGCGGAGTGGGCGCAGCAGGGCGTGCTGCGTGATATGACGCGGAACAGGCGCACGGCGCGGCGGATTGCTAAGACTTGGCTGTTCGGTTAACTGTTTAAAGATGAGACCTCGGGGACTTTGCTATGAAAGGCGTCAAGGGGGTCCTTGTGAAATTGACGATTGATGACAAGACGATCGAATGACGAATGATGGTGGGCTATGGTTATGCTTCCACGACTCTCTTGTACTTTTAGAGCATCCACGGTCAAATACACAGATTTTCTCGTTTGCTTGCAAGCTGGCTGGTTCGTGCGCGTGTTCGTTCGTGAAGAATACATACAGTGAGATATGATAATTTTCCATTGCAGAGCAAGCACCAAAGCGGTGACTTGCACGACCTAACGGGAAGACACGCCGCTCGAACGCCATACGCATGGCCCAACGCAACCGCCATGGACTGATCATCCCCATCCGAGCTTCGACGGAAACATGAAGTGCCCCCCAGTCGCCCCCAAAACGCCGCCCATGCGCCACTCCTCTCGTCACCGTCACCGGTCCGGCGCAACAACGTGCCCGCCCGTGATGATGACCTGCTCGTCGACGCGCGCCGCCGTGTCGCCATACTCGAGGCGCTTCCACGTCCTGACGCTCGCCTCGTTGGTGTCGACCTCGAAGACGCGCACGCGGCGGTGGTACCCGCCGTAGCCGGCGTACCCGCCAAACCCGGCGCCGCCGCCATAGCACATCCACAGCTCCGGGTGCTGCTCGCGCTGCTGCAGCATGCAGTAGTCGTTGACGTGGTCGTGGCCGCAGCCGAGGGCCAGGACGCGGGCGTCGACGAGCGCGTCTTTGAAGCCGGAGTTGAAGCCGGGGGCGGTGACGGTCTCGCGCCAGCTGCCGACGACGGGGTTGCCCGGGTCGCGCAGCTCGGGCAGCGGGATGTGGATGAAGGCCAGCGCGAGGTGGATCTTGGTGTACTTTGCGTGCGCGCGCTTGAGCGACGCCGCCGTGTCCTTGAACCACTTGATCTGCGAGTCTTTGATCCAGTCGTAGCCGCGGAACTGGCGCTCGTCGGGGCTGTAGCCGTGCGAGTCGAGCATGTAGAGCGTCAGGGCGGAGTGCTGACTCTGGCCGGGCGCGAGGACCTCGACGTAGTAGTTGCCGACGCCGTCGACGTTGTCAGGCCCGGGCTCTGCGAGCGAGTAGGGTAGGGAGCGCATGACGTCCATTTGTGACGCGCGGCTGAGGCCGGGCTTGCCTTCGTCGTCGTGGTTGCCGAAGATGGCCGCCCAGGGGATGGGATGTGGGCGCTTGGTGAGGAGGGAGGCTATCTTGTAGATTGCGGAGGGGACGTCGGGCGCGGTGTCGCCGTTGACTTGGTCGCCGGACAAGACCACCAAGTCGGGTTGCTCGTCGTCGAGCAGGCGTTCGACAAAGTTGAGGGTGCGCGGGTCGGCTTCGCAGCGCCCGCCGTTGTGCCCTGCTGGCTCTGCGTCGCGGCAAGCGCCAAAGCCAGTGCTCAGGTGTAGATCTGCTAGCTGCATGATCTTAAAGCGGCCATCCTTGCGGATGCGGGGTATGGGTTTCTCGACGCGGTGGAGAGCACCTGAGCGGACGGTGATGTGTGCTTCAAAGGCAGATGTGGATTCGCTGGTTTGGTCGGATTCGAGAAGGAGAGGCGTGTCTCTGATGCGCCACCCAGGGCGAGGCTCGACAGCGTCAGGACCGAACAGAACGTCAACTGCGGTTATGGCACTGTCCGAATCGCTCTCGTGGCGTTTGGATGAGCGCACAAGCCACAGGCCAGCGGGTCGAGGTTCCCACTTTTGGTTGCCAGCATTCTTCGCAGATGTAGAGGGGTCGAGGCGACCGACGCGGACGTCGAGGATGACATGGTCTTCTGGCCCAAGGTCTTCTTCCTTCTGACGCTTAACGTGGAGGTATGCGGACGAGGTCCAGCCTTGGCCGAGGTAGAGGTCTTTGTCGATGCGGTGCCATGTGTCGGGGTCGAGCTTGCATGTGGAGAAGGGGTTGAGCTTGGAGCAGGTCTTGACCGTGATGTCTGTGATTACGAGGCCGTCGTGGTGGGCGGGAAGGTGATTATGTATGGCTGAAGGAAGGACGCGGTACTGGTTGTCGAGGAAAAGGACGGAGACGAGGATGAAGGCGCCTACGGCAGCCAGCTGCACGACGGTTCTGATCTGGTCGAGATGTCAGCACGTGAAAGAAGCAAGGCCGTGCGGAAGTCGTACAATTCGTTTGTTCATGGTCTGGGGATCGTCATGGATGCTTCGTTAGGGGACGACGCCGGCAGCGGCGCGAGAATGCGTGGAGGACGAGCTCATCTGATCGTGCTTGGGATGTGATTTGCGGCAGGGTGGCACGGGCACGTCGGTCTGGCTGCAAGAAGAAGAAGCAGAGTCGTGTGCTCCGCTCGAGGCGTGGGATAGGAGAGGTATCTGGCGCAGAGCCTCTACCGCCGCCGGGCGACGACTTCCTCCAATCTCATTCGCTCGCAGCGCTTCCTTGCGCCTCCCCCAACCGCCTCTCTGCTATTTCGCGTCTGGTTTGTCCCTGGCATCCAGACAGAGTGCAGGATTCGTCGTCCCACTCTACCCATGCGACTTGCCAACCATGCGGCCAACCTGATCGGCATCGCTGGCCGACGCGTGCAGTCGCGTGCTTCTGGCCAAGAAAAATGCTTCATCCAACTTGTGCAGCCCCGGCGATGCTTCCACGGCCAATTTGAAGGTAATTGCATGGTCCTGCAACAGGTTGCCCCATCGTGTCTGACCTCGCCATAGTCGGTGACAATGTGATTCTACGTGCGAAGAACAGAGACGATCGGCCCTTCTGGAGCGGGCCCCTGAAGCCAGACGGAGTCTTCGAGAGCCACCAGGGCAACATCCCCCACCAGGACATCATCGGCAAGCAGCCACGAGCCAGAATCGACTCCTCCGCGGGCAAACCCTTCCGCGTCTACTGGCCCACCTTGGCCGAGCACTGCATCCTAACACCCCGAGTCGTCACCCCCATCTACCCAGCAGAATGCAACGCCATCGTCTCCATGCTCGACATCCACGTCTCCCCGCCGCCCCCAGAAGGCCACCCCCCCGACTCCCCTCCCCTCGAGATTCTCGAAGCCGGCACAGGCCACGGTGCCCTAACCCTGCACCTCGCGCGTGCCATCCACGCCGCGAACCCTCACATCCCCCCACGCATGTACCTCGAAGACCACCGCGCCCAGGAAGCCGCGCGCACAAACTCCTCGCTCAACCCGTCCTCGCACCCACCACCCTCCAACCTCCCCTCCTGGAAGCACCGCCGCGGCGCCGTCATCCACTCCCTCGACACCAGCAGCAAGCACCTCAAGACCGCCAAGCGCACCGTCCGCACCTTCGCCCGCGGCGCCTACGCCAACGCCGTCGACTTCCACTGCACTGACATCCGCGCCTTCCTGGCCGGCGAGACTGCGCGCCGCGGCTCCGCGGCGCCGTTTCTTGCGCACGTCGTGCTCGACATGCCCGACGCGCAGGCGCAGCTGGCGCACGTCGTGGGCGCGATGCGCGCGGGCGCGGCCGTCGTGCTGTTCGCGCCGCAGGTCACGCAGGTGCTCG
Source organism: Carpinus fangiana (assembly GCA_006937295.1). Taxonomy (NCBI): domain Eukaryota; kingdom Viridiplantae; phylum Streptophyta; class Magnoliopsida; order Fagales; family Betulaceae; genus Carpinus; species Carpinus fangiana. Next base: position 97,572 of record VIBQ01000074.1, on the reverse strand, counting down.
ACGCGGTGAAGCTGGTGCGTGGGAGGGGACTGCCGCTGGTGCTGGACCAGGTTGTGGAGCTGGGCGCGGGGATGACCGGGGGGCGGCAGTGGGATGTGCGCGTGACGCCGAAGATGCCTCTCAGAGGTGGTGTGGAGGAAAAACCTCGTTCGTTGTTTGGGAGGTTGCGGCAGGCGCTGTTTGGGGGGTCTGCGGCGGGCGTGGAAGAGGAGAAGACGCAGCAGGAGTGGTTCGAGGTATGTAAGCCGAAGCTGGGCGATAGGATCGTCAATGGGGGTTTCGTTGGTATGTGGGTTAAGGTTGATCCATAGCCGGACTCCTTGTCCTGCATGCGAATCAAGCAGTCTTGCAACGTAGCTAGGTTTGGGTGACCTTCACAATGCTGACAGACGCAAGTGAAGCACTTAGGTAGAGCGCCAGAGTGAAAGTAACACACCGAGGTGGTACCCAGAAAGAAGCGCTCTGTGCAAATGAAGTCGATATCACGTGATTTGGTTTGGGCACTATTCTGTAACTTTAAGCAATACTTGTCTCTTGAAGGGCACGGCTTTGAGTTTCTCATAGACGTTGCTGCTCCTGTTTACGTGTACAGAAACAATCACGGGATTGAGAACTTGGGCAACGAGTCATGGATAAATAGGCAAAGCAGCTGCAATAGTATGCTGGAGACTGTCTCAGATCGATTAGCTACCTCGGTGGGTATCGTTATGTTTCTATTGGAATACAAAGCTCGCAAAGGAGCGAAAAACGGCACTTGAACGTCAAGAGTCCGCATTGAAAGAAGCTCAGATTAGGCTTCAAGAGTGTATAAAGGTGTACCCCGCCAACGCCAAACATTCCAAAGCAGATAGAGTAGGGAGGCGAAGAGCCTATGCGGCGCCCGCGGTGGCGATGGGCTCCTGCACCTTGGTGACCTGGTTGCCGGCACGGATGATGCGGTTGCCCGCGTCGTCCTTGACGAACTGGACATCCTTGTTCTCGCGCTGGGCGCGCTTCCAGATCTCGACCTCCATGCCGCCGCGGATGACGCCGACGCGCATGGTTGAGAGGAGGTTGTGTGCGGCGTTGGAGTGGTTGTAGACACCACCATTGAACATCGCCCTGAGAGTTTGTTAGTTGATTGCACCTGGATGAGGAGACAAGATGTAGAACTTACGTAGCGTCTTTGCCAATGCCAAGGTTGATCATGGCACGACCACCGGGATGCTCGGAGATGAAGTTGGAGACGTCGTGGACAACACCGGCGACAGCAACGAGGCCGCGGCCGTTCTTGCACTGGTCAATATAGTCGTCCCACTCCATGACGGGTAGCTGCTCAAGCGGGACACCCCAGTCTAGCTTGCTGCGCTGGATGTCGAGCTTCTTCTGCTGCTGCTGAAGACGGCCCTTCTCGATCTCGTTGGCGCGGAACTGCTTGAGGTCGTAGGCAAGGCCGAGCTTCTTCCAGGTCCAGATGGACCACTTGGTGGGGTCATACTGGTGCCACTCAATGGCGTTGCGGTAGTCCGAGGGGAACTCGTGGTGGAAGTTGTGGTAGCCCTCGCCGAGGGTGACGATCGCGGTAATGATGTGGTCGCGGGGCGAGTTGCGGTCATCGAAGGGCTGGTCACCGAGCCAGTGGGCGAGGGAGTTGACGCAGAAGGTAGCCTGCTGGACGAAGAAGATGCGGAGGATGCCGGCGTAAATGTAGCCGCCCATCCAGTCGCCCCAGCCGATACCGGCAACGAGGGTAGGGAAGACCAAGCCCATGACGAAAACGACAGACAGGTAGTGCTTGTGCTGGAACCTGACGACGGCGTCATCGTTGAGATCCGAGATGTCGGTGCGGCCGATTCTCTTGGGGTTCTGCTTCATGATCATCCAGCCAAAGTGCGAGTAGAGCAGGCCCTTGCGGACGGAGTAGGGGTCTTGGTTGGTGTCGGTGTAGCGGTGGTGAGCGCGGTGGTCCCTGGCCCACCAGCGGATAGAGCCCTCGACGGCTCCACCACCGACGGCGGCGAGGGAGATCTTGAGCGGGGTGGTTGCCTTGTAGCTGGTGTGTGCCCAAAGACGATGGTAGCCTGCAGTGATGCCGAGGCCGGTGGCAAAGTAGTAGACCACGGCCCAGACAGCAGTCTGCCACATCAAAGGAGTCCAAATGGCCTTGACGAGACCCATGATGGGGATGCCGACAATGAGGAAGACATTGAGCCAGTTGACGTGCTTGTACCAGTTTGATCTGGTGATGGGCTGGTCGGTGATGTGAGGCTTCTTGGGGTCGTACTTGGGGTTGCGGTTGGGCTCGCTCTTCGCGGCCATGGGGGAGGGTTGAGAGGATTGGAACTCGGGCTTGACGGCGAGCATGCCTGCCGTGGGCTGTGAGGACGGCATGGTGGAAGGGAAAGGATGAGGATGAGTGGAGGGAAAGAAGAGTGAGAGTAGGATGCGGGGGCAGATGCTCGAAGTTTATAAAACAAAGTGGCAATTGGAGGCAGCGGGGTCCTAGCGCCTGGATGCGTGCTCGCTCACACCGCTTACGCGCTCACTGGAAACTAGGTCGGGCGGGAAGCATTCGGAACACAACAAAAAAAAATAGGTGAATGCACCGCGCCTCGGCAGGCAGCTGGGGGAGAAAGTATCTCGAGTAGTAAATGTTGGGGACCAGGCCCGCCAATCAGCTACCATTTCCGGCGCTAAGCTACCGCGTGCTGCTCCCTTCTCTCCGCAGTGCTGCACTGCACGTCGCGCGAATAACACGTCTCCTGTGGATCATGGTGGAGTCCCAGGCCCCCGGCCATGGCCCAGCACATCCTCTTTGTCTCCTTGCTCCCCACACATCCTCAGCTCGGGCTGCACTATTACCCTCCCATCCACAGGCGCAGGGCAACGTCCTGCGGGCAGAAGCGGCGGGCAGACAGACCCTGACCTCGGCGGCGTCTGCTGCCCTGCGCATTATCGAGACTTCGAAACAAAGGTTGAGGCGGAGGCGGGACCATGACGTTTCTGGCTGTTCTGTTTGGCCACGATCCCCCCAGCCTGGTCCGTCGTGGCCTAATCGGCCGGGTCTCCACGATTGTCTGGCCGCTTGGCTCCCGCACTATGCCGCGCAGCTGCGTTTCAACTGGCTGTCCACCTTCTGCGAAGCGCCTTTTTGCACTCCGCTCCGTCGGACTCAAAATGACGTCCGCTCCTACAAGCGGGCACGGGCGCAACGTTGTGCCCTTGTGCCGCAGGCAGGGTCTTGTCCCCCATGCGTGGCGTCCCCCGGCCCTTGTCAGAGGCTTTGTGCGGCTCCACTGCCGTTGCTTGTTGGGCTGTCGTCCATGACACGAGTCACCCATGCCGCATGGTCCAACACTCGATTTTATTCAACGGCATGTGATTCTGACATCTGATTTCTCTACAATTGCCATGTGCGACATGCAAGGCATCTTTATTTGGCCATGTGCCATTTGCATCTTCGCAGTAACCAAGTTCGGTTAAGGGCTATCCCAGAGCAACCTTCCCCCTTATCCTGCGCCTGTGAAAAGAAGCAGATTATGCCTTCTCAATATCGCCGGTGCCTTCGCTTCCAGACCCCTTACCCTCTAGCTCACCTTTGCCCTTGCCATCCGTGTGCTTAATCCTCGCCCACTCCTCCGCATCTTGCTCTTCCTCAACCGCGTTTGCAGTGTACTCGGGCGTCTCTTCGTCTTCAATCTCCTCAGGCAAGACCAGGTTGAGAATCAATGCGAGGAATGCAGAGACTGCAAAGCCAGTCTCCATCACCAAGATGATAGCATTGAAGAATCCTTGCAGAGCGTGGTTGTCGCCACCGTATGTGAAAACGTAGCTGAACCATGTCGGCACCAGTGTAGCCCCCAGACCGACCGACGATGCAGCGGTGAGGATGAACCGGTTGCGACGCGTGAATGGAATCTTGCTGATGATGCTGATACCCGACACAAACACCGACGCGAACAGGAAGGTCGTCATGCCGCCAAGTACTGATGCAGGAATCGCCACGAGTGCCGCCGCGAATTTGCTGAAGATGCCCATAATCAGCAGCCAAAAGCACGCTGCGTAGCCTGCCTTGCGGTTTGCGCAGCGGGTGAGCGCAATGACACCGTTGTTCTGCGCGAACACGGACATGGGCGTGACCGTGCACAGACCGGCCAGGATACCGTTGATGCCATCTGCGAGAATGCCACCCTGGATGCGCGAGTCGAAGAGCTTGCCCTCGACCTGCAGGCGTGAGACATCGCAGGTGGCCGAGATATCACCCATAGCCTCCATGGCGAGAATGATGTACACAGCGAGCAGCGGAAGCACCAGCGGGCCATATACGTGTAGAGGAAAGGTATGGACCCAGATGAAACTAGCAGCGGGCGCAGACGTGATGCTGCTGGGGTCAAAGTATCCACACGCAGCTGCGACGATGCAGCCAACCAACAGACCGATGACGACGGCGCAACTCTTCATGATGGGCGCGCCAAAGCGTTCGCAGAGGATAATAGACAGGAAGACGAGGAAGCCTAGACCGATGTACTCGGCAGAGCCCCATAGTAGCGCGTGAGGTGCGTTGATTGTGGGACAGAGCGCGAAAAGACCAGTCTCGGGGCGCATGGAGCAGTCGCCTGCACCACCCGCCCAGTCCTGAATACCGGTTTTGACAAGAGATAGACCGATTAGTGCGACAGTGGGTCCAGTGACCAGCGGTGGGAAAATTCTCTTTAAGACTTTGGGCGGCATGAACGAGAGAAGAATTTCAAGCAAACCACAGCAGCACTGCGTAGCTAGGATTGCACCATATCCCTGGGGGCACGGGAGCTTGTTCCCCTCGGCGTCAAGGGGGCAGTAGCCACTTCCATACATCTGAGCCAGCGCACCTGCGGCTACAGGGATGGTCGCAAAAGAGGTACCGACGACTGAGATCAATCCAGTACCGATGTAGTACGGAGTACCTTTGATGTGGAACCGGCTAATCTGGATAGCGGAGAGGAATGCACAGACGATGAGCGAAGTCGAGACCAGGTACTGCTGCTCGGCTCCGCTGAGGTTCGCACCAGCCTGGCTGGAGAGAATGATAGGAGGAGTGATGATACCTGCAAGCATGGCAAGTGCGTGCTGCAGTCCGAGCAAGAAACACAGAAAGACCGGCATGCGATCATTCAGGCCAAAGAAGGGCGCCGCCCGCCTGGCCTTCTTCATGAAGGGCAGGTTGGGTTTGAAGAGGAAGGCATAGTCGTAGTTACCAATGAGCCCCTCCTTGGTAGTAAAGGCCTTGAATACCGAATGACCTCTTTCCTGGATCGACTTCTTTGGAGACAGCTCAGGACCAATTTGGTCAGGCGCGTCGTCTTTGTCCATTTTAGGATGCTGCTTCAGCTATGCGAGCCGGATAGAGTTTGCCGTTCAGATGCTAGGGGGATGTCTCAACGCGGCACGACGGGCGACTAAAAGCGCACTCGAACGATAGGCCTTGGGTTGTCCGGTTATCCCAGGAAACGGTGTCGCGTGACAATGCAGTCAAGGATGCTGACCAAGATGATGACCGAAAAATCTCAAGCGGGCCGACAAGGATATAATATACCCCAAAGTGGGGCGTAGGCCTCGTGAAATTGCTAGAGATCAACCATTCTGGACCAGCGCCACGTCGCGTGGGGAGCGGCGCTTCGCGGTATAATCGGCCAGCTGCTGGTCCTTATCTCTGCGATGCAGTTGTAGTATGGGTGCTGCAGCGAATGAGAGGCCGTCGGGAGCCCCCGACAGCCACTCTCGTGCCGGCATCGCGAACAGACACCCGCCGACAGCAGCTCTTGTCTCGAATATCCACCGATCTCTGCTTCTCCGCTCTGTAGATCGTGCTGCTTGATAGTCGATCATGAGATCTCTGGGCCGACAAGGCGGTGATACGGCTCCTTGCTGGCGCACGGACCTGATCTAGGCTCTGAAGCCTTGCGATAGCAGACAACTGCTTGTTTCTCTGCGGCAGGCATAGCGAGCATGCCTCCTCGCTTATGTAGATCAAGATTCCAGGATTCTGTTGGGGTACAGTCTGGGTAGCGAACGGATTGTCTCTGACTTTTATTGCATGGTAACCATTCACGAGTGTCGTCAATGTCAAGGAAGCTGGCCTGTGGTACATATATCGAAGCAATCTCGTTCGAGCTAACAGTCACCCAATGTTTCGGAAATACGCTTGCACTCATGTCATTCCAGGGTATCCTGATAAAAACAGAGGATGGCTGGCTTTCGAACCCTCAGAAGCCGCTCAAGAAGGGGCTACTACTGCTCTCCACCAAAGGAGATGATTCGCCAGGGACCTCGGACGCGTCCGCGCGCCGCACATGAAAGTAGCCGCTGGCGCTAAACTTTGCCTGATCAGAAGACGACGACGACGAGCTCCTTGTCCTCGAGGTCAGGTCAGCTGTCCGAGCACGGCGCGTACTCGTGGCTGGTTCTGCCCAACTTCTGCTTTCTTTCTTCTGCCTCACAGCGGTGTTCTTCTTCGTTTGACTCGAGCTGTGGAGCGCTCCTCTACATGTCCAGTATGCCGCTCAAAACCATCATTGCCTGTGCAGCTGCTGGCGCCGCTGCTGGCTCTGCAGTCACCGCTGCTGCGTTGTACAGCAGCAGCAAGAAAGACCGCGCCGCGACTAGCGCTCCCATCATACCTCCTACGCCCACTCTGCCTCAGACATCCAGCACCACTTCCTCCGCGCCTCCGCCTCCCAATCCCTACACCATCCAAGCTACAATTCCACCCGTCGATCCAAACGGCCTCTTCCAATATGGCTTCCCCGGCCCCATCGCCGACGTTCGCCCCGCCCCGTCACTAGTCTCCTCTTATGACCGCCGTACGCGGAACCCTCATTGGGTCGCCGAACACATCACACCCGCCTCCCTCGCCAACTCCAACGCAGACCGCAAGCACTCCGTCTTCTTCGAGGACGCCGCGCTGCCCGAGAAGTTCCGCGCAAAGCTGCACGACTACTTCCGCTCCGGCTACGACCGCGGCCACCAGGTGCCCGCCGCCGACGCCAAGTGGAGCCAGCCGGCCATGGACGCGACCTTTGCGCTCAGCAACATGTGCCCGCAGGTCGGCGACGGCTTCAACCGCGACTACTGGGCCCACTTTGAGGACTTCTGCCGCCGCCTCACCCAGCGCTACCCCAGTGTGCGCGTCGTCACCGGCCCGCTGTACCTCCCGCGCAAGGACCAGGACGGCAAGTATCGCGTCCACTACGAGGTCATCGGCAACCCGCCCAATGTCGCCGTGCCCACTCACTTCTACAAGGTCATCTTCGGCGAGAGCGCGGGCACCGGTGGCCCCGTCGCGCTGGGCGCTTTTGTGCTGCCCAACGCGCCCATCCCCAACGAGCGGCCGCTGCGCGAGTTCGAGGTGCCGCTGGAAATTGTCGAGCGCGCGAGTGGGTTGGAGTTTGCGGCGAAGCTGCCGGCGGCGCGGCGGAAGAGGCTGTGCGAGGAGATCAATTGCAGCATTGTCGTCAAGGAGTACGCGCAGCGGCAGAAGAGCTTTGGGCAGGGCAAGGGTCTTCCGGGGCCCTAGTCCTCGATATGTGTCGTGTTGAAGCATTTGTATCTTGTACCGTGCACTGTTGAGCGCTGCATGGGTGGCGTTCTGTGCTATATCCAATCATCTAAATCAATCATGCCTTTTGTTTCTATGGCATACGCTACAGAGAGAGGACGGCAGTCCATACATCCATTGACGCAATGTGAGCCGGTGCATCTCTAGCTGTTTCGCCGAGCGATTCAAGGGTCTTGATGACATTTTCGCTGAAGTCTCGTGCAGGGCCAGCAATGCCGGCCGCATGGGCTTCCCAAGAGCCATCGTCAAGTTTGGGTTCTCGGACCCAGCTTTCTCCCTCAACAGACCAACCTGCTTGCACGGCCAGCTGTACAATGTTTGCAGGAGTTGGGGCGATTCTGACATTGCCCGTGGGGTCTGGAAATGCTGCTTGCATTTTAACGGCCTGCAGGTGGGCCTGTGCGGCATCGGTGCTGCTCTCTTGGCCCCATTCGGCCAAAAGAAGCTTTGGCCTGGTTTTGACTTTGCCTGCCGAAGATGCGATTGACTGGAGGAGTTGCAGAAGATAGTCCTCAGACGGAAGGTAGAAGATTGAATGGGCTAGCACCACATAATCTACATTGTCCAGCGACCCACTCTGAGAAAGATAATCGAGCGGATCTTGTTGCACCCACTGGATGGCCCTGCCCAACGTGCTTGCCGAGAGATGGTCTTGAGCTTGAGCCAGCGTCCAGGGCGCGCCGTAGTCGAGCGGCGCTGGGTCAATTGCAACTACACGGCCAGTGTCGCGAGAAGCAACAGCATTCGCAAGTACGGCTGTCATATCTCCCTGGCCGCAGCCAAGCTCGACGATGACCTTACCGTTATAGTCACATCCTGTCCGTGACCAGGCAGCGAGCAGGTTGAGCCGGTGTTCGGTTTGGGATATCTGTACTGCGCTATCGGGTGGGCCGATGCTCTGGGCAGCAATGGTGCGGGCGAGACTCTCTGCAGGTTTACTCATAGCTAGACAGGGTTCTGAGAATCAAAATGCTAATAATGCCTGTGGCACTTTACTTTATACTAAACCTGTTGTTCATGAGTCACTGAAAGTTAAGCCACTGGCGTGGGTTGATTCGTTTGATCTCGTACATCAATTTGACAGATATCCATACTTGAGCATAAGCCGCTCGAGTCATTACTGTCTCAGACTTCCATCTGTAACAACTGATCTAAGTTTCCTTCTTTTGGACGGTCTCCTGTGCGAGTATGGGGGCTCGACAACGGCCAGCTCGGACACGCATCCTTACCCTCCAGCTATCAAATGACGTAATCATTACAAGGATATACCATTCTCTACTCCCCATTCGGTTGTTGCAATTCGCAACGCGCTAGGATACGCCTAACGAATGTTTGGATATATTGAAATCGACCTAGGTCAGCTGTGAAAATTTAATCAGAGAGCCTTTGGACGACATCTTGGACAATTCTGGATTCTATCATCGTGGATCAACGCATGATCTTTCCCGAGCACTTCAAAAGGATGCCATGGGCACTACTATTGAAGTACTCAATGCATGCATGATGAAATTTGATGGATAGTCAGGCAACAACCCTGGATGAGGAAGATGTGGTTACCGCGCCACTGAGCAGTAGTCCGCAAGATGGAGATATCCCCTCCTCACCTTCATTGACTTTGAAAGCTCCGTCCGATCGAGGAAGTCCAACTTCAAGTCAAAGATTCCACAGTGCTCTAGATTTAAGTTCTCTTCCGCCAACCTTTGTGTTTCCAACCCATTTTGAGTCTGAGGAACTTCATGATCTAGAGCTTAAGCTCATCGACGATGGACTTCCACTGACATACGATACCAAGGAAGCACAGCTCTTTTTGGGAAAGATCGAAAAACCGAGAAGAGCTATTTTGGAGCTGAAAGCGAGAGGTATTACTTCTGAATCATATGAGACACTAGTGGTGGCCGAAAGGCCTGTTAAAAGGCGAAAATTAGCCAAGGGGGAGACCTTTGAAGTCATCGTGATTGACAGTGACGATGAAGTGACAGAAAAAGACGTACAACCACTTGATTTTGGAGACGAACAGACCGTAATGGTTGTTAAGCATACTTGGATCGATGCGTCGGCTAAGGCAGGTCGCCTTCTTCCATTGAGATCATATGTTGTTTACAGTGGACGTCGAGTCACCAAGGTTGTCTCACCTACCATGCTACCTCGGAAAGCTACGAAGCTCGATATAGGCACCGGAGAGACCTTCACCCGACCACGAAATCCCTATGCTTCTGATTCTTCCGGGACGGCAACCGAGCATGATCTGCAAACCAGAAGATCTAAGCCGCATAAACGCCCTCATCTTCCCACCCAAACTACTTCTGAGCATGACATGGAAGGTGTTCCCCCATTGCCAGCCTGGGTGACTAAAGGCCTCAAATATGCGTGCCAGCGGCGGTCACCAATTGACAATCCCAACGATGCCTTCATTGAGCAGCTGAAAGCTATCCGTCTAGCCCGTGAGCTACAGTCAGATCAGATAGGAGTCCGCGCCTACAGCACCGCAATCGCTGCCATTGCAGCCTACCCCAACAAAATAGTGTCATCTGTGGAAGTTGCTCTACTGCCAGGCTGTCAAGGCAAGATCAAAGCCCTTTTTGAAGAATTTGACGAAGTGGGAAGCCTGACTGAGGCACGAGAAGCCGAGAAAGACGGGCAGATGAAGATCTTAAAATTGTTTTACGACATTTGGGGTGTTGGTTCCATTACTGCGCGAGAGTTTTATGCTAAGGGATGGAAAGACCTCGACGACGTTGTGGAGTATGGCTGGGCTGACCTCTCGCGCGTTCAACAGATTGGATTGAAATACTACGACGAGTTCAAGCTCAAGATGAGCCGCTCGGAAGTTGAGAGCATCCACGATATTATTGTCTCTGCTCTCCATCACATCGTGCGTTCTCGCGACGGTGACGCGGATGGCGTGAGAAGCTGCATCGTTGGAGGTTACCGCAGAGGCAAACTTGAGAGCGGCGATGTTGACGTGATTGTCTCTCACTGTGACGAGGACGAGACGCTGGACATTATAACTCCCCTGGTGGAGCACCTCTACGCCCTGGGATATGTCACTCATAATCTCGGTGTCACACTCAGTAGCACACGTCGTGGTCAGAAGACCTTGCCTTTCATTGGTGGAACGAGAAGCGCAGGACACGGATTCGACTCTCTAGATAAAGCGCTGGTGGTGTGGCAAGACATGCCCGAACCTAGTCCGCCTCGGTGGCGCTCTATGACAGGCGATGAGAAGGCAGCCTGGCGCAAGCAGAACCCCAGCAACATCCCTCATCGGCGAGTGGACATTATAGTCTCGCCCTGGAGCACCATTGGTTGCGCAGTTTTGGGATGGAGCGCTGGGACAACCTTTGAGCGGGATCTGCGGCGGTATGCTAAGCACACCAAATCTTGGAAGTTCGACAGCAGTGGAGTCAGAGACCGGGTGTCAGGCAAGGCCGTCGACCTGGAGAGACGCAAGGATGGGAGGAGAGCCGCGACGGCGGACGAGGCAGAGCGCTTGGTTTTCGAGGGGCTCGGACTAGAGTTCATACCACCCATGGATAGGTGCACCGGCTAGTGCGTTTGGTCGGATGTTCCAGGCAAAATTCTGTCTACCAGAATCGGTGCAATATCCGCTTTTGCGAATACGGTAGCCACAATTTTCTCGTCGCCCCATCCGATGCCAGATAATTGCTCGTTTGGCTAACCAAAATATGCTCGCGTGGCGCGCCAATCGCCGAAAGTCAAATGATATTCGTCACCTCATTTAGCCTCAACCTTGTATGGCCCTGCATGCGCACGTGCCCCAGGCTGCTGAGGTAGTATATGGAGCGGACGTTGCATCTGATTTTCCCGACTGTTGTCCTGGGTTGCTATTTAGTGGGGCACTTTGTACGTGAGTCTTGAACAAGGGACGACACTGCGAGAAGTGAACGCGTTAGCCAGCAAAAGCAGACCACATCAGCCTGCATCATGCCCTTCTCGCTGAATGGGCTCGTAGCCCTTGCGGCAATCCTCGCCACTGCACTAGCGCATGGACCTCCCAGTTATCACCACCCCAGACCAAAGGCGCCGTGGAGTGAAGCGCAGTTCCGTTCTCTCATTGTGTTTGGCGATTCCTACTCGGATGAGACGCGCATCAACTACTTCCTCGAGCACAAAGCGGCGCCACCACCCGGCACTCTCCTGCCAGAAACCTTTTCTGGCGCCGACGGCGGGCGTGTGTGGCCTCGCTACGTCGTTCAGTACACGAAGCAGCACACTCAGCTCTACGATTACGCCGTCTCGGGCGGCGTGTGCTCGAACAAGATCACTCCTCGAGAGGCCATCCCCGGCTTCGACTTTCCCGACGTGGACGGCTACGAGGTGCCCGCGTTCCTCGCCGACAAGGCGTATGGAAAGAACATCGCCACGGGCAAACCATACTTCACCACGCCTCTGAGCAAGGACAACGCAGTGTATGCAATCTACATTGGCACAAACGACCTCAGCAATGGCGCATTCCTCCTGGACGCGCAAATCAAGGGCAAGGCTCTTCCGGACTACATGGACTGCGTCTGGGAGCAGGTTTCGCGGCTGTATGCGTCCGGCGCGCGCTACTTTGTGCTCTTCAAGTTAACGCCGCTCTACTTGGCTCCGCTGTATGCCAATGACACGCTCCACGGCGTCGGGCCGAACCACTACTGGACCGACAAGCCGGCAAACCACAGCTGGATCAGCGAGAAGATGCGCCAGTACGTGACGACGCTGAACTCGCTCTACGACTACCGCACGCCTTTCGAGGCGCTAGTCTCCGGAAAGTATCCTGGGGCGCACTTTGCTCTTTTCGACGCGGGAGGAACCTTCAGGGACATCTATGCAAATCCGAAGGCTTACCTGAACGGCACGGCACCGTTGAACGTCAATGGGTTCTCCAAGCACTGCAACTTGGCGAATACCCAGTGCACGGTTAAGCCAAGCCCGGACAGCTATCTGTGGTACGACGAGCTGCATCCAAGCGAACAGACCGAGCGGGTGATTGCAAGAGAGTTTGTCAAAGTGCTTGGAGGAAAGAGCGACAGGGCAGTGTACTTTAGTGGCAGGTAAGGAGCGGTGGCGTCGACGAGAGCTCCGGTCCAGGGCGTTTTCAATATTGAGAAGGGTCACGTGACAACGATCATTCCACCGCGCAGGGCATGTGTGCCAAAGCTTCTTTTTGCATCGATCCGCGCATAGCCGCAGTGCGTGTGATGACGTGAAAAATAATGCCCAGTGACAAAGCCGCGCAACATGGCGAATTCTGTGGAATGCTAGTGCTGGCGGATCGAAGGTGGAAGGGCTGGTGGGATGTCGGACGCGCACCACGCCACCCTCTTCTGGCCGGCAGCAGGAGGGACAGCGCAGGCCGGGGCCCGATCGATTCGGATTATCTGCGGAAGCGTGCTTGCACAGCGTCGTCACTCGAGCGGTATGCGTGTCGGAGAGCGTGAGGGGAAAAAGGATTAAGATAACGAAGAGGGGGGGTGAACAGACCCTCGGCGGACGGTAATCCTACGCGCTACAGAGGCGCCCTGCGAGACAATGCGGCACCGGTCGCCATGCGCGCAGGCCGCCACGCCACGCACTGCCCGGGGGAGAATCCATCGGGTGGCCCCCTGCTCCAGTAGAAAGAGATCCCAGACGCAGCGCGACGCCGGCGACTTCTGCTGGGGCTCATGCGCGACGATATTGGAGGTGGATCTCTGGGCGCAGAGGCGTGACAGGCATGCCAAATTTGCCGACAGGCGAGCGCTGCTGGGTCCCGCCGGTCTAACGCTGCGGGCTGCTGGACTCTGCATGGGCCGCCTGTGGCTCCTACTCTGCCACTCTCCTTCCTCTCTTCCTCCTCTTGAAGGTCTTTTCTCTGACCAAGCACTCCTTTGCCGCCCACCCTCTCTCCATCAGCCAGCCTCGCCTGCCCATCGGCGCTGTCGCAGGTGCAACCCTCGCTGCGCCTCTCTCTCCTCGCCGTTTCTTGGCAACCTTCAATCTTCCTCTCGCCGCCCTTTCGACCCACCCTTCAAACCCTCCTTCTCCATCTCCTCCCTCCACGCAGAGCAGCGCCGCGCCCATCGCGGTCTCAACCACACGAGCCGCTCGATCGATGACCTCTTCGCCCTCCGCAGACCTCCCCATCTGTCGCGAAACGCCTCGATCAAGGGCCTCTGTGCCCGCGCTCCGCTGGGCTGCCCCGTCTCGCGCCCGCCTTGCTCTGTCGCACACGCGCAAAACCCATCACCTCCGCGAGCTGCAGCAGCAGGCATAATTTCGCGTCGCTCCGCGGCATCCTAGTCCGGTTCTCGACGGGTCTCGTCAGCATGCGATCAGGCCACAGATCCATTCTTCCAGCCCATCTATCGTCGACCTCCGCGCACAGGCCGCGAGCATTCCGCTCCTATTATGGGAGAGAATCTCCTCCATCAACCTTTTGCTGATCACCAGCGCGGCGTCCTTGCTTCCCTCCCCCGCCCACCCGTCCACCCCGTCTCCCAGCCCGCTGAGGCCATCAACGGCGATGAAGAGCCCTACACCATCCGATGCGTCTGCGACTACACCGACGATGATGGCAACACGGTTTTGTGCGAGCACTGCAACACCTGGCAGCACATCTCCTGCTACTATTGGCCCAAGGACCGGCTCGACGACGACTACGACCACGTCTGCGCCGTCTGCAAGCCGCACCTCCACGCCGTAGACGCCGCCGCCGCCAACCAGCGTCAACAATTCCATCGCGGCCCAACCCTCAACGAGGACCGCAAGGCCAGACGCTCCGCTCCCAAAAGCCACAAGAAGACCAAAACCAAAGACTTCATCAACACAAATGGCTGGACATCTCAAGACAACGGCACAAACTACAACAATTCCGACTCACAGCGCGGCGCGAGCCCCAGAGATCAATATGGCCCTCCGGCAAAGAGGCCGAAGACAAGCCACCGCCACTCTGGCTCGCTCGCTTCCAACGCAGGCCATCGCCCTCGAGGCCCCTCGACCGTCAAACGCATGCCTCCCCTCTCAGAACTCGCTCCCGACTACTTCTCCCCAGCCTTCATCCGCATCCACAGGGACAATGCCGAATGCAAACCTGCAGCCGCCAACCTACACCTCACAATAGACATCGCAGACCTCCTCTCCACGTGGCTGGATGACCCGAGCAGCTTCGAGGCCGTCACAAACGGCAAAAAGCACAACGAAATCCTGCAACGGACCGATGGCACCATCGAAGAGCTCGAGACAATCCCAATCGAGAAGAGGCTTGACCGCGAGCCGGACGTGCTCTTCCACGGCGACTCGCCGCTCTGGCCGTATCTGACCGTCGAACGCGACGTTGCCTCTGGCGAGATGATTGGCGAGCTTCGCGGCGGCATCGGCCACCAAGACGATTACAAGGCTGACCCTGAAAACCAGTGGTCGAAACTGCGCCACCCAGACCATTTCGTCTTCTTCCACCCCTTCCTCCCCATCTACATCGACTGCCGCACAGAGGGAACCCTCTTCCGATACGTCCGCCGCAGCTGCAAGCCCAACCTCAAGATGAGCACGATCATCACTGGCGCTCGCGAATATCACTTCTGCTTTACTGCATTGCACGATATTCCCGCTGGTGCAGAGATTACTGTCAACTGGGATCCGTACCTGGAGCTCAACTGGGATCCCGTGAATGGCGCCGAGATGCCCGAAGCTATCCGTGAACAGATGTGCAGCCGTTCAGAAGCCTTGCTGTCGCATTTTGGGGGCTGCGCATGTGGGACTGATGACTGTCTCATGTTGCATTTTGACCGCCGCATTCCCTCCGTACCAATCGAGACAGGTCAAGACGGTGACCAGCGTCCACTGAAGAATGGCAAGAAACGGAAGCCATCGAAGCGGTCACCACCAGACCTGGGGTTGCTTGACACGAGCCGTGCCAGCAGCGAGGCCGTCACACACGCCGATGCCGACGAGGACATGGAAGACGCTCGCTCCGTCTCCCAATCTGCAGGAAGCAAAGCAAGCCGAGACAACACCCCCTCTGGCCAGAACGGTGCGTCAGATAAGTTGTCCGAGCGGGAGAGGCGGAAGTTGCTGCAACAAGAGCGGCTCTTCGAACAGATGGAGCACAACCAACAGCAAGGTGCACGAAAGAAGAAGCGAACCAGCGGTTCCAACCCCGGGACTAGCGATGGATTTGCCGCGCGTGGGAGTGGCAAACGCTCACAGGCGACCAATTCCAATCCCAACACGCCTGCACAAAGCTCTCGTCCGAATGCTTACTTTGGCATAACGCCGGTGCGATCGCCCGACGGACCCTCACCACACAGCACATCGCGTCACAGTCTGGCTTCCTCACCGCAGTCGGTAGCCCCTCCACGCATCTATGTAGATGCGGGCACCCAGATGGATCCCATGCCGCCAACTACCCCTCCTCAACTGGCGTCTCGACCACGGAAATCTTGCGTCTCCCTTGGCAGGCGACTTCTTAAGAAGTCCACACTGTCTTCAGTTCAGCTAGTGGATCGGGTGCCCGAACCTGACTGCGGGAGAAACGGCAGTGTCGGCCATGACACCTACGGATCCAATGCACAGTCTTCCCCTCAAACGCCCGCCGAAGTTAAAAAGTCGGATTCTGACGAAGCGATGGAGGGCGCCGAATCAGTTGCAACAGGAGATGCACAAAACAAGTATCAGAACCAGCACACAAATCATGTTGATCATGCCCCCGACTCAGGACTGTCATCACATCCGCCTATGAACCCCCCGGCGCCGCCCTGGCAGTCCGACGCTGGCGCCGGATCGCAGGCGCTGCACAAGGCTGACGGCGAGAAGCAGCAACGGGCGGCTGATTTGCATGTGGACTTGCCACCTCCTCCCAGCATCCTTGCAAAACTCGGCAATGGAGACGAGACAGCGATTGCGTCACCCGATCCGCTCACACCTGGCGCGGTGCCAGCGCAGCAGACACCGACTCTGTCAGGAGCTCCACCCGGGTCCACGGATGAGTCGCCGCCAACGCCTGCGCCGGCCAAGAAAAAGATGAGTCTCAGTGCCTACATGATGATGAACAGGAAGAAAACGGTTGTGGATGTGGCATCGTCGCCCATTGCCGAAAATCCGTCTCCGGTAGCGCGCGACATGGAGCCGGCCAAGGTTAAACAAGAGGAGTCTACGGGCGACGGGGAGACGAGCATACCAAGCTGAGGCCAGCGATGACTTTTTTGTACGATATGGCGGGCTGTGCAGCTGGGTCTTGGATTGCGGGCACGCAAGGACTATGAACGACCGGGCAAATGGGGCGCAGAGGCGCATCTCCTGCGACACTGTTCTATTTGTAATACAATGCAGAAGCTCACGATGATGATTGGAAATTATGCTATAATCGAACGGCAGATCCACTGCACAATCTGCACAACTTAACACGAGAGATAAGAGTGACGGCGTGGTGGTGAACATGGAAAGGGTCCCCAGCCCCGCTCTCAGCTCAGATTCATTGGTTGGAAGCCGCAGCCGGAGGCTCCACAACCAGCTGCCGCACCGTGCGGGATAGGCGACCAGCAGCGACGCCATGCATGCGATAGCCGCGCCCTGGCGATCCTCAGGCTTGGTGGACAACCACGGGGAAAAGGCGACGGGCCTCGTTTGAGTGACTAGCATTCCGGACTGGTTTGGATTGGTCTCATGTAACATTTGTCGCGTTGAAAATAAATCTGCACATGTTGCTACGCAGTAACGTGCAAGAGGCGTGTTTGCGAGATGTAGAAGTGTCTTATGAATATGCAGAATTTGGTAAAGTTGAGAGTGGCTGTTGTGAGCGTCGGCACCCGGCGGCTAATCTGCACAAATTGGGACGGCGGGACCCGGGAAGGCTATTCCTTGGCTGGCGCGCTAGCGCTTGGCGGCCTGGACGCGCAGTCGCCTGCTCGTCTTATTGCGACAAACCCAGCCCGTGTCCGTCGTCCAGCATCTGCGGGTTTGAATGCATCGCTTCCTCGCATCGCACCGGGCCTGATGTCCCGTGTCCACACGTGTTCTTGATCGGTTGGCCGCCAGACGACAGCCGGCGCCCGTGCTGCGAGCCCGCACGCGCCGCGCGCCTGACCGCATTCCTTCCACCCCCGTGATCTGCTCCAGCATTAGCGCCCACCTTGCTCCTGAAGAATGTCCCGCCGACATCGGAACGATCGTGACATCACCGAGATCGAGGCAACCAAGTCCGACTCTGCGGACTCCGACTTTGAGGATCGCCCGGCGGCTTCGACGTCGAGGAAGCGCAACAGGCACTCAACCTCTGGCAAGTCTCGCAAACGCCAGAAGAAGCAGAGAGGTTACGGGGGCGACTCTGACATCGACGAGTCTGACGGCATATCGGAGGACTTGAGCTTCAGTGGCAGATCTGAATCCGAGGAGCCAGATCTCAACCCACTCACCGGACGTCCTGTACGTCGATCCGCCACACATATAAATCTCAAAGAGCCATCAGAGGACGAGGAGGACATTGATGACGATAGCGACGAGCTTGTAGCCGAGCATCAAGACGAGGATAGGGACGAGGACGAAGACGAGGAGGAGCAACCGCGAGCGTCTCTCATCGTCAAGCTGAAGATGTCCCCCCGGGCTATGCGTAACCGGCACCAAACTACATCTCCCGACCCTGCTGCACGCTCTCGTCGCGGTAGTCGCACCCAGCCAACCGAAAGGCGAAGGAGCAGCCGTCACTCAGACGCTGAAGAGCTGGTGGAGCTGACAACCTCTGGTCGCCACGCCCAGATAAGCCGCAAGGGTTCTCAAACTCCCGAGCCTCAGACGCGACGCACATCAGGTGGCAAGCGCGCATCTATTCCCAGTGCCATAATAGAGGCGTCTCAGGAGGACTCTGAGAAGTGGGCGGAGGAGCTAAAACAAGCCACACAGGAGCATGAAGGCCAGGCCGATGATAACGAAAATGACTGGACTGGAGAGGACGTTGAGATGGCTCAAGGTGATGTTATTGCAGAGTCTCCGCCGGCACCGGATGAAAACGACGACGACGGTGACGACGATGATGTCCCCGTGAGTAAGAAACGCAGACTCCAGCGAGGCGCAAGACCAGCCGCGGAATCCGAGGCTGAGGCGCCTCTGGAAGCAGAGGCACAGGTAGACGAAGGAGCTGAGGCTCAATCCGGACGCAGTCTTCGGAAAAGGGACAATAAGAAAGCCGCCGATGAGAGCAGCGACTTCAATCCCGACGAGGAAGCTGAAGCGGAAGAGGAGGAGATGTCAAACTCTGACGGTTCTCCCGGCCCTCAAAAGGCAAGTCGGCGGTCGGATACAAGCAGTCGACGATCAAACCGCAACAGAAGATATCGGGGCAGCCGAAGGGTGTCGGATGTTTCTGAACAGCTTGATCCTGACGAGCTGCAGGAAGAGGCCGACGAATTGAATGCACAGAGACGCCGACGACCTCGCCATCAGGATATTACTTACGATGAACGGCCCCGCCGTGCTCGCGCCACGAATGCTCCGGACTACCGCCTCTTTCGCCCCGAGGTTCTTGCTGCAGTTGACGAAGACGAAGACGCTCCTCAAGCATCTACTCCCTCTCGAAATCGCCGTGGCGGTGGCGGCACAGGTTATCGAAGCCTGTTCTCTACTGCGGGTCCCTTTGGTGGAGCTGGAGGAATGTCACTTTTCGGCGGGGCCCAAGGTGCCACTGCAGCTGGAGGTGCCGACTCTGACAGCAGCGACGATGAGGCCAACATGAGACGGCCGAGAGGCTTCAGTACTGTTGGCATGACTCCTACTTCTGCAATGCCACGTCCTCTGCTCCCACAAGGTGGCGCTGCAGATGCTCAGGCTGCTTCTGGAAGCGGACCTGCAAATTTTGGCAAGCAAGAGAAGAAGCTTCACGCAGATGCAGACCCTCTTGGTGTTGATCAGAATGTGACATTTGATGGCGTAGGTGGCCTTGACAATCACATCAATCAACTGAAAGAGATGGTTGCTCTCCCGCTTCTCTATCCGGAGGTTTTCCAGCAATTCAAAGTCACACCTCCTCGCGGTGTCCTCTTCCATGGACCTCCTGGTACCGGTAAGACGCTCCTTGCGCGTGCTCTCGCATCTAGCGTCAGCACCCAGGGTCGAAAGGTTACCTTTTACATGCGCAAAGGTGCAGATGCGCTCAGCAAGTGGGTTGGCGAAGCGGAGCGTCAGCTGAGATTGCTCTTTGAGGAAGCTCGCAAGAATCAGCCGAGTATCATCTTTTTCGACGAAATTGATGGTCTTGCGCCTGTGCGCTCCAGCAAGCAGGAGCAGATCCACGCTTCAATTGTTGCCACCCTTCTCGCACTCATGGATGGCATGGATGGACGTGGGCAAGTCATCGTCATTGGTGCCACCAACAGACCTGACTCGGTCGATCCTGCACTTCGACGACCCGGACGCTTCGATCGCGAATTTTACTTTCCTCTGCCAAACGCAGCCGCACGTCGGTCAATCATTGATATCCACACCAAAGGCTGGGACCCAGAACTGAAACCAGACTTCAAGAATCAGCTGGCAAGTCTTACAAAAGGCTACGGCGGTGCTGACTTGCGAGCTCTGTGCACGGAAGCGGCTCTCAACGCTGTCCAGGGAACCTATCCGCAGATCTACAAATCCAACGAAAAGCTCATCATCGACCCCACGACCATCAAAGTCCTTGCCAAAGATTTCATGCTCTCTGTCAACAAGATTGTACCATCCTCAGAACGAGCATCCACGTCCGGGGCTGCCCCACTTGAGGGGACTATAGAGCCGCTGCTTCGAACCGCCCTGCAGGAAGTCTCTGCTATCTTAGACGATGTGCTACCTGGAAAACCGAAGCTGACGGCGCTCGAAGAAGCCGAGTTTGATGATCGAGACGACACTCTTGGCTTCTCTCGCGAGATGATGCAGCAGGACTTTGACAAGGCTCGAGTATTCCGCCCTCGCCTGCTCATCTCTGGCCTGCAGGGCATGGGTCAGCCTTATCTGGCTGCTGCTCTACTGCACAAGTTTGAACGCCTCCATGTTCAGTCTTTTGACTTACCAGTCCTTTATAGCGACTCGTCACGCTCGCCCGAGGCTGCCGTGGTGCAATTGTTTCAGGAAGTCCGAAGACACAAACCCAGTGTGATCTACATCCCCAATGTAAACATCTGGTATGATACCGTTGGACCCGCTGTTGTTCGTCTTTTCGTTGGACAACTGCGTAGTCTTGCACCAACTGATCCTGTCCTGCTTCTCGGCATCATGGAAAAGGGGTCCGAACACGAAATTACGGATCCAAACATGCTGCGCGATTTGTTTGGGTATTCTCCAAAGAGTAGATATAACCTGAAGCAACCATCAGAAGTAAGTCTGTTGCCTCTCAGGGCAGGAACTCGACTAACAATGACACTAGCCCTCGCGTCGTGGATTCTTTCAGAAAGTGGTCGACTTTATCAAGAAGCGGCCTGATGAGTACCCAGAAGGTGCTAATCGGAAGAAGCGCAAGCTCGCCGTCCTAGAGGTTGCGCCGACGCCGAAGCCGGTCGAGGTCGAGCCGACCAAGGAGGAACTTAAAGCCCAGCGGAAGCAAGACCGCAAGATCCTGAATCAGCTGAAGATTTCCATTCAGCCCATCATGGATCACATGAGGAACAAGTACAAAAAGTTCAGGTTTGGCGTCATTGATGAGGCTACAATTCACTATCTTTGGGAAGAGTCAGCCCCGGGTTTTGTGACTTCAGATGTCCCAGAGCAGGATCCAGAGGTGCTCCTACAGACTCGCCCCTATGAGCTTGCTAAGGACCGCAAAGGCGTGGATGGTCTTCGACGACGGTTTGACGACAAGTTCTTCTATAACTTGGACATTACCGTGATTGAGAAACGACTTTCCAACGGATACTACAAGCGCCCAAAGGACTTTCTGGCAGACATCAAGACGCTGTACAAAGACCGCAAGAATATGGGAGACGAGGAAATGGCGATACGAGCGCAAGAGTTGGTGGCAAACGTAGAGGTGGACATTCAAGCAATTGAAGATCTCAACCCGCCCTTCACTGCCGCGTGCGAGCAAGTCTATGCTCGTGAGGTCGCTCGAGCGAAACAGGTCGGTCGGCCCAACGATGTACCTCAGGACTCCAATCCCACGGATACTACGGTGCAAACATCCGGGCCTGTAACATTGGGTATGCCGGGAATTGGCAGATCGCACCTCCCAACCGCCCTTCCCGCAGCACACAGCTCACTGTCGAATGGGGTGACGAACGGCAGCCAGTCTTCCGATGAAGATGGCGACATTGAAATGGCTGGTACCCACTCGCCTGAGCACATCACCTCGGTCGGACCAAACACACAGGGAGAGCGTTCTCAGAAATCTGCCATTACGCCCATGGCGCAAAACTCACATGCCGAAGACTACCACAACAGCGCATCGACGACAACATCTGGTCACAAGACGGGCACGGAGAATTCAAAATCCAACCCGTCGACTGGGCCTTACCACAGCTCCGCTTCCCAAGGCACCAATGGTATAACACCTGGCGACAAGTCATTCCATCCCGACTTTACGAGCGGCATGCCTCTGTCTGGAGGCACCCAGTTGCCTGATACGCAAAGCACACCGCCAGATACCAATATCCAAAGCAGTGGCGACCAAGCCTCACCGGGCGAGTCAAGCCCAAAGTCCGCGTCACAGGCGCACAACACCATGGGCCCACCACCAACACCCTCGAATCTCGCATCCATCTTGAATCCCGCGCCGGCAGAAGCACAGCCTGAGCTCATTCTCGACCACGGGAGCCTGAATACGCTGTTCGAAAAGCTCATCCGGACTACATCGGGGTGCTCTGTGGAACAGATGGAGCAGCTCAATGCTGCTATCATGGACACGATATGGCAGTCGCGCTTGTCCTGGAACAGAAGTCAGCTGGTCGCAGATGTTGCGGCTAGAGCTGAGCTGACTCTGAAGGACATTTGGGAGGTGCAAAAGATCCAGGAGATGAGCGGACGAGACACTGATAGCGGGTCGAGCGCTTACGACCGGGTGTAGGGCACCACACTGCAAGGCGGTCTCCAAAGGAGTGCTGAAGAGCGATATGAGGCTCACTTGAAGTCGGTTGTCAAAGAATGGCAATATGAACGGGATCGGTTGCGCGAATTGTTGGACACGTGCTTGATGGATGTGGACGATGTGTATGCCGACGCCGCGATGCCTGATGCGGACACCGACCACGGGCTGGTGAAAGTTGCGTTGGCACCGTCTCCTGTTACTGCTGCTGAGTTGGCGACGTCGGCACCGTCTCTTGTCATTGCTACAGAGGTGGCGGCGTGTCCGGGTCCCTCTGCCGCTGCTACAGAGGATGTGGCGCGTCCAATTTCCACTACCACTACTTCAAAGGAGGCGGCGCTTCCGGGTCCATCTGAAGCCGCGGAAACGACGCATGAGCCATGTGGGAATGTTGAAGCTAGTGATAACGCTAGCACAAAGCCAAGCAAGAAGAAAAAGTGGAGAGCACGATGGAGGAAGAAGAACAAAGCCAAGGCCCAGGAGCCCCAGGCTACTGCATGAGTGTTTTTCAGGAGCACAGTTGGATGAGCAATGCACATGGGGACTGTTTTCGTTATTCGACTGTGGAACAGTACAACTGGATTAGGACAGCACTGGATATATCTGCATGGATGAGCGCGGTTCTCGAAGTTGTTGCAAGACATTGGTAGCACGGAATGGAAATGACATGTTTTGATGGCTGCTGAGAAACCGTCCTCCGCTGTACTTCAATGACACCCCTTGTGCAACACGTTTGTCTGGCGGCCGCAGACCGCGCGTAGCAACTAGCGCGGCTGCTAATGTAAGGCAAACACACGAGGCAACAACTAGAACGAGAGCTAGGTGAGAACTAACGGACGGATTAGCGTTTGAGATTGAGCTGGTGGCCCGCGCCGCGAACGATGAACGCGGCGGCCACGTGTGCAGCACGTGTCGGGGTGCGGGAGGCGTGGCACGGGACGGGGTAGATCTTTGTCTGCTTGCGTTTCATCTCCGCTTGCGGGTAGAGGTACGCACGCTTGTTTGGCGCGTGCGCTGTTGGGTGGTCGCGGGGTTGGTCGCGGGCTGGTCGAGGCCTGGTTGCGGGCTGGTTGCGGGCTGTGAGTGGTTTGGATTGGGGGGGTCGCGCGGCGGCTAAAGGGGGGGTGGGCGGCCCGTGGTGCCTGGTCAATGGTGTGTTGTGATGGTGGGTTGGGAGAGGGGGTTTGTGGCGCCGGGGGTGGGGGTTGTTGGGGACCTGCCGTTCTTGGGATAGGGCTTACGGGCTGATCTGATGTGGAGAGATGGTGATATGGCGAAATGGTGGTTGGGGTGGCGTGGGATTGCGGCGCGTCCCCTGACAGATCTGCTTTTGTGGTAAGTACCACAAACATGCGTCTTCTTGCAAGGTATCATGGATGACCATATGAAAAGACCTTCACGTACCGCGAGACAGGACAATTTTCCGGTCGCTCGTTTAGCAAGCCAACTTCACCTTGGGTACGCCGGTACGCCTGCTGATAGGAAGTACCCAATGGCAGCTGCGCGGCGGATCCGGCTCGGGGATTCCGGCACGTGGGATGCATTGCGAAGGAGCAGGTTCGCGTTGTTGCCGCACCTTGCTATTTGCACTAAGATTCTCTGCTGGCCATTAAGAAATAGCATGCGCATCTGGCCTAGTCGTTTCACTATCCTGTCAAGCTCGATTGGTGGCTTTAAGATGTACAGGCCGCTCGGCGCGTAGCGAAACATGCGGCGCAGTACAATCCTGCTTCAAATGCGGACGTACGCGCCTTTCTTCATGCTGCGTACTGTACACACACTCGCTTCCAACCCTGTCTAGTTACATTGTCGTGTTTTGAGTCATGAGCCCCATTAATGTTCTGCACGGCCTTCGACAGGAAGAGCCAATTACGATTGAGCAGGCTAATGACGTTCTTCTGCGCATCAAAGTGCTCAAAGGTGGAATATCAGATGAGTATAAAGATGACATGGGACAATTGAGACCCGAGTTCCGTTGGCTAGTTGAGATTATGTCGCAGAGCCTTAAGATGTCCGAAGAGAACTTCACCAGGAAGTATGCATGCCCTACTCCTTGGTTTGGTCCAGGTTTCTAACTTGAGTACAGTATGGCGGAAGGCCTTTACTCGGAAAAGTCTCGTTTCCTGTACGAGCTCATCCAAAATGCAGACGACGCGAACTATAGTAAAGTCCAGGGTCAGGCTGTACCTGAAGATCCATGGCTTAGCTTCACTCTCCAACCAAGGACTCCCCCCGATTCTACTGCAGAGCTTGTCATCGATACAAACGAGAATGGATTCGAGCGAGAAAACGTCTTTGCTATTTGTGCTACTGGCCAGAGCTCCAAGAAGAAGCGCGAAGGAGATGCGTCTATTGGCGAGAAAGGCTTCGGATTCAAATCCGTCTTCACAGTAGCGGAGAGTGTCCATATCCAGTCCGGGATCTGGTCATTTCGGTTCGACGTTGACGAAGACGTTCCTCTAAGTATGGTAACTCCTTTGATTACGAAGATGCGCAAACTGGAACAGGGGATTAGAACAAGAATTCGGCTTATCCTGAAGCCTGAGAGTGTCCAGTTGGCTCTAGACGAGCTCAAGGGATTGCCGGATACGTCTATTCTTTTCCTTCAGAGCATCACAAAGCTTACGGTCAATGTGACGTCTCCCGAAAACCCCTCAGAAACATACTTCAAAACAGTTTCGAAGAAAGGGCTCCGGTCTACTCCCTTACTTCCGAACTCTTTCGAGAAGGGTTTTTTGACAAGCCACAGTAATACTGACCCAACTCTTGGGGAAAAGAAATGCTATCGATTGTTCTCCGCGATATATCCAGATATGCCTGCGGAGAAAAGGCGCGCCCGAGTGAAAGTGGCTAAAGTGACTTTGGCCTTTCCCTTCGATGAGAAAAATGGACATCCCACAGTGTCTGACGGCGGAGAAAGTATTTTTGCTTTCTTGCCAATGAAGAAGCAATCTCTCTTACCTGTAAGTCAGCTTGAATCACTGTGGTGAAAAGTATTGCTAACCTGTCTTGGTAGTTCCTACCGCAGAGCGACTTCATCACTACAACTAATCGAGAGGACGTCGCCGTCTGTGAGTGGAACCGAACTTTGCTGCGTCATGTATCGACAACTTTTGTGTCGGCAATATGCCAGTTCTGCGACGAAGATAAGTTCCGATTTCGGTGGCCAATTTATCTACCCCGTGGTAAGCTTGATGGATTCTGGGCACCATTGACTGAAAGAATAAGAGACGAACTCTCAAAACGCAAGATACTTCTTTCTCGACGTGGATCAAATCTGATGACACCCAAAGCTGTCAAGATACTGCCTGATTACTTCCTGTCAAACAATAATCGCAAACCACTTTTTCCAGACCTTCCCCACAGTTCAACTTATCTATCTAACGGATATGCCAAATGCGGCACTGAAACACAACTGAAGTCTCTTGGAACCAAGACTCTCAGCATTTCAGAGATTATGGACCGTATTGAAAGAAATGTGATCGAAGGCCCAACACATTTGCTGCAGGTCACTGACTGGGAATCTGATTGGCAAGACGAAGTTGCTTTGCTGATGACAGAGATTTGGGAACATGACCGTGTCGTGGGATCCAATTATGCCCCCAGGACTCGACTCAAAACCTTGGACATCATCCCCCTCAGAGACGGTTCTTGGGTGACACCGACAGGACCAATCTATTTCCCTGAAATTGATGAAGAAAAGCTTCCGAGATATCTGGATCTGCCCATATTGAGTTCTGACGCTTGCAAAACAGGAGATCGAAGGTCTTTTTACGAAACGGTCGGAGTGAGAGATTGTCCACCTAAGAATTTAGTTCGAGCAATCAAGAGCTGGCACAGAGCAATGTTCTTTAAAGGAGCAAATGCCAAAGATTTCTTTGATCACTCCTATTTCCTATACCGATACTGCAAGGACAGCCGCTCAGCTGGCCTGACCAGTATTTTCGCAATTACATCCAACATGAACCCGACAACTCATTGGAATCAGTTGTTCTTTCAATCAGCTCGACAATACGATACTCAAGAACTTGTCAAATGCATTGACTCGTCAAATTTCGATAAGGACATTTTTTTGCACTCTGTGTATACCACAAGCGCTCGTTCGGGGGTATATTTCTTCCAGAGAACCTGGATGCAGTGGTTAGAGCAAGAAGCCTCTGTTCGGTATTATCCAAAACTAGTTGAGGACGAAGGAGGATTATCAGATTTGCTTTTAGGAGTGCTCAAATCAAGTTCCAAGATATTCTTAGGTGCTCTCCAACACCATTGGCGCGCATCATACGAGGGCGAATTTGCGAAAAGCACAACCATCCAGAGCATACTCCAAGGTATTCAGGTCTCTACCAATCGTGAAGAGTTGTACAGTATCTCAAACACTTACTTTCCCAGTCAAGAACTGCTGCAGATCAGTAAGAAACTTGGGGTCAGCTCTAAGATGCCGTTCATACAGCTGCCGGAAAGCCCCGTGGGCTCAGAGCATTGGGACTTTCTAGGCAAATTGGGAGTCCGCTTCCATGTCGATATAAACTTCTATCTAGCAGTTCTCCTTGCATTCAAGACAAACCGAGATCTCGATCTTGCTTCGATCGAGGAAGTCTACACAAAGATAGGCGACATGGCAAAACGATCTTCTGACGTATATCTCACGGTAAGTGCAATTCAATTGATGATTGAGGCTTTCACTGATATAAACAGGCCAACTTTGAGGCGAAAAGTCTTGTGTGTAATCCTCGAGATACTAGCGACTGGCAAACACCATCAAAATGTGTCTGGGAAGGTCCGGATTTTTTTCGCAATACCATCTCTTTGAAGAAAACCTTCGGTCACTCCGAAGCAATGAAAAACCTTTTCAAAAACATGCTTCATATCAGGAATGCAGGTTTCGAAGATTTGTTGTCTGAACTGAAAGCAATCAAAGCGGACGAAAGGTGGAAATTGAGCGATTCGGAACGCACTTGGACTATGGCAGACGTCTATTCAGCTTTGTTCAATGGTACGAGCTCGCCGAAGCAGTACGAGACCTTGAGGTATACTCCACCTAAAGTTGCTTTTCGACCTAACGATGCGCGGTGCTGACATAAGAAGGTCTCAATTCGAAACTGAAAAGCTAATTCTTGTGGGTACAACCTGGCGCAGCCAGTCGGAATGCATTTGGAATTGTGACATCTCACTGCCAGGAAAGGCAAAAATGGGTCATCTGTATCCAGACTTGAAATCATTCTTTGTGGATCGACTTCAAGTTTCGACTGCCAACGTGGTAACTTTAGTTGGAATACTTATCCGCCTAGTCGACAATATCAACGACGTCGGCGTCCTGGAAGATGAGACTACTATGGACCTCAAAGCCGTTTTGATACAAATCGGTACCATGCTACCAGCTGAGGAGTCTAGCGAGCGATTGACTCTAGCAATGCAAGAGCTAGCAAGAGCGCAATTTCTGCCCGTCAGAAACGCGAGTGCTTCTGGGAGGTCTTCCCAAAAGTATATTTCTGCAAATTTCTTCATTGTCGATCATGAGAGATATGGGGAAGCATTCAAAACCCGTATTGACACCCTAGACTTCAGCATTGAAGAGTGTAGGATACTGCATCCACTTATAACTAGGTTGGGGTTACAAAACCGCTATCTCTCTACAAATGTATCAGAAGAGTCTGGATTGCCCAAAAAATACCGTGAGCATCAACAAAAGACGACAGAGATAAGACTACGATCTTATGCACTTTCTTGGTAAGTATCCTCATTGCCCAGAAAATTCACGCTGTTCTGACATCACAAAGCTGTGCCGCAGCTTTTTCCAGCCCACATTATTTCAGTCAAGAACAGTGGATGAACGATCGTCTTCTCAAGGCCACTGTGTATACGTCCGACGATCTTCAATCGAGTCTGAAGCTGGAACCATCTTTCGGTACGGATCGCCAGGTCATTAAGATCAAGAGTAAAGTCATTGTTCCAAAGATTGACAATATTTCCGGATCCGAGGGGGTGCGAATTTTCCTACCTAGCAACGAGAAAGAACTTGATCGCTGCTACCGATCTCAAATACCGGATTTGATGTTCAAGCTCCTAGATGCAAAGGGCGAGAAGGCCTCACGCTGCCTATATCGCCTCTTGAATGAACCAAACTTCACGCTCTATCAGATTTTAGAGGCAGAAGATATCCCATTTTTGGGATGGCTCCAGAAAATTGATCTACCACAGCAGGTCTCTGCTGAAGAGCTCTCGACACCCACCCCAGTCCGCTCACGTGAGAGTGAAAATCTTGTGATTGGGAGCGAAGATGACGCTAGGTCTCCTCCACGTCCGTACAATTTTGGCAACCGCAGCAGATCACCAGCGCCATTCATATTTGGATCGACTTCTTCACTTGGCGGAACTCCGCAACCTCCAGCTGCCCAAGACGTGACCGATGAGTATTTGCGGCTTCTGAGAAGCATTATGCGTCAGGTGCGACGGGCGTCACCTCTGAACATGGGCTCAATGGCCAGTGCTCTTCCGACTGCTGATGCAGACGCAAATCGAGCGTTGAACAGGGAAGAGGCCTTTGGCTCTCGAGTGACTTTTGCCGATATCGATAGCTCTAATGCGAAGATAGGGGCCGCGGGCGAATTCTTTGTAAGAATACCTGTCTTTGATTTCAATCTTGCGGTATCAACTTGTCTGGGTGCTGACTACATTCTCAGGCGTTTGAAACACTCCTGGAACAGAATCTGCCCGATTTCACTCGGAATCAATGGCAAAGCACCATACGTCATCTTGTAAATCGCGTGGAGGGATATAGGGACCTCGCCAAATGGGGCGGTGATGATCAAGATATTGTTTACCTGGACAAGACAGGCAATCTGGGCAGCTGGCTGCGGGAGCATAATCATCGTTCGATACCGAACTTCCCGCGACCGGCGCCGGGCGGAATCCGCTTCTGGATCGAGGTCAAGTCTACCATCGGCCCATGCTCAAATCCAGTGTTTATGAGTAGTGCACAGTATCGTCGGGTAAGCTCTTCCTTTGTCCTCTTTCCACAGCTTACGGACCAAAAGGACGTACACTAATTGGGTTCTGCCGCAGATGCAAAACTATCGTGTGATTTCAAGTGCAGCAACGCAGGAGGATGTGTTTGTTCTCTTTCGCGTGTATAACTTGGCAGCTCTGGGCGAGGCCAAACTTGCAGTATTTGTTGATCCGTGTCAATTTGGAGAGGATGTGTTGAAGTTTACAGCGAGCGATTATCAGGTCAAAGTCTCCATCTGAGGAGGGCCGTGGAGAAGATGGAAGACGGACCGAGGTTGGCATTTTATCTAGTCCTTTTTACTACGCGATGAGTGTTGTCTAGCCATTTCAAGCGCACACAAGCGCGGACTTATCGATGATGTTTTGCAGCCACCCATTGTCGATACTGCGATCCAGGTCCAGGAGAAAAAGTGGAGTCGTGTTTGGTGGGGCCGTGTCTGCGCCGCATCCTGCAAGCGCTGGGCGGGGACCCACCCTCCCCTTAGCGCGCCACGCCATAGGTCAACGAGAACATGAAGCAAACGCTAGATCCGTAGGATCAAATCCTTTGCCATCGCAGACACTGGCGAAACAATGGCCCAGCGCTTACAGTTTCAGATGGCGCATGCCTGGCAACGAGCTTGCCGATCGCGTGTAAGGGGACGTGACCTGCAATATCACACGGGACCTGGGGTTTGTTGAAGGCCCCGGTGGAGACTAGGGATGGACCTGCGACTTGGGCTTCGGCGCTTACCATGCGCTTTAAAAGTACTTTCTCGCCAGGCCCATGGTCGGGTGGATGGCACACACTCTTTTTTCCTTCCCTCCATCCTAATACTACTCCTTGGGTGACCGCCGGCGGCATCCCCCCAGCTGACCCGGTATCCTTCAAGTGACTTGGCACCCTCCAAGCGACCCGGCACGCTCACTTCATCACGACCGACTTCTTCTACTCGACTTCCAGCGACTGCATTTGCATTGTGTATTTTCATTGAAGCATTTTTCCGTTTTAACGTCAAGGGACCGGATCAGGAAAGCAGTACGTCCTTACACTTCCGTATTTCCAGACCTTGCGCATGCTAAGACTGTTAAACCAACCAGGCACTACCATCTCCTGGCCTACTATTCTTGACTGCTTTCTCCTATGGTGCCTTCTAATAAGGAGAGACTCTATGTGTCACTCTTCGCAACTGGACAACGCCAGGGCGTTCCCGAAAGGGTGTTCCACTGGGCGCTCACAACAGGTCCCAAAGTGGAAACCGAAGATTCGCGCGGCCATAGGATGCACGTCAAAAACGAGATGAGGCCGGATGGGGCAGGTGGTTTCCATCAGAAATGGGTATACCAGGATATTGACGTCACCGTTCTGGCAACGGCGCAGTCAATTGCTCGCATCTGTATTGGGAAAATACTCGATATGGACAAGGTGCGCGATATCGTGGCCTCGGTTCCAGTGGTCCAGGATGATCCCACCTGGAGGTGTCGGCAGTGGGTCATTGACGCCGTGTCGGCTCTCGCGTCGAGCACTGGCGGTGCCGTAGGGAGATCTGTCGACCTCCACAACTGGCAGGCGATCGAAGCTGTTGCAAAGGGGTATGGAAACGAAAAGGTAGACGCTGGACGTTTCAGGGTTGGAGGGGGAAAATGGGATATCACGAAGGTTCCGACATTCGACATGATGGCTGGGCGAGAGGTAATACCATGACTCGTCGGACTGGGAGGTAATGTCATCGTTTATTAGACCAGGATGTAATGCCATAATTCGTCAAGTCGAGAGGTAATGCTTTATTACATCAGCCGGAGAAGTGATGTCATAATTCAGTTCGAGACGTGGTGCCGCAGTGAATCAGACCATGACGGCTCTGCGAGCACGCTCTAGCTTCAACTCATGGGGATAATTGTCGAGGAACTTGCTTAGCTCATCTTTCCACCAGTGCTCGTCGTACATGATCGTATGCCAGGACGCCGTGTACTCCCAGTACTCGGGCAGCCAGCCGCTACAGCCCCAATCCAAGATTGCCGTAATCTTGCCGTCTTTGTAGAGGAAGTTGAACGAGTTGAGGTCACCGTGTGTGAAGCAGGTGGTCCTGTTGAGCTTCCGGCTCTCCTCCTCGGCTGGTAGTGTAGGGTTCTCGGAGACCAGGCCCTCACAATCATTCTTCAGGCAGTATGTAGTGCCACACATGTCATGAAACTCATCCAAGTTCTGATAAGGTCCATACTTGCAGTCAGACCAGCGGACATCGGTAACGGCACTGTAGGTGAGCGCAGAGCCCACGGCTCCTGGGCGTGGGGGCCGCAAAGCACGGAGCTCATCAAAAAAGCCACGCAGCTGAGAGATGACAGAAGCCTTTTCCGCCTCAGTCATTTTACTCCATGCCAGCAGGAGTATTTCTCCCGGCATGCGTTCCATCATGATGAACACCCAAGGTTCCTTTTTCCCGTGGCCGTCGTCGCGCCGGCGCTCAAACGCGCAGTAGATCCGGGGAACTGGGATGCTGGTGTGCCGTGAAACCAGTTGCATAGCCTCAACTTCTGCTCGGCTCGTCAAACAGCCTCGCTTAATGACAAAGTAGCGGCTAACCCAGACGCCGGCATACTTGCGCGAGAGACGGCCTCTCAGCGCAAGGAGTGAGAGGGTAAGCGCTCTCCGGCATCTCGTGTTGTTGACGCCGGGGTAGACAGCAATTTCGGCCTCACCGCCTCCTTCCGCTTTGCCCATGCTCAAGTAATGGCCCCAGCATTGAGTGTACAGGGAAGATGCAGGCACGAGTTCAACAAGTAAGCCTGAAGCCAATGCCTGCGGGCGCTAGATAGAGTGAGTGCCCCGAGTGAGCAGTCGCTGACTGTACACGAGGCGACTTGCCGATCAACACACTATGTGGCTTGCATTTTCCCACGGCTTCTGGTTAGCCTTGTATCACTTGTGGCACTGCTTGGGTATGCTTGATCGAATGTAATGTAGAAGACCCTGCGTCCTACGTATAAGGCTTATGCCTGTTGGCATCTAGCCTCCACGCTACGGTGGGGGCCGATACGCCTTTCCCATGGAGATTCCCTGGTCCTGAAGCAATCTGCTCGCAAAAGTTGTTCATCAGAAATGCAAGCCCTCAGGAAAATACGTGAAAATGGAGCAATCGCTTCTTCCCATTGCGATCACTACGAACATTGACATGTATTCCTGCTCGGATTCACCTGTATTTCTGGCAAGACCGATCATATCGGACTCACAACGGCAGGGTCAAAATTAGGGCTTTGCAAGACCAAGCTCACAGCAAGGCCCTTTAGCGCGCCATGATATCTCGTATTCCACCTCAGTCTCACAGGGGGCGGCCGTCCCTGATGCTTGGCAGGAACCCCCTAGGATGCTTCTCTGGTTGTGGACTTGTCCAGGCGTGGCGTCTGACTTTTCCCTTGACACTGAGCTGACAGAGTTGCACACAGCCCGAGATGAGCTGACTAGGGATGCGTGTCTATGATTCGTTGGCGGGCCATGGAGTTGATGCGAACCAGACATCCAAGCAAGCCACGATGGTAATTCCATGCTAGTATACCTTTACCGCTCCATCTGGACTGTGGTCTATGGCATACTACCCCAATGAACTATAGCAAAAGGACATGTCTGAGCGCAAGGTCAGACGGAAAAGGGATACTCCACTGACCGCTTTCGAGACTGAGATCGAATCGTTTTGTATAAATTCAATCCAATCCCTCGCTTTTCATTCAGCTCAACAACACTCCAATCCAACAAGTCTTCTCTCACCCTTCCCAGAACTTCTCTCTCTTCATCATATAATTACTCCATCACAACCAAGCAGCCATGCACGCTACCGCCTTCCTCGCCATCGCCCTCGCCGCGACCGCTTCCGCGCTCCAGGTCAACTGGTACAGCGACGACAACTGCAAGCACTACATCGACTCGACCTACTTTGAGGGCCGCGGCATCCGTACGTTCTTCCTTTCTTCGTCTAGCTCAACATATTTTATTTCTTTCTCCACCAACTCAACGCGCGGAAATATCCTCCCGCCCGGTGAAGAACCCTCGCTAACGCGCGCTGCTCCCATCCACAGACGGCAACGAGAAGAACGGCCACCCCGCCGGCGCCGGCTCCGCGCTCTTCGTCACCACCAACGGCTGCCCCATCTACTCGTGCACCTCGCCGACTGGTGGCTGCAAGCAGGTCAAGACGTATACCTGCATCTCGTACCCCAAGGGCACCTACGTCAGCTGTGAGTTTTCGCCTGTATCATCGACTGGAAGGAATTCGCTGACATATTCCTGTAGCCGATTGCTAGATTCTTGTTGGAGCAAATATAGCGGGGATGTGAGCAGGCCAAAGCTGTCACCGGGGAGGAGGTTTAATTTCTATGTGGAGTGCAGAACACTCAACCCGCGATCGATGGGGTATATATATTCTTTGAAACGACACTCTGCTGTCTACAATTACACACTTTTCCCTCCCGCGCTTCAATCCTGCCGCACTGAACGCCATGCTGAAGAAGTAACATCCCTTGAAAGACCAGAAACGCCGCTCACCGCGTCCCAAAGTCAAATTCCGCCGAGCCCGCCAGTCCAACGGTATCATTCGTGCTCCCCGCACTCAGACTCGGCGGATAATCGCCTCTCGCAAACCCCCCCGCCGCACCCCTCGGCGTCACATTCCCCGCCACCGCCCCCACCGGCGCCGCACCCCTGCCCCTCTGCTCCTTGATCGATCCCTGGCTGCGCTGGTTCCGCAACCCGCTCTCGCGCGGCCCGTACGCTGCGTCCCGCGCGTGCTTGCGATCAATCTGCAGCGGCACGGTCGGGGCGGTGCGGTACTTGCGGCCGGCGTGCAGGTCATCGTCCTCGACGAGCACGACCATCCACACGCCGACGGCGCCGTTGTGCCCGAGCAGCGGGGTGCAGTGGATCCAGCGCGGGCGGCCCTCGTCGTCGCCGCCGCGCGCGACCCAGCGGACCTTGGCCGTGACGCCGCGGCCCTCGGCGAAGGCGGCGACGAGCTCCTCGCGCACGCGCTCCGACGAGCCGATGCGGTTCATGAAGGGCGACTGCAGGATGCCCGGGACGCGCAGCGAGGGGGATGTGAAGAGGATGCGCAGCGAGGGGTAGGGCCGGATGAGGAGGTACTGCGAGTAGATGCCGCTGAGCTTGCCGTGCAGGTTGCGACCGGCGAGGTCCATCTGGTCGGCGGAGGGATTAGCTTGGAGGGGAGGCGTGTTGTCTTTGAGGAGCAGACGAGGCCGCTGCCAGGCGGCGTTGGAGTCGTTGTCGTCGTCGGGCGCGCGATCGTGGTGCAGGCGGCCGCCCGTCTTCCTGACGGTTTCCAGCTCGGCCACGTTGAACATTTCGCTCAGCTCTCGCATCTCATCTTTGTGCTCGGTGGGCTGCTGAGACTTGCCTTCGGCTTCGTCGGCAAGCATCGTCTGCAGAGCCTCGAGATCGGCGGCTTCTCTTGCAAGGCCACTGACGTCGACCTGGGCGCCGATGAAGTAGCGTAACTGCCCTCGACTGTCGCGCAGCGGTGCCATCATCAAAAGGTTCATGAATGGCGAACCATCGCGACGGTAATTGAGAAACGTCTCACAAACTTCTTTCCCGGCAAGACAAGCCTCACGCAGTCTGCGAACCGAGTCCGGGCTGGTCTGAGGCCCTTGCAGGAATCGACAATTGCGACCAATGACGTATGTCATACCATATTGCGTTGTCTGGTGGAATTCTATTCTGAGTCAACTTTTTGTATTTGAGCTTGTCGTGAGAGAAAAATATACCTTCTGATGCAAAGACGATGGGATTGTCTTGCCTGGAGGGGTCCGTCAGACAAAAGACTTCGGCAAGACCTTCGGACGCCTCTCGAAGATGTGGAGGAAGCGTGCCAGTGATGCGACGATGGATGCTCACGCTCACAAGGGCAATCCATGTGTGGGTGACGTAGGCCGGGAGATCCTCGGCTACGAGCCTGTTGAAGGCCAGCTCAGCCTTCTTCTCAAGTGCTTGATTCTGGACGGCGGGTGTTGGCTCGCGGGTCCAGTCTAGGCCGTCCAAAGGTTCCAGCCCAAGTGACACTGCATTTGCATAGTTGATGGCCCTGATGGACTTGAGGGCTTCGAGGTAGTAGATCAGAGTCGGCATCGAGGCCTTGCGATGCTGGCCGAGGAAGTTTGAGAACTTGATGAGATGCGACGGGTCCTTGAAGATGGCTTGCAAGTGCTCGTGCGAAAAGATGTGCTGAGAGCGAGTCTCGAGCGAGTACTGGCGGGCGCCGTAATCCTCGCGAGGAGCAATGAGGTCGTAGCTTCCATCGTCCTCTTCGAGCGGCTCAAGGCGATCAGAGGGATTGGGTAAGCCCTTTGCCTGCAGAGCGGGCAGGGTGTGGATAGACGTGGGTGCAGTTTCGCCGGAGTCGGTCTGGCTCAGTCCATCATTGAGGTTCTGTGAATCGTTGCTGGCAGGACTTGAGAGCGAGGTGCGGTACGCGTGCTCGTTGGAAGATGGCATGGGAGCTCTGGCACTGCTTCAGGTGTTAGCTGTCATTGTTATAAGAGCAGCAAGACTGATGGTGGTTACCTGGGCGTATCGCTTCCTGCGATGTGGCGTTGTTGCTGAGCGCGACTCATGCCAATTGCTGGAGGATAGTCGGCAGCATCATTGTCGTTGCGTTGGTTCTCCTCGGCGAAATTGGCAGAAGATCCTCCATTCGCCTCGTGCAAGTTGCCCGCCTGCGAGCGGGCATTGGAAGGATGGTCAGCCTTTGCGTGGAGATGACGTGCAAAGGACATGTTTGCCGGCAGCACCTGCTGCTGAGTGGAGAAATCGACCGGGACAGAAGAGTCCTTTCGGGAAGAGGTGAAATGAACACGCAGAGGAGCGTATAGTATGGCAGACGAGGGTTCGGCGGGAGGATCAAGAGCGATGGAGAAGAGTGGCGCAGGCCTGGGCCACTAAGAAGTATTGCGAGTTAGTCGGGAGGAGAGAAAGATGGCGAGGCACGTGGAGTGCGGGCCGGGCGCCATCTTCTAACCAGAGAGTACGGCATGGCCAGCGGTGTGCCTGCTCTCGCAGCCGAGCAGATAGCTCCGGGCGAGTGCACAAGGTGAGCAAGCGTGGAAAGGCGCGGAGGGGGGTACGGGACGCGGTAGAGCAGGAGAAAGCCGAAAACAGGTGGGAGTGACGGCAGCGCGGGGGTTGACGACAGCCGCCATTGGCCGTACCGAATACATTTTTGCACGCTGGCGCCGTCTTTCTGCACGTCCAAGTATTGCTTGCATCTCCCTTCACCTCTACGCGCGTGCTGGCTCACCGACGGCCTGTCCACTGTTGGGCACAAATCATAACCCCACCGCCTTGGGGAGTCGTCACTGGCTGAATGCGAAAGGATCGCCGCTGCGCTCCACCACCGCATGCAGCCTCACTCGGCGCTACGCCCTATGTGACGCAGGTACAGCCCCCCTCCCCCAGATCTAGGCGGGGCGGCGTTGTGCCTGAGTCGAGCTGCCATTCGTCGCACGGCTTGCCCTTCAGCTCATCACTATGCGCTCGGCCACACTGCGGCCTTCCACACACGAACTCTCTGGTCGGAGCGGGAGAAGCCTTCCGGCCAGACCGTTCGTCGGTGGCGACACGTACAGGTACTTGTGCGGCCGCGCCGTTGGCTCTCCAGCTGTCGTCCGCAGCGCCTCACCCACGGTCCACCACCTAACAAATCTGCAGCCATCCTGCCGGCTCTGTTGCTGCGACCGTCTTATCACTTACAAGAATACAAGCTTCTGGAATCTTGTTTGGGACTTTGCGCATTTCCTCTCTGGTGCACGCATGCACATGGGACCGTGGAGATCCCCCGCTAGTGGCAGAACCGATAAAGCCGTTAGACTATTGTCATGCCTCGCGTCTGCCCCTAGCGCCTTGTCGCTCTCCTTCACCAATCGATCGCCCAGCAGTGTGTGAATCGTGACTTTCTCGCTGTCTGGTATCTCTGGTATCACAAACCCTACCTTTGCTATTACTCCTGACCGAATCCCTGGATAGCGCCGTGTCCACACAGAACCCTGCCCTTTCACAGCGTCTCAGTTGCGCTCCTCGCCAGCCCTCCAGTGACTTGGATGCCATCCTTGACCCATGCATGCGCTTTAACTTTATCCACACTCCACCGCCCCCTGCCCGCCTTTTTCAATAGTCCCACGACAACCTCTCGCGCCCCTTCCAGACCTTGGCCCTTTTCTTCCACCCAGTCGCCATAGCGATCGCCGTATGTGCACCACAGCCAGTCGCAGCGGGCGATGCGATGCTTGACGTTGCCCGTATTGCGTTTCCCCGGCAGAGGGTCGAAAGGCAACCGCCCTTCGAGTAGCGCGTATAAGAGCACACCAAGTGCCCAAGCGTCCGTTGCCCTCCCGTCGTACTTTTCTCCAAGCAGCAGCTCGGGCGCCGCGTAGTCTGTGCTGCCGCACGGATGTGTGAGTAGCGGTGAATCAGGGTCAATGTGCCGCGATAGTCCTAGGTCTGTGAGGGTGATGATCGCCGACGCATGCTTGCGCGTGTCCGCCACGGCTTCCAGCGCCGCCGTAGAGATGTTGCAGAGCACGTCTAGTCTGCGTCAACCTTGTCCGAGGTCATGGTCATCAGGCAGGGTGGGCACTTACTCTCGAGTTTGATGTCACGGTGCACAATGTATAGCCCGTGCAGATAGCTGACCGCATCCACAAGTTCCGCGAAGATGCGCTGTATCGTCGTGTGCGTGAGGAGGTCGCGGCGTTGTGTAGCCACGTCAAACAGATCCCCGCCCGCGCAGTAGTCGAGCGCCACCAGTGCGCGCGTCGGTGTGTCCTCAAAGCCCAGCATGTGCGGCAACGAGGGGTGAGTCACCTTGGCCAACATCTCGACTTCTCGCTTGATGCTTGTCTCCATCCTCTCGTCGTCACGTGCGGCTGGGTCATGCTTCACAATCTTGATCGCGATTAGATCTGCAGACCCACCATCCGCTGCGAGAACGACTTGGCTGAACGAGCCATTGCCCAGACGCCGAA
This sequence comes from Carpinus fangiana, assembly GCA_006937295.1. Lineage (NCBI taxonomy): Eukaryota > Viridiplantae > Streptophyta > Magnoliopsida > Fagales > Betulaceae > Carpinus > Carpinus fangiana. The sequence continues at coordinate 58,978 of VIBQ01000074.1, read as the reverse complement.
TGGGCCTATACTGTTTGCGCTTACCGCCGATCATGACGACCAGGTCGCCGACTTGGTCTCTCAATTCATTGCGATCTTCGCTGTCTGCAGTGCTTCGGTCGCTCGGTGGAGGTGAAGGCAGTGTCTTAGTGGCATCTAGCAAGCCAGACTCGAGCGTTTTCTGCTGTCGCCCAGCAAAGTCCTTCTCGCGATGGAGCGGTTGCTGCTCTGCAGGGCTCGACGCCGGCCTCACGTCGGCGGCCGCCATGACATCTGCGACCGGCAGCGTCACGTTTCTGGGCCGCACATTCTGTAGCGTCTCTGGTGTGTACTCGCTTGTACTTCTCGTCCGCGCGTGTGCGGCATCCAGCAGGTCCTGGCCGGAGCCACTTGAGTCGCGGGCATGTATGAGACCAGTGTACGGCTTCTTCTTGCGCGACGGGGAATGTGAAAGCATTGAGGGGCCGAGGAGTGCCTCGTCACGGGCGAGGCTCGCCGCCGAGTTTCCGCGAGAGCGGCTTACCCTGTCTGCGACTCGCCTCCACGGATCAGGCGAGTGGAAGGGTGCAATGGGCGAGGGAAGCGGAGTGACATCGGCGAGGCTGCCTAGCATTGGTGAGGATACGGACGAGGGTGGTGACCGCACATTTGTTGTGCTGTCAAAGGAGCGGCGGGTTGCCATGGGTGGACGTGATAACGACGAAGAGGTGCGCGGCCGTGCCTCTGCCTCGACGCCATGCTGACTCGAAGGCGCAAGTCCTAGGGCGTCGCTGGGCTGAGCGTTTTGGATGCCGGTAAATATGGACAGTCCAGCCGAGGAGGGTTGCCGAACGTGGAAGACCGGGCTGGCGCCAGCTGCAGCCTGTAAGAGATCTGGGAAGTCCGTGTTGGCCGCGAAGGCGTTGGCGTTACTTTGTGAGGCTTGCAGCGACGGTGGCGGCGAAGGTTGGTGTTCTGGTTGGCCAGCTATCGCGTCGCCATGGTCACGGCCATGCGTGACCTTGTCGGTGGACGGCGAGTTTGAGCCCATGCTGAGCCCTGAGGGCGCGCTGCGTCGTGGGCAATGAGAATCCGGTTCTTGGGTCGCGAAGCAGGGCGGCGGGGACAGGCAACCCAAATGCACGGCCGTTGGCGGGACACGCGGGACCTACGGCACTAGCCTCGACCACTCAAATCTCTTGAAGCCTTGTAAGGACGATCGAGCTCCACGAGAACCAGTTGCTAATCTGGAGTGCTTACTAACTCTCGATCTGCAATGATCGGGTTGTAGTTGCTGACGCAGTGCCTTCGGAGACGGGCAGGTAGAGTTGGCATCTCGCCTTGAGCATGCGCCAGCCACGATGAGTCTTTCGATTGCACAGGTTTTGCAGGGGCCTGGGGTTTGTGGAAATGGCGCATACAATCAAACAGAGGATGACATTACATGAGCACAATCTTTCCAAAATAATAATACTGAAATGTCGCACCGGATCATGTGTTGATATTGAGTCGTTCTGCAGTCTACTTCCATGTGCTCAAGCTACTACCGAGTAAACTAGTCGACAAATATCCGCTTCTCCAGCTCCCCAAAGTTTTCAAAGAAGCTCTCAAACAGCCGAATGGCGATCTCAACGTCATAAGTGCCTCCGCATTCGCGAATGCTGTGCATACTCAGTTGCGGGTTTCCAACGTCGATGGTGCGAGTTCCCATCTTTGCGGCCAAGAAGGGCCCTATCGTAGATCCGCAGGAGGAATCGTTCCTGACGACAAACAGCTGCAGAGGAACGCCGGCCTTTTGTTCTGACGGTGCACTGGACGCCGTCTTTGCTAGTCGCGCACATTCTTGCAGCAGCACAATTCCTGACGAGTTGGTGGCGTAGCGTTGGTTGGCATTCACCTTGATCACAGTCCCTCGGTTCATTTCGGGGCGGTGGTCGCCATCATACTTTGCTGGATAGTTAGGATGAACCGAGTGAGCCATGTCCGCCGACACCAGGAAAGATGTGGCGAGGGTCTGTTCATATGCCGTCGTTGAGTCGTCTGCCGTGGGAACCTTGTCATAGCTGGACTCGGAATCATTGTTGGGCGTCGATGCAGGGAGCACAGATAGTCTCCTGATGATGGCTGGCAACATGTTTGATTGGGCGCCTTGCGCACTCATGCTGCCGACTTCTTCGTGATCAAAGAGCGAGATCAAGCGGATAGTATGGTCGTTCTGCAGAGCATCTCCATCAGCCACAGACGCAATGAGACCTTCGACGTTGCAATATGTCATCACGAGATTGTCTAGCCGTGCAGAAAAGATCAGCTCGTTGTTCAACCCTCCCAAGCATGCCTTTTGTGTATCATAGAGGACCAATTCAAAGTCGACAATCGTCGTTGGATCGACTGACGCTTCTTTGGCGATGAGCTCGACGATATAAGGATGATGCCTCTCGGTCACGGCCTTGAGAGGTGCAAAAGAACTTGTTTCCTCTGCTTGCTTGTTGTCTTGCTTTCCACCACCTTGGCGATCAAGCTCAGCGGCGACGAGGCCTGCAATAGGTAGAAGCTGGGTCTCCTTGTTGAACGAAAATGTCTCCGCGCGGTCCAGATGGACAGCGAGGGTGGGTATGCGTAGGATGGGGCGATCAACCTTGACGAGCTTCTGTATCAGTGAGCCATCGGCCGTTCTGCACATGACTCTTCCTGCTACTGAGAGGTCGCGATCAAACCAAGTGTGCCACAGCCCACCACCGTACGTCTCAACGCCAACCTGAATAAAGCCCTCGTTCTGCTTCTTGGACACGGGCTTGATGCGCAAACAGGGGGAGTCGGTATGGGTGCCGACCATGGCGATAGGATTGCCAGATCGCCATTTCTGACCAACAGTGAAAGCAGCCAGAGAGGAAGCATTGCGGGTCACATAATATTTGCCACCCGGCTTTACGATTGATGCCCAAGGATCGCGTTCCTGTCGTGGTTTATCAGTGCACGTTCATTGATGGGGACGGAAAGAAAAGCCACAGACCTTGATCTGCTTGAATCCAGCTGCGTCCAATCTGACCTTGGAGTTGTGAACGGCATGATAAGCTGCGTAATTCTAGTTAGACAAGGTAGGCTTGAGGCACACGATCACAGGAGTGACGTACGAGTTGGGCTTTGGTCGACATAACTCAGGAAGTCATTAGCAGCTTGAATGGATGGCATTGTGGCGTAGGCTCGAGCAGATGCAGTAGCGAATAGCCTTGGACGGAGCGTAGCAAGCATGCGCGAAGCTATGAGAACGATGAATTTCTGGCGGGGAAGTAGCGAGAGGCACAGCTATACTGGAAGCATCCGGGCCGCATACTCGGCCTCAGGGCCGCGAAGCGAACAGGAGCTCGACAGCCAATCATTTGCCTCGCGCACGCCTGGCTTTGTTTCAACGCGCCAATGTTTTGGTATTCGCGATGCGCGCGCAAAGAGCTCCCTCAATGCTGCAGCTGCTGCTGCACACGCATTCATCCTTTTGCTTCTCCATCCAACTTCTGCATCTCGAGCTGGGTATCCTTCTTCACGAAGATCCTCTCGTTCCCTTGTCTGCGGAGTCGACGGCTTCTGCCAAGACCCGCCCTTTCCGCATCCTTGCGCAGCCGCTGCATCATCCCTACTCAGACCCTTGACGGCGCATACACTTCCAGCCCTTGCTTCTCCTCCAACCTCATCTCGCACTGGACTCCTTGGACCGCCAAAGTCAGCTAGTCATCGTCTTGCTCGTCGAAATTGCTCGTGCACGTCTGCGCATCGGCCTTGACACGCTGCGCTTTGCGTCTCTACGTCTCCAGCCACCTCACGCCGCGCTTCCCTGACCCCACAGCTCTTCCACTCACCTGCCCCTCCACGCCAGCGCATAGCGACGGCCACGGCCATCTGGCATTCTTGCAAGCGCTACGCAATACGCCATTCGTCTCTGACTTGGATCTGGAGTCCCTCCTTCGCTTCGTTGCGGTGCCCGACGGGCTTCCGCAATGGTTGTCGACACAAGAGCTTCCGAGCATGGACACCCTAAGGCCGATTTAGAACGCTACGAAACACCCAGTCTCATATCTCCACCTCGCACAAGGACCCCTCCTACCATTGAGAGAGACCAGACACATCTCCAGGATGATGACGCGACCATCAACGGAGCTCAGCCGATAGACTCCGACGAGCTCTCAAAAGCCCTTGAGCAGGCTTCAAGACAACGAGAGCACACACCTGGTGCAAGCCCAAGCAGGAAGCGACAGAGAGTCTACGGTGATAGGTGCGTTTTACTTGCTATCTCCAGAAAATCGAATGCAAATGCTTACGCCCTACAGGTTCATCCCTAACCGCGAAGGCCGAGATCTTCAGGCAGGATTCAGTCTGCTTCATGATGACGGCTCTCCCGCCACACCCTCGCGCTCCAAGAAGCGGCCACCTCACAACGAGCTTCACTTCCAAAAGAGTAAGCTAGCCTCTCAACTGCCACGACTAGCACAACTAACACCCTCGCCCAGCCGAAGAGGCAAACCGCACCTTCTCTTCTCTCCTCCGCTCCGAAATGTTTGACGACACCATCCCGACAGTGCTTCCGAACAGTGCGACTGCAGACCCGTACCGGACGCGGCAACATGGTGGACGGTCTCACACACCTCCGAGTACCACCTCGTCCCTGCCAGCCCCATCTCACACACCCTCCACCCCTCACAAGAACCTCTTCACATACTCATCTCCTCGCCACCACTCCCTCGCGTCGGGTCAGCGCTCACCATCGCGGACGCCGTCAAGCAGACGCTCGACAAACATGAACCCACACTCCGAGATATACAGTCTATCTCCCGTCAAGTTCAGCAGTCAGCAGATGTTATTGAGTCCGCGCAAGCAACCAAGAGCAGTCAGCAAGGTCCCGTATAAGGTACTGGACGCTCCGGAGCTGGCGGACGATTTCTACCTTAACCTTGTGGACTGGGGGAGCAGCAACATTTTGGGGGTCGGTCTCGGACAGTGCGTATACATGTGGAACTCGTCATCGGGCAAGGTCGTCAAATTATGTGACTTGCCAGACGACACTGTGACGAGTGTCAACTGGATTCAGCGAGGCTCGCACCTCGCCATCGGCACAGGAAAAGGCTTGGTGCAGATCTGGGACGCCGAGAGACAACGAAGACTGCGGACCATGAGCGGCCACACGGCCAGGGTCGGCGCACTGGCCTGGAATGAGCACATCCTTACGTCCGGCTCTCGCGATCGATCAATACTACACCGAGACGTGCGCTCGCCCGAACAGTTCATCAAGAAACTTGTCGGACACAAGCAAGAAGTCTGTGGTCTGAAGTGGAATGGTGATGACCAACAGCTGGCCAGCGGAGGCAACGACAACAAACTCATGGTGTGGGACAAGCTCTCAACGGAGCCTCTGTACAAATTCACGGAACACAATGCCGCAGTCAAGGCAATAGCCTGGTCACCGCATCAGAGTGGCCTTCTGGCATCCGGAGGCGGCACGGCCGATCGCAAGATCCGATTCTGGAACACCAAGAATGGCTCTTTGATCTCCGAACACGACACGGGTTCGCAGGTCTGCAACCTTGCTTGGTCTAAGAATAGCAATGAGCTTGTGAGCACTCATGGCTACAGCCAAAATCAGATTGTCGTCTGGAAGTATCCGAGTATGACCCAGGTCGTCAGCTTGACGGGACACACGTACCGCGTGCTCTACCTGGCCATGGATCCTTCCGGCTCGACGATTGTGACGGGGGCTGGTGACGAGACGCTGCGCTTTTGGAACTGCTTCAAACGGAAGGAATCCGTCACCAGCAGTATCGGCCAGCTGAACGAATGGGGCTCCATCAGGTGATCTATCGGTATCTGGGGAAGGGACTACATGGTGCACGTTTCGACTGGGAGTGCTTGATTTTGACACAGCTACGGGGGCTGCATACGCAAGGCGCTTCAGGCTCGTGGTGACGATTTATGCAACCAGCCGAGTCTCGGCAAAAACTGGTAAATCTATTATAGCAGATTCAATGCTCCAAAATAATTCATAACCCCTTCTTTCTTGCCGTCTCCGATGTGAAGTATAGGCTCCCAATGCAGGAGGGCGAGACAGGATGACGTCTGGGCGTGGGCTGAGGCTAAAGCGGTCTGGGCGGGCGCGCGCCTGCATGCCACTGGGGAGCTTCACCACCCACTGCTCTCCGAGTCCAGGGCTTGCGTGACTACTAGCTCCTTCTTCGAGTCAGCATGAACCTAGGTGATGAGTCCGAGTCGCCCTGGGACGGTGAGTTGCCCAAGCGGATCAGCCACACTTTCGACGCCTGCTGACTGTGGTGGTGCCAGATGCTCCCAGGTCCAGCAATGTCAGTATCAACAGCGCAGCTCGCAACGGCGATGCGGATGCTGCAGATGCGCCTGTCGCGAGCAACGAGACGCCATCGACTTCCCAGACTCTTGCGACACCGGCCGCTCCCAAGAATGTGAAGTCGCCAGGCGGCCGCAAAAAGCCTGCCCCACGCTTCGCAGCTCAGTCAACCAAACTAGAGTCTCTTGATGATGATCTTGGCCCATTGGGGCCACTGGGGGCTTCGAACGCTGCACCAGCTGACGAAGAACCCCCTGAGCTTCCGCAAAAGGAACAGCCTCTGGCAGCGGCTCGCTCTTCGAGGCCTTCAACTGCAGGCTCCCAGCCATCCCGCGCCGGCGAGGACGACCTGGCGCGTACCGCCATACCACAGGCTCGCCAAACGCCATCAGAAACCTCCACAGATCCGTCACGCAGGGTTGCTCAGTCCAGTGCCACTATTGAGCAAGCTGCGAGGCCGTCCTTTCAGATCTACGTCGGAGATCCTCACAAGGTCGGAGACCTGACCAGCTCGCATACTGTCTATCACATCCGTACCAAGGTGAGTTTGCTCAAACTGACTGGTAGCTGTCATTTATGATTGACCTTTACCCCACAGACCACTTCAAAAGCGTACCGTGAGCCTGAATTTGAAGTATCTCGAAGATACCGCGACTTCCTCTGGCTTTACAACCAATTACACAGCAATAACCCTGGTGTTGTTGTGCCACCGCCGCCGGAAAAGCAGGCAGTCGGCCGCTTCGATACGAACTTTGTCGAGTCGCGCCGCGCAGCCATGGAGAAAATGCTCAACAAAACCGCAGCCCACCCCGCGCTGCAGCATGATGGCGACCTGAAAATCTTCCTTGAGAGCGACTCATTTAACAATGATGTCAAGCACCGCGAAAGGAAAGACCCCGACTTGCCCGTCGAGAGTAGTGGGGGCATGTTCAGCAAGTTGAACATATCTGTGGGTAGCGGTACAAAGTTCATCGAGCACGACGACTGGTTCCTCGACCGCCGTGTCTACCTCGACACCCTCGAGGGTCAGTTGAAGGCTTTGCTGAAAGCTACTGACACGGCTGTCGCGCAACGCAAAGCGCTTGCCGATGCGACTTGGGAGCTGTCCGCGTCTCTGAACACGCTTGCCGAAGTCGAACTCGCCCCATCCCTTACCGGTCCTCTGGCATCTCTCTCTGATCTTCAGCTACGCATTCGAGATCTATACGACCGTCAAGCGCAACAAGACGTGCTTACTCTCGGTATTGTCATTGATGAGTACATTCGCCTGATTGGATCTATCAAGAAGGCACTCGACCAGCGACAACGAAGCTGGCAGAACTGGCATACCACCGAATCTGATCTGCAGAAGCGACGAAGCGCGCTCGACAAGTTGATGCGACAGGGCCGCAGCCAACAAGACAAGATGAGCCAGCTCCAAGCCGACGTTGGCGATGCCGAGAGGCGCGCGCACCAAGCCAGGTTGCAGTTTGAGGACATTGGCAAGGGCATGAGGGCAGAGCTCGAGCGCTTTGAAAAGGAAAAGGTGGAGGACTTCAGGATGGGTCTGGAGACATACCTGGAGAGCGCGGTGGAGGCGCAGAAAGAGGTAAGCTCGTTCTGGCAGACTTTGTTTTGTTTCGTCACACACTAACTGCTACTCAGTTAATTGAGCTCTGGGAGACGTACCTCATGCAGCTTGACGCGGATGAGGAAGAGCAGCTGGAGCTGGCCAGGGGCTCAGCAGCCGCTGCGGCCGGAAACCATGCACCACCATCACAGCAGCAGCAACGGCCACAGCAGCAAGCCGAGCTGACGGAGGAAGACAATGCGTCCACAGCTTCGGCTGCCATCGAGCAAGAAGCATGAGGCTTACCCCTGTAGACTAACACGAATGACATACCCATTTCATCTCTCATGCTCCCCACTTTCACGACAGCAGAAGACAACATCATTCTGAACAAACACTACTAGCGAAGTAACACACAAAAGATCAACACAAGAAAACTCATTATTCACTATAGGTCATTAACACATGCACGAAAGCAGCTCTCCTTCCCCTCACTCGGCGGCCTGATCCTCGTGAAACACGAGCGCGCGAACCTCAATACTCTCCCTAGCCTCCTCGTCCACGGTCTCCGGGTTCACAAACGCCGTATGCGGCACGCGCCGCGCCCGCCCATCAGTCTTGGAATCATAGCACTTGATCAGCGTCACCTCATCGGGCCGCTGGCCATAGATGTAGAACCAGCGATGCCCGGCACTGTGGCGCACGCCGAGCGTCTCGCCGCGGCGGTCCGGGTACACGAGCGCAATGGGGACCAGGTCGGCGTCGGGCACGGAGGCGGCGTCGGCGACGGCGAGCGGGTCCTTGAGGATGCGCTTGATGGGGCGCCAGACGTTGATGATCTGGTGGCGCGTGCGCAGCAGCGCGTCGGCGTCGGCGGGCAGGTGGTGCGGGACACGGCTGCGCGCCGCGGCGTAGGACTGGTCGATGTGCACGCGGGTGACGGGGCCGCGTAGGGTGGCGGCTGCCTCGGAGGGGTCTTTGGCGGGGCGGCGGATGGTGTGGTCGAAGATGAAGATGCGCGAGGCGCCGGTGCTGGGGCGATGATGAGTTTGGGGAGGACTGGGAAAGGGGTGGGTCGGGGCTTACGCGTCTTTGAGCAGCTGCTCGGTCTCGGGGTAGTACTCGGCTTTGATCTTGTCGTCGTCGAGGAAGTCCTTCTCGGCGCTGGCGTGGTTGTAGATCTGGAAGCCGTTGCCGTCGAGGGTGTACTTCTCCGCCTCACCTCTGATGTCGTTGACGGTCACGTCGACGGTGTCGAGCGGGCGGGCGAAGTAGGTCTCGGGCTTGCCGACGATGCTTGGGGCTGGCTCGCTGCCGTCCTCGGCATCCTTGTGGTAGTTGAGCTGGGTCTGCACGTGATGCTTTGAGCTGGTGGTGGGCACGCGGGCAAGAGGCTCGAAGGTGGTTGACTGGCCCACGGGGTGTTGAATTGCTGCAGAAGCCATGATTGTTTCTTATTTTCTCTCAAGGTTGCAACGGTTATTTGAGGGGAGTATTACCCCACATATATGGTACTCAGCTCGAGCCGAGCTCTTGCATTTGTCAGATGAAGTCGCACGCCATCGATTACTTCATAATCGCCATGCTCCACTGCAATGCGGGGGGACACCACGCGGGTGAGAACAAAGCCAATGGAATTGCAGCAGATAGGGCGCATGCTTCGGCATGCTTGCAAATCAAGCTCATAGTTTCATTGATTATTCTATCTCAGGCCGAACTGTCCGAACAAGTCTCGTGATTGTTGTGCCGTCTTTAAGAATCTCCGTTGCTTCCTCGAGGTTATAACCTCGGTAGTTAGGAAGTGCAATCGTGAGAGTAAACCAATATAGCAATCCAAATCCCAGTCTATCAAAGTTAGCGTACATCTTCCAGATTGTCAGGGGGCAACGCTTACATGCTGAGAGCAACGAGTGCGTAGGATGCATAGAAGAAGTCTACATCGGACGAGCCTTTTGGTGGAAACAGTGGTGCAATTATCAAACCTACGCATAGCACGATGCGGAGCCACACAGCTGGTAGCCATGCTTTGAAAGGTCGATGCAGATCGGGCTTCCTCCGTCGTAGTATTAGGAGTGCAGCGGCGACTGCCAATGCAAAGAATTGGCCTGCATAGCCTTCGACATCGGCAATAAAGGAGTAGACGGTGCTTGAGGGCGGAAGAACAATGACGATGAGTGAAGGGATGTAGTGTACAATCAGACCTCCCAGAGGGGCATTGAATGGTCGGTTTGATGCGAGCAATTTCTGAAATGGCAGAAAGCCCTGCCTAGCAACCTCTTGGTTGAGTCGGGCCTGTCTTGTTAGTTCAGTGTTATCTTGAATGATAGAAGACACTTACCAGACTGAATGTCACAACCATGACGTTTCCAGCGGCGCTCAAGGCAATCGCAATTGGCAGAATCCTGTGTCCAAAACCCAGCCGCTCGAAAAACAGCGCTGCAATGAGTTCGCGACTCTGCTTTATCTCTCCCAAAGGAACAACTGACAAGTATGCAAAGTTGATCAGGACATACGTGATGCACGCCGTAAAGAGGCCTGCGGGACCAACAGACTTGATCGTGCGAATCGGATTTTTGACCTCGTTCATAACGTTGTTCACATTCTCCAGTCCAGCGAATGAATAGAGAATCTTGAAGAATGCTGTTGACAATGTGTTCCATTCCCAGTTGGAATCGACCCAGGGATCGTCCCATACGGGGACTGTGTTAGGCCGCTTGAACACGATAGCGACGCCGCAAAGGACCATGAAGATAGTCAGCGCGATTTTAACCCAGCCAAGCAGGTTCTGCACAAAGACTCCCGTCCGGTAGAAGCAGCCATGCACCACAGTGATGGCAGTGAGCAGCCCCATGGCCAACAGCTTCACCATAGCATCCGTCGGATCTATTCTAAATGCGAATAGAGTGTACTTAGCAAATACGATGCAGTTTGTAGCTGTGAAGCCCAGAAGCACCGCTGTTACAGCCACCATCACAGATGCCAGGAACCTAGGTTTGCGATATGTGTATTCGAGGTAGACCTTGTGGCCGCCAGACCTTGGTAGCATGGCTCCAAATTCGATTGAAATGACTAGGCCGGCCCACGCGACCAGCGCGCCGAAGACCCATAGAACCAGAGCCAGACCAGGGCTGCCGACGTTTTGGATGATGACACCCGGCATGGCGAAGATACCGCTACCGATTACTCTGGAAATGACGAGAATGTAGGCACTACTCCATCCGATCTTCCTACCCAGTGTCGACGTCTCTGGGACGGCTTCGCTATCACTATCATTTTCATGGTTGGGGGCCGCTGGACGCTCGTTCCGCAGTAAGGGGGTGGTCTCAACATCCGCCATGGTTGCGAGAGTTGAATGCTCCAAACCCCCTTGAAGTCAGATGGGGCCGAGCATGCATTGCGGTGATGTTGTTTTGGCCTGTAGGTATCAGCCGCCGGAATGGATTCATAAGCCGCAATGGCGTTTAAAAACACGTGAGAAGCAAGGACACTTGCGACGCGGCCTTTTGCGCATGCAATCAGGGGTTACGAGCACGTCATTTTGTGATAAGCAGGGGCTCTGTGCGTTGTTTATGCACAATCCCATATCTTTTGCATGCCACTTGCCTATGTCGCGTGAGGGCTGCCGGCTATCACTATCCACCTACAGATGACACTCATGATCGATACCGAGGGGGGTCCCGCCGGAGAGACTCCTGGTCCCGCTGCCCAATGCTGTTCACTGCACGGCGCGTTGACCTCATTCCTTTGTAGTGGCCCGTGCTTTCTCGGAGACTTTCTTGCGACACGAACGGATGACGGTTCCCTCGTGTCCTGATTAATTGAAGATGAGATGGACTTGTTGGAAAGATGCAGGGCCATGGCACAACGTTGTGAGAGCTGCCGCCGATTGTGCCGTTTGAACGCCAGTGAAGCGCCGTTCGTGCCGCCGTTCCGTGGGTTTTCAACGCCGTTACTCCGTGGATAGCTCGTTTTTATGACGTGGACAAGTTTTAAGGGTTGCTCTGTTTCACTTTACCAAATAAGCCCGATAATCTCGTTACTTCCAGCACTCCATTGATTCATCGCTCGTTCCGTTCATCCCCCCGTTCCACGACTTCGTAAACCCGCCAGCCTCACCTCGTCCTCACCCTACAGCGCTGCGAAGCATGCCCAAGTTTGACAAGGTTGAACCCGTCTCGGCAGACACAAAGCCCACATCTGCACTGAGCTGCACTGTCCCCAAAATCACAATCACCTACTGCACACAATGTCGCTGGCTCCTCCGCGCTGCATACTTTGCTCAAGAGTTGCTCTCTACATTTGAGACTGCGCTGGGCGAGGTCTCGCTTCGCCCGACCACAGGCGGAATATTCCAAGTCACTCTGGACTACACTCCTTCCAATCCCTCTGTCGCAACACCGGCGTTCTATCCAGCGGGAAGTGTCGTGGAATCAAGGGCAGGAAGTGCCGAGGACATCGACAAAGCTACAGAGCCACAGACAAGGAGGATACTCTTGTGGGACCGTAAGGCAGAAGGTGGTTTTCCAGAAACCAAGATACTGAAGCAGCGCGTGCGAGATGTTGTACAACCAGGCAGAGGACTTGGCCACAGTGATGGACACAAGAAACAAGAAGACACAGCAACACAGGAAGTTTCTGTAACGTCTTCCGTCCAAGATACCAATATGGCCCACGGCGTTGCCGCGAACAAAGGAGCCGACGGCGAAGTCGGCTTGAAAGAGCTGGGCGAGGCCGTTCAGCAACAGAAACAGGGCAAGGATAATTGTGAGACTTGTCCGTGAGCGCGTGTCTAAAGATTATACCAAGGCCATGGCGGTGCATTCAAGAGTATTCTGATATCATATGCACTGGCAATTCTTCATGGGAAAAGTCAATCCCAACCTAGTGTAGTCAGAAGACGTTACACTCAAGCAACCCTTCGAGCGCTCACCCATTACAGCCTCCAGACAAACCCATCAGTATCCAAGAACCTCATTCGCATACTGTCCTATTCTCTTCTCGCCAGCTGTCTCTCCACTAGCTGTATCAAAGGGCCGCAAACCGAACGCCCGGAGACCGTCCGTCTCTGCGTGCTTTTCAAGGTACGAAGGTGTCGGGCGGCCTGTGTGCTCGCTCTCTCCTTTGCCGCCGGGAAAGTCCTGCGGCGGGAGGCCCTGCACGAATGCGTCACGCTGTTTCGACAAATAGTCCAAATTTGACCTTGTCGCTGGACACGCGGGGATGTAGATGACGCTAGAGTCAGTCTTGCCTTGATGCTGCTTATCAACAGCATGGATGGCTGATTCGATATTAGCTTCCATGAAATACCGACGAGCTGTGGAGACTTACTGTCGCAGTGCCATGCCACATAATCTCCTGGTGTGATATTGGGAACATGCACCATGGAGTGTTGCAGGTCGAGGTGCGGATGCAGAATATTGTTGAGCTCTTGAGAGTGACCCGGGAAGGCTCCTTGAAGGTTACTCGACACATCATCCTCCAGCACCCAGTTTTGCGGACTCAAAAACTCCTTCGAGAACTCTCCAGCAGTGTCGGATATAGGTTGAGACCTCGGAATAAAGAATGGTCTCAGTAGCATGTATGCAGTCGACAACGACAACAGAGGGTTGACCAGAAGAGTTCCTTCTTTGGGAGCGGTTTTAGACATGCTCAACCAACCCTGGAACAATCGAAGCATGGAGCAAGAGCCAGCTCCGTGGTAGAGATCTGAGACGGCGTTGATCCGCGTCCCAGCCTCCCAAGAGTCAAACTCTTCCCATTTACCTTCAAAGATTTTGTCATAAACATGACCTTGGCCATAACCATTCTCTTCCCATCTCTCCACGCTCCCACCATCTACGTGAGGCCCGAGTGCAAAACCTGCGTCTCCAGGTTGTCGGATACGGAGTCTGTCGGCATACGTGACTGGATCCTTGGTGGAGATCTCGGCTTCAGGGTTATTCGTATGCCAATACTGCATCAGAAAACGCTGCGTGGCAATCATGTTGGGATGAGCACGTGCGCGAAGCTGAGGCCGCGACCAATACAGCTCGTAGACTTGCGGGTCATGCGGAGGGAACGCTGAGCAGGCGATCAGCTAAACACTGAGAAGGATTGCTTGGAGGGGAAGTCACCTTTCGTCCATGGATTGAGCCTGACATACTCTTCAATCTCGTCTTTGTATGCTCTTGCTTCTGCCTCTGGGACCACCTGGCGGACAATTGCCACGCCCCTCCGTCGAATTGCTTCATCAAACTCTGCAGATGGCGAGCCAATGTCCGCAAAGTTGATTTCTGGGATTACTTTGTTGCCAGCGGCACGGATGATTTCATTCTCTTCGGCGAGTCTCTCAAGTAGCCGTACCCAGCTTGCTTGAAGCTGGTCTTTACTACCGAGGAGCTTCTTCTTCACATCTGCAAAGCGCGGAGGTAACGCTTCATCTTTCCCGCCAGACAGAGATCGGAAGACTGAAGAGATGTCGCCCTCTTTTCTCGTAGCTGCGGCCTCACTTGCCACGAAGAGACGTGCTGACCCTGAGAGGCAGCGCCGATTGGTGAAGCATATGGGGGCTGAGTGAGCACGTAATGCCGTTCGGGTAAGCATCATACTTTGGTGAATGAGAAAATAAGTTTTACAGAGCAGAAGCCATAGCGAGAAGTCTAAAGGCAAGCGCAATAAATAGATACCATGAGAAGCAGGCTTCCATTTGCGTCACGGTGTCGCTTTTGCCTAATGCGGACATCTCCGCATCACCACATAGGAAGTCATCGGCGTTGACCTTGCGCATTTGCCGACGCTACTGATGGCACCTCTCTCCGAATCATCATTGCAAACTCAGTCTCGACTGTGGCGGCACATGCTGTTCAACCGACAGACATGGCGCCGGAATGGGTCTGGAAGAGTCTCTAGACGCATCGCCTGGTCGCGGATGCCAACAAACATGCGTGCTTGCCCTTGTTTGAGGTTTCAGGCGCACGAGGGCAGATGATAGCAGATTTGAGGCCATTATGACTAGCTTCAGGATTGACGTGAATAGCACGTTCGCACGTGATCCCGCCCATCCCAAGGAGGCTCCGTGGGTCGCCCGTAGCGGCCGCCGAGCCGCTGATGCTGCCGCGCCTGGTACCATGACTGTTGTGGCAAGTCTTATTCCTGTCACACAGAAGGAGACTAGGCTCAGATTGACCAGTCGGCGGGCTGAGTTGCCGTCCAATCTAGATAATGAGGGTCTGAATACTTTCAATTGATTCGCGCACGGTGCAACAATCGTGAGCTGCTGACTGCTTACGCTGTTCTTTCGTGTTGCAGGGCTTTGCCTTAAAGAGTGTCGTTAAGTCCAGCAACTAGAGACTCGGTGCAATGTTAGTCAGAACACTCTTTCCAATTTGCTTGGACACTCTGGACCCTGTCGCGCAGTCCAATGTCCACCTATTTTTGCACACGCTCTCCGAGAAGCACCAAGTTTGTCGATATCAGTAACAATGGCGCCTAGAGCGTACTTCGACGCCCAAGCGAGCACGGACATAACGTAAGATGAAGGGGCTGTGTAGTATCATCAGGAGACTGATAGTCATAGGTCTTCCAAGAAAGCAGAAAAGTGGCTAGCTCGCGTTGAGAAAGAAAGTCTCGCTCTTGTTCTTGCTTGGAGCGGAACTGAATTAGATCCTGGGCACCAACTTAAACCAGTCAAGATCGCGATCATAGATACAGGTATCGCCAAGGATCATGACGCTTTCAAGGGAAAATTTGGTCCTGGAGGCCAGATCAAGGATCACTTGCAATGGAAGCCAGGTGGTGAGAAAACTGACTTGCCAAGTGGAGATCCATCTGGTCATGGAACTCACACTGCTGCCTTGTTGACGAGACTCGCCCCGCAAGCGGATATATATATTGCACAGGTTGGTGAAACGGGGAGAGACATCGATGGCCATACGGTAGCTCAAGTAAGTTACACTACTCATCGCCTGTACTTGAGCTCACTAAACCGAGGCTGTTCTCCATGCTGTCAATGAGTGGAAAGTCGACATGATCACCATGTCTCTGGGATTTAGCCACAATAGTGAGGCTCTTGGCAAAGCTGTGAAAGAGGCTGATCAAAACGACATCCTCCTATTCGCCGCGGCCTCAAATGGTGGCTTCAACGACCAAGTCCCGAGAAAGTTTCCTGCTCGCATGAGCTATGTCATAAGTGTAAACGCGACAAATGCCCCTGGAACTTATGCTGCCGATTTCAATCCTGGCCTTGGAGAAGAGGACCTTGCTACCTTGGGCATAGACGTTCCTTCAGCGTGGCCAAGCCAGACAGGATGTGCCGACAGGCGAGCTAAGAGTGGAACATCTATGGCAACACCTATATTGGCGAGTTTTGGCGCGGCTGCACTGCACTTTGTGAGACAGCAGATCATTGAACCGGATAATCTTCCAGATTCTGATGTCTCCACCGAGTTCTGGCTATGGCTGGAGCGTTTTCTCAAAACAAAGGACGGCATGCAAGAGATGTTCCATTGTATGAGTTCGCCAAAACAGAAGCAATTTTACTATGTAATACCTTGGATGCTTTTTTCTACGAAGAAAGCAACATCAGCTCGACTGTCACGAAAGATGGCTGCCAATCATATTAGGGATCACTTTTTGGTGTACCGGGAGAGACTGTCTCAAGCCGGCTCCGTTGCAGCAAGCTCAACATCCCAAACAACAAGTATAGAATCTTTGGAAACGTACTTCACGGCTCGAGAAGAGATTGAAGAATCTAAGCGGCCTCTCTCGTCCCCCACGAGGAACATATCCATGCCGCGAGACCAAGAATCAGAATTTCTCCAATCTACGTTTCTTCTTGAGACACTAATCCTATCTTACCACTGTCTACAACTCGGAAATATGTGGGACGCATCTCAATATAAGGAGCAAGATTGCTGTAGAATTATTCTGGTTACTTTAGTTTCAGTACTGAGAGTGTTGAAGCACCGTCCCATTCTGGAAGTGAACCAGCAATCAATGCAACATAGCGAAAGTCTCTCGAGGGGTGACAAAAGGGTATGCGAGATACTTTACCCCTTGATCGAAGCACTTCGTAAGTCTAGTCAGATTCTTCATCCTCTCAAGCTGGTGACAGATGTGCAGAAGTATCTCCTCGGCGAAGCTGTCGAATGAACTTGTATTAATCAAACGTTCAATGAATTTTGAAATTTTTGAATATAGATCCTGATTGGTGCGGAAGTATTAGAGACGAAATATACTGTTTTAAGCAATCGGCTAGAAAATTGAATCCACTTTCATCGGCAATGCGTATTTTGTATGGAAAATACATTATTTATGCCCCTTAAAATTTACTGAGCAAATTTTTGGTCAAGTGGTGAGTCTTGAAATATCATTCCCAGGCTAACCTTGATATGTCTTGGACGACTCGAATTTTCCATTTGAGGTTGTAATGAGTCTCCGCTTCGACTCCAGTAGAATGGTAATGAGCAGTCGTTCCGATAAAGGTTACCGCAGGTATCATTTGTTCCTAATCATCGAACCTTGATAATTTTCTCGCGTGTTGGGTTAGCTCGACTGCAAGATCTATGCAGAGCAAGCCAAGCGCTATATTATGTCTAGTGGTATGTAAAAAGAGCCGAACCAGTATCTTTCTCGTTAAAGCCACGGATATTCATACTGCGCTTCATGATCACAGCTTGTTCAATATTCCAAAATCGCGCAAGTATGAAAGCCTCGATCATGTCATTTCACCATTGAACAATGTTAGGAATGAAGTTTTGCTCCTCCTAAAAGATACGCAAGCAAATTATGCGTTAGCAGTGACAATTATTGAGAGCCATCGAAGCACAATAAATGGTCGACAAGCGACGGAGTACAGAGTAAGGTGAGGCTATCCTCGCTTTCAGCTAATCAATCGAGCCTGCTAAACTGAGTTTCGGATTGCACGACCCTGGCGAAGTTTTCCAGAGGCCTACAGATACTCGTCTGGGACTTCGGTAGAGTCATTTGGCATAAAATCGACTTTACATATCTCGGAATAATCAGATTCAAATCATGGGGAGGCTTTCACACATTTGTAGCGCAACAGTGAGTCTTCTCGTATCTCTCTTCTGCTCTATCAACGCGATTGATGGTGGGCGATCTTTTACACTTCTCACCGTACCAGCAAGCTCTATACTGCACAAATAGTGAAGGTAATACACTCGCCCGCTCACCCAATTGTTGATACTCTCTTGCTGAAGCAAGTTGTATAAGAACAGAACTGAGCATAGCTAAGCACCAACAGGTAGGATTGGCCTCACTGCTACCTGTACCGGTCTTGATATGTACAGCCCAGTCCATCTTGAATCGGGCAGTAGAAGTAGTACATTATGGGTTGATGCAATGGACTTGCCCGATTGAATACTCATGCAGTACCTTTCTTACTTATCTTCGAGGTTCTCCGCACCAGCAACAAAAAGTCTTTCACTTCGAGTTACTCATAGTACCAGGGAAGCGACAAGTCCAAGTTGCCTTGCAAAACATCGTCGACATAATCTAAGTTGAAATCTGGATCAAAACGAGTGAAGATATCAATATCAGGAACATACTGAAGACGTGTCAGATCGTGACCTGGACTCGATGTATACTGGGCAGATCCCCTTCTTGAGGATGCTCTCATCATTTCTCTCCAAGTATCCTCGGCTACTTTAGCCATTGCTCTGGCTGACCAGAAATGAGGGCTCAACTTTTCCAGGAGCTCACAGTTCGATTGAAATGCTGCACGAGCTCGACGGTGGTTATTTGGTATTTGGGTGTGTCTCAGTTCTCGATACGCTGTACTCAAAGACAGAGACACTGCGTACGGCATTAAGATCCACATGCTAAGCTCGGAAGAGAATCCATAAGATACGGTCGAGGTTATTGCTTGAGCTGAATGTCTTTGGGTAGCAGGGATAATTGATCGGTCGGAGCCACGTGGTCGATGACTAAGTACTACCACGGCATGATAGAAAATCTCAACAGACACTATTGCAATGTCAACTGGTAGCTCAAGAATGGACAAAAGAAGTACCCACATAAAAGCGCAACATCGGCGTCAGCAGCTTCGCACTTCATCACGATGTCTTCAAAAGCAGGAATCTCATCGTTCGTGATATCATCCTCGCGACGATATCGTGGCCGATACAAGGAAATTATCCGGTCAAGGAGACCACAGACTTTTAGAAACACGCGGAACAGAGGTGGAGATGTGCTGATGATATCTTCCAGGCTGACACCGAGATCGCACTCATGCAAAAGTACAGGCCTACCATTAATGGCCGCGTTAATCCGATCTATAGCCCAGACGCAGCTGAAGAGTCTGTCCATGACATGCTTGCTCGGTGAGTTTGGTCTGCTTAAATGCAGTCCAAGAGTCTGTGCATGGTAGACAGCCTCGGAACAGTATTTCGCAGATATTATAGATCCAGAGGGGCCATCAATATACAAAGACATTAATGCCGATATTTGTACCAGAATCAAATCATTCGTAACCAAACCAAGATCCAGAGCGATCCTGACATTGTCCGCAAGCCGCCGACTAAATTCAATATTCTCTAGAGGCTTTTCAAACCCCGATAGGCGGAGATGTTGCTTTGCAGACGGGTCGATTGAGGCGATGATACATATCGCCTGTTTCAAGCATGAGGTTTCCGATTTGCTCGTAGCATCTTGAAGCGAGTCTTCAATTAGAATGGGGCAAAGCGGATGGATCTTTGCGAGATATATGGCCTTGAGCGCCTGAAAGTCGTTTTCAGGTGGTACAAGGCTGGAGCAGGTGTCGGAGAGATAGGGTAACAGAGCCTGCAAAGCAGCAGGCTTATACGAAGACAAATTCGTTTTGGAAGTAGAGGCCTGTTCGTTGCTGGTAGTGGACTTAAGATTTCTGTCTATCCACACTCCAACGCTGTGGGAGTCGTGAATGTCTGCAGCATCCTGGGAGGCCCTGGAAGATTGGAACACGGCAGTGGGGCTTAGCTCGCCGACGAATTGAAGTTGTGCTTGAGGAGTTGCTGCAGAATCCCCTAAAGGGGCCGTCGGTTGTGGCTCAGACGATGCGGGTGTAGCTCCAAGAACGCTGCTACGGTTATCAAGAGTGCCGGTAGCGTCGTTGATCCCTCCATTTCTAGAGCCACTGCGTTGCGACGACACCGCTCGTATGTTCTCACCAGGAGCGAGGTGCTCACAGCGCCTCTACGATCATCCACTGTTAATGACCGAAACGAGGTAAGCCAAGTCTTGTCCGTGGAGAGCTTACACGTTTTGTCCTGCACTGATCACACGCACGCTGGGAGGCTTTGCGCTTCTTACCGAGCCCTTCGACACTGTCCGCAACAAATCTGTACATCAAGAGTCGTATTTCCTTATACGGCCAGTAAATGTAGTTGCGGAGGAGCCGTTTTCTCACAGACTCGGTAGTTGACAAAATTGGATAAAGCCGGAACTTCCTATTTAGGCAAACCCCGAAGCATATTCCATCACAGTCACATGTTCAATCTGCCTGAGTATAGTGCAAATAAATAATTCCTTGTATCACAATCCTCTAATACCGGACTCCATAATATGCAAAACTCCTCCCTATGCAATACAGGAACGCTGGACGACTACCTCTCAGCGACCTCGGCAAACCACTGCCTCAACGCCGCGCTCAGCACACCCGGCAGCTCCGCTACGTCCTTTACAATGAGATAGTAACCAAATGGAAACGTCTCCAGGTATTTCGTCCTCACAACTTTCATATCTCCCGGTGACCCATCCTCTCCCGGTGGACCTTGCAAGAACTCGACCTTCTCCAGATCAGTGATGCTCTGCGTCGTGTTCTTGGCTTTTCCTTGACTCTGAGCCGTAGCCTGCCCGACAATTGACGAAGATGACAGGGTCGAAGGCGCGTCGACGACGACAAAGACGACCATGATTCGCTCTTCCTGCGCGCGCAGCAGTAAGCGGCGAATTCCCTCGTGATCCTCACAGATGCCGTCGCTGATCACGAGTTGTAGTTGCCAAAGATCCGCTCCGCCTTGGCTGGAGTTGTTGTTGCGCGCCTCACGCAGCTGTTCAATGGATGATGAGATGAGCCTGCGCACATCCGTCTTCTGCTGGTCAAATGCAAAGTATGAGAGGACTTGCTCTCCTGAAGCGCTGGTGAATGGCTGTCCCAGAGCATGGGCCACGGAAACGTCCTGACCAAATGACAGCACACCAATTTCGCCCACCTCGAGCATGGACAGCGCACGGCCGACGAGCGCAAGAGTCTCAAATGCAAGATCTGCAGCAAGACCCTTCATACTTTTGCTATCATCGATGCATAGCAGGATCTGATAGGCACGCTTCGAAGGTATCGATCGTCGCATCCATATCTTGTCGCGCTTGTAGGAAGAAGCAATGTACGGTATGATGCGCTTGATGTTCAGGCGTTTGCCGGTACGGAAGTCGCCACGAAGCTTAGTGGCGAGCGTAGGCGTCAGAATGAGCCGCAGCTGTTCAGTCAGGGAAAGGGCGAGAGCAGAAGTCTTGGACTCGTAAGTGGCCCAGCGCGAATTCTGTCTTGACGGCGTGTTGGTAGCACGAATGTCTAAAGTGGAAAGTTGATCTGATGTTGGGTCGATTTCGTCCTCGTCGGGATGCACGGACAAAGACAACCCGGTTTGAGGTGGACGAGGTGAGCCTATCTTGGTGCGGTTCTGGAGAGGATCAGAAGCATCACCCTCAGTGCCGCCCATGTTCTGGTCATTATCTTGGTCAGACCCATCTTCATGGTCAATCGAATCTTCTTCGTCTGCTTCAAAACCTTCCGTGTCTGCATCAGTCTTTTCATCAGTTGATGGCAGCGCGAGGTCCTGGTCTAGCGCCTTTGCATCGTCGTGAGTAGATGCCCCGAGTGCTTGCGTATCAGGCTTTGCATCATCATCGGGAAGATGTTCAAAATCAGCATCCGCCATTTCCACGTCTTGCTGCTCTTGTTGTCCCTGATCGGTAGAGGACGCTTCTTGAATCTCTCGTTGCTGGCGGTGCCACTGCTCGAGGATGTTGCCTAATTTCTTGAAGCGGTCGCGTTCGTTGTCGCGGTCCAGTGACTCCTCATTGGAGTTCGTCGGGTCACTTTGGGTTTGTTCCTCAGCATCGTTCTGCTTAGAAGTGGGTGCCTGAGATTTTTTTCCGCCGCGGGCTTTAGTCATAGACGCTTGAGGATCAGCATTAGAATCGTCATCCTTGCCTGATGCAGTTTGTTGCTCGTGAGACTCTTGAGGTACATCACTTGCACCTTGTTCGCCCCCTGTACCTTGATCGATAGCCTCGTCTTCGCCGTTATCTCCCTCGGTAGGATTTGTATTATCATTAACGTCCATGAGGCCATCATCTTTGTCTTCATCTTGCGGCAGTTCGGTAGCATCGGTCGTTTTATCTTGGCCCTCTTGTTCTGGGGCTTGGAGATCCTCGGAAAGAGGCTCATCCTGCTCTGCCTCTGCGCCGGTAGCTTGATCGTCCGGAAAATCTTCGAACATCTCCTCGGCGTCATCTCCTTTCGTCTCTCCCTTGTCCCCGTCTAATTGCATGTCATCTGGCAAGTCCAGGTTCTCCGTCTCCTTGAGATTTGGGTTTATAGCCTCGGCCATGTCTGGCGCACCAGCCCCATCAATGTCTTCGGCATCTTCGCCCTGCTCGTTGAAGTCATCGACGATGCTTTCGCTGTCACCTTCATCTTTCTCCTCATGCTGATCGTTTCCGCCAGCTTCGCCTTCTTCTTCCTTGTTACCAGTGTCTTCGTTGGACGCGGCTTGATTGCTCTTGTCTTTGCTCTTTGCGTCTTGCTTTCCCTCTTTTTCTTTCAGTTGTTCGTCGGCTGCCTGATCCCACATCTTCTCATCAATAGCAGACGGCTCAAGGTCATCCACATCGCCCACACCTTCCTCCATGTTTGATTCACCTTGGTCATGCCCTTCTGTGCCTTGTGCGTCTCCATCATCTCCCATGCCTGTATCTTCTTTGTCCTCTGAAGCGACTTCTTCCCTTTGCTCTTTCCCATCTTGCTCCTCGCCCTCTTCGCCGGCATCCTCCATCTTGCTTTGATTTTTCATGTCACCATCAATAGAGACGGCATCATCATTGCCGTCGCCTTCGTTGTCGGGATTAGTCTCACCACCCTCCTCTTGAGCTAGCTCATCCAAATCTTCATCGTCGCCAATATCCTTGCTGATATTTTCGGCTCCTTCGCCTTCGCCGAGTCCTGTACCTCCTTCAAGCTTTTCCGTACCCTCACCCTTGCTATCAGAAGGTTCTGCAGGCTTACAAAATCCAGACGCACTGAGAACAGCGTACAGCTTGGTAAAGCGATACAAGGTCTTCGTCAGTGAGATGTAAGACTTTTCGAATCTAGTGGTTGCGCTCCTGTACACCTGTTGATACTCCATGACCAAGGGTAAGATTGAAACCACAGTTGCAGAAGCAGTTGAGAGAGTATCTGCATCTTCAATATGACTAATCATGGAAACTGCTTCATCAAAGCGAACCAGGATGGCTTCGGCATGATATGCAGACAGAACTGAACGATGAGCTTGATATGCTTGAACAAGCCATCCAGGGTTCTCACTAGAAATCGGCATACTTTGCTCTTGCTTTTCCACATTTTGAATTGCTGCAAGGATATAATCAAGACAAGTGAAAAGAGTAGAGTGGAAAGACGTTGTGTCAAATGTGGACGGAGTCTCAAAGTCGCGCTTAGTAAAGCCAGCTTCGAGGCTCAAGTCACCAGTGACCCATCTTTGGAGATGCCCAAGGACAATCGAGGCTTGCGGATATTTCTCCTTCCAATCGCCTAGCTGGTGTCGAAACGCTTCGCGTGCAGCCGTGACGTCCTGCAGAAGTGTGGCATCATCCGAGGTCCTGAGTCCTGGTAGTGTTGGCCGAGAAGTAGCAAACCGGGCTTGTAAACTTTCAAACTTCCTTGCCCACTCAGGTAGATCTTGCAGAATGCTGGAGTTTGAGAAGTCTAATGTACCAAAGGAAACTTGAGCTTCAAGAACCCTTACGCCAAAGCCGATGGTTGGGATCATCCAGCCAGACCATTCTGACGAGACACGAGACATTCTGGCATCTCCACTGACTGGCGAACACGCAGGACCATCTGAGCTCCAAAGAGACGCTACCCTGTCAATGGTAGCGTCAAGGCGATCGCTATGAGAAATGTGCCTGGCCAAGACTTTCCTTTGCTCGATACTGACTGTAAGCATTCCTTCGATAGATCCAACGCATCTGGACACGTCGGAGGCCGTTAGATCTTCGCTATGCTCGTTGAGAGACTCTCGTATCTTGGACATCATGTCCAGCGTGTAATGAAGCTGCTGGTCAGATTGATTTAAGACAGGCAATGTGGCCAGAACTTTGGCAACTGAGTCTTGAGCTTTTAAAGCTATGGGCGCCTGGTTGGTGATGATGCCCATTCTGCGAATCTCTTTGAGAGTGTCTGCTAAAAGTCGACGCTTTCGGACCGTGAGATGCTTCACGACGTTGGCATTTTCCTTGGTTGCGGTACTAGGGGTAACTTTCCTAAGCTGATCAGCTGACTCTTGGGTAACTTCTCCGAAGTCGTCAAGAATGGCAGCAGCGTCAATACTTGTCTCTAACATTGCGGTCTTATCTTGCATCATGGACAGTGTTGCTTCCAGATTTTTGTATCTTGTCGGGCGTGCTGACCAAAGTTCCTGATCTCGTGTACTGTGAACAAGTGATGACTGTATAGATGCTTCGTCCACGCGGATATGATCCACATCGCGCGAAGATGTAATGACTTCACTGACGGCCATTGAGCCAGCCTCTGGTGTGAGAAGTGGACTTGCAGGTTTGGCCAGGTGTTCCCTGAACTTCTTGACAACCCGAAAGAGCTTCCGATGAGAGTTCCGTGAGCTTTGTTTGAGAGACTCTATGTTCGTATCTTTCCAACTTGCAAGCTGAACAACCTCTTTAAGATCTTTCTCAAGTTTTTGGCGACCCTCTGTCACGAATCGATCAATGGATAGCTGAAAGCGTTTGTAATGATTGATGAGATTGTGCAGACCGTTCAACATGGTCTGCATGAACGGTCGAGATGAAGCAAGCAAGCCGACATGGGCCAGAAGGGACTCAAGAAGACCCACGCGGTGACCAAATTGTCCCACAGGTGATCCAATGAGGAAGATCTCGAGAGCAGACAGTAGATTGGCGCATTGGTCGGGAGCAGTATCAGTAGGGTCTGACATCCAAGGGATATGGATGACATTGTTGTAAGCCATGAACCAGAACTCGTAAGCTTGGTCTTTCGTCTTTCCAGCTTCAAGATCAAGCAGATGTGCCCATGTCGACAGTTCGAGCCGGCGCCAACTCACGATAGTCTGTGTGGTATCATTGTAGAAGTTCTCAACACTGAACTCGCGGCTGGCAACGGTTTGCCACTGAGCGAGGTAAGCATGAAGCTTCTCCAAGACCAAGAGGATTTTCATGATGGGCGCCGTGTAAGAGACGGACAAAATGTCATTGCAAGTTTCCACAATGTTATGAAGCGTTGCATGCTCCGGCCATACTTTCAGTATGTCTTCGGTACGATTCAGCATTCTCTGCGCGAGGATGGACGCGCGGGATGTCTCCAGAATGTTTTGATCTGCATAGATATTGTATTGACTTGGCTTCACCATTGGACTCACCAGCTCATGTCTCTTCTGAGACAAACCGAGAAGCGACAAGAAAAGAAATGGATCCTCGCTGTGATTTTCGGCGGTTTGATTGTCCTCTTTAAAACTGATCATTCTTTCAGTGGTATTTGTCACTACTGCATCTAGCATATCCTCGACCGGCTGTGTGCCTAAAAAGATGCTGACATGTAGATTTGCTGCCATGACTGCCAGTTGTCCAAGGTCGGAGGGGATTTGGGCACCGAGATGGGGAGATGTGTTCATTTCAGCGCCCTCGTAACTCGGAAACAAGCTCTGGAACTCATCTTCATCATCCTCTAATTCGAGCTCTGCGTCACCTCTGAATCTATGACCACGTTCTGCGTCGGCATTCTCTGCTCGCCTTTCTTTGACCTGCATTTGTTCGTGTTGGAACAAAGCCGAGAACGAAGCTGTGAGTTTATCGCAGATAGAACTGGGAAGATTGCGTAGTCCATTCACACGTGCGTCAAGCCCAAAGGCCAGCAAGGCAGATCTTTGTTCTTCCAAAGGACCTCCTAGCTCTGCATGTCTTGAGCGTAGAAACAGAGGCAAATTACCGACGAGCGGTATCATGCTCAAAACTTGCTGGCTCGAAAATGGCGTAGAACTCTTGTCTTTGCTCTTCAAAGCTGACTCGCAGATCGAGACACCGAGTCGCAAACAATTAAGAAGACCAATCAGTGGTTCGGTAATGTCGCGATAGACTGGTAGTTGATGATGGAGGCGATCGACCGCCCGGCCAATATCTAGAATGAGTGTCTGGTGATCTTCTGAGTTCGTCGAATCGCCTACTTCTATCCTCTTTGCTCTATCAATAATTCTGAGCACACCGGAAAAGTCTGGTTGAAGATCCATTATGCGCGATTTTATGGGACGCGGGATTTTGGGCAGTGGTGGAGGCGAGCCCAACGAGAGCAAGTCAGCCTCAACTTGTCGAGTCCTGAGGTTCTCCGGGACACCGGTGAGAGAATTCTCCAACAACTTAAGTGTATGCAGTGTTCTTGTCAGCGTCAATTGCCTCTCCAGATGCAGTTCATGGGATACAATTGCGGGCAACGCAGGGTCGAATGGGCGTTCAGGTACGTATAGAAACAAGCAGCCAATGGAAAAAGCCATGAGTTGTTGTCCAAGCTCGAAACAATTCGGATCTTCTGAGATAGGTCTCAAGAAGTCGTTCTTGAGGGACGAGTAATCCAGTGAGCCTTTCCCCTTCTTTTGGTCGTGGGGACCAGCAAAGTCCAACTGGGAGATGTCATGTCTGTGAGCACTATCGACTGCAGCCCTAATGAATTCAAGAAATCGATGCATGAGAAGAGAATGTGGTATGCAGACAAATTGGAGATTGGCCGCTATCTCGCTTCCAAGGACGTCAATCTCAGCCTGAAATAAGGTCAAAGACTGCAGATTGACGCTAGAACTGGTCTTGAGCCGATTCAAGGTAGTATACCCGAGTCCCCCGCTTCCTACATGAAAAGGTGTTTGCAGGGTCTCTCCTGTCCCAGTATAACGCGAAATTGCATATAGGCTCTCGGCGGGAGATATCGTGGCCTCGTGTGCAACCATCACCTTCGTTGGTAGACCAGCGAGAAGTCGAGCAAGATCACTAGGGCTGAAATCATCGGCGCATTGCCGAGATGCTTTTCTAAGGGAGTAGCACTGAAGCAGGCTCTTGAACGCATCCCGGAAATTCGATGTAGCCTGCTGACGATGGGTCTCTCCAGACAATTTCTGCAAAGCATCCTCGACATCAGACGCTAACGCATCAATGGGGATATCGCGCTCCAGCAAAAGGCTGATAGCTTGCCGAATTCCCCGTTGGAGGTTGACAATATTTTTCAAAGGAACTGAAGATTGCCAAACAGCTTCATCAAATCGATCTGCAATGCCTTCAAGTCGAAGAAGATTCGTATGACGCAGAAAGTCCGGAGCAACAGTTGGACGAAATAGTGTCCATAGAATGGGCATACTGAGTCCGGTTTGTGATTTATTTTGCACTCCCATTGCGTCAAATTGTCTGATTGTGCGTCTGACAAGCTGTGAATCTATCGCTAGACCAGGAGGACTTGTAGATAGACTTCCTTGGGCGTGGGTCAAAACCTGAACATATTTCGCTTCATCGAACTCCTGGCTAGATACCATTTGAAAGATAATATGCCAATAAAACAAGACGGAGTTGACCCAGTTGCGCACTTTCGACATAGCATCGTGAGGGAAATGAAGTCCGGTAATTGAGCTGCTTAATTCAGCCAGAAGTTTGCTGAGAAAGCCAGCAACGCCGGCTGTACAATCTTGCTTTGTCCTGGTAGAAGAATTGGAAGAAAACGAGAGTTGAAGTTTCGTCAATTGGTGCACGTCCTTACTCACGCTCTGTTGAGTAAGGGGAATCTGTTGAGATACCATTGCATGGGACATTTGTGTCAGGGTCATCAAAGTCTCATGCACGGTCGAAAGCCAATACGCATCCAGGTCTGTCTTTGCGGATATAAGAACAGCTTCATTTGAGAGTGTATTGAGCGATTGGGCTGCGATAAACTCGGGGAAAGGAACAACACTAGTGTAAATTTCTCTCGGCAGCTTGTACCAGGATTGTCCATTTGTTGTTTCCAGCATTCTATCACAATTTTCAATACACGCTTCGCGAAAGGACTCAGAGATAAGGCCAAGTTGTGCTTGTCCTGAGAATCGTGATAACAGAGGAACATCATGGTAAGCAAGCTGTTGTAGCGCGGCTTGAACGACCGCGCCATTTTCTAGTTCGGACAAGTGTGATACCTGATGAAAGCGGGTCAGAGAGGATTCAAGCAAAGTGGCACTACCAAACGCCGCGCCTTTAGAATTTGGAGGCAAGTAAATCTCAACAGCTCGGTTCCTCATCGCTCTGGAGATCTCGCCATGTTGTGGGTCCATGGTCAAAAAGATACGGAAGTCCGGATGGGGCTGTACGATTTTTGGATCACCAGAAGTGGAGCAGTGCTCGCTGATTATTAAGGATCCATTTGGTTCGAGGAGTGAGTTCAATCGGTCCAAGACTGAAGGACTACAGAGATTCGCATTGTCCAAAACGAGCCAGTGTCCTTTCTCAAGCGCATTGACCAGGCTGCCATCCACCCATTGAAATCGAGCAGTGTTGACGCTTTGGAAATTCTTGATGCACTGCTCTATTTGGTCCTTTAATTGATGAACCGTGGAATGAGAAGAAACTCTGGCAATATTGGATATGAGTCGTAATAGATCCTTTGCGTCTTGATCCGTTGATACTGTCGGTTCCAAACGTATCACAGAAGCCAAATCTGCCCATGCGGAAGTTGAAGGCTGGTCGTTGGAGCCCATAACAAGGGTTGCGAGAAACTCTCGTGCCCATATTGCAGCAGTTTTTGCAAGTGACCGCAGGCTGCGGGTAATATCGACCTGCTCGTAACCTCCTACGAGATCGGTGGCATCTATATCGGCGCTTAATGGAAACACTTCCAAATTTCGCCCCGTCGTAGCTGCGAGCGATTCTATAAGTCTGGATTTCCCTGACGCAGACGCGCCGACCAGAAGGACAGGCCAATTCTGTTGAACACAAACCATCATTGCCTCCATTGTCTGACGTCGACAATTGAGGTCGATGCTTGACCTCTGGTGCGAGCCTATTGTAAGACCTTCGCGTTCTAGAAGGCCTACGCCGACTTGAAAAGTCCCGCTGCTTAAATTTGTGGTCATACTACGGGCGTTGTTGTCTAAGCCGAGAAGTGCCTGGGAAATGACTTGAACAGCACCACTGTCTGCCTCTGATCGAAATCTTTGCGCGAAGAGAAGGTCGACACAAGTCTGTAGGCCTGCGGCAGAAAGTAAACCATTCGACGCAGTCAATAACTGTAAGCAACGTAGAGTGTCGCGCAGGTTGAACTCCCAAGGAGCGCCACGCTGACCAAATCTTCGTAGCTGAGTCGTCTCAACGTCCAGTTTGTCGACAAAAGCTACAAGCTTTTGCACCACCTCAAGATCTGCATGTGGAAAAATCTTTTCACAAATTGCGTAAAGATCCGCCTTGTCAAGGACATCCGCATATACAACGGTGAACCTGTTAACGAATGAGCTTGGGAGACCTTTGCGCCCGCCGCCTTGGCTGTGTGGGTTCTGAGCAGCAAAGAGACGAAAGTCGGGGTGTCGCTTGAATACCATGTCCAGCTCTGGAATATAGACTTCACCACGGTGATCAAGACACGCGTTGAGACCTTCCAGAATCGATTGCGAGGCGAGATTCATCTCATCTAAGAGGACCCATCCGCCACTTTTCATCGCAGCTAGGAAAGAAGCATCCCGCCAGGCGAAGTTGCCTGCTTCAGCGTTATCAACCGGGACGTCAGAGCCGAAGAGATCCATCAAGTCCGTTTGTTCAGAGAGATTCAGTCTAGTCAAGGGCTTGCCCACAGCATGAGCAAGTGCGGCGACCAGGGAAGTTTTGCCAACTCCTGGACTTCCTTCGAGTAAAATGGGCTTATTGAGCTGTAGACCTCGAACGATCCGCATCGCGTTCTTCTTGGAGGTTGGAGCGTCGAATGTGAAGCCACTCGGCTCGGAAGATTGACCAACTCGGGCGATGCTGAAGGGCCCAAATGTGACACTCGATGCTGAGACACTAACTTCTACCGGCCGTCGATATATGTCAAGAGCATCTTGATCAAGCAAAGCGCCAAGTTTCGAAAGACATTCTGCCTTCTCATCCTCGATACGCACGCCACTAATAGCCAAAAGCGCGGAAGGATTGGCACCTAGGGTATCGATGTAAACCATGGCGGCACCATGTACAATGGAAGTGACAAAGTCAAGAGTCGACGTGTTAATGAAGCTTATCCAGGCCAGCATGTCTCTAAGAGAGATGGAGAACTCCTTGAGAGGATGAAATCGCTCCTCATACCATTTGCCAAATGCAACAATCACAGGAGCTGCGACTCTCCTATTAGGGCTGAGCATCTGTTCCACAATCTTCAAACAATCATCCATGTCTGACATTGGAGGTACCCATATCTCTGTGAATCTATTACGCAAAGCAGGGGAGAGCTCCTTCTTGCCATAGTCACCGCCAGGATTCATTGTCGCGAAGAATCGGAAACTGTCCGCAGCCGTAACTAGAGAATCCTTAGATCCCTTTTCGGCTAGTAGAATGGTTCTTTGGGGGTCGAGTACACTGTTCAGACGTTCCAAAACAGAGTCGTCTGCTAGGGAGATCTCATCAAGGAGGAAGAAATCACCAGATCGCATCGCCTGGACTATAGTTCCATCCTGCCACTCGAAAAGTGCCTTCAGACTGCGCCTGAGACTCAAGATATCAGCTTTGAGATCAGGGGTCTGGCTTTGGGCTCTGTCTGGTTCTAATGAACTGTACTGGGTGTACAGATCATCGACACTGGTCGAGGAAAGATCTTTGGATCCTGAAGATGCAGCCAGTGCTTGCTCGAGTCGACTTTTGAGTTCTGCCTCAATGGCAGCTCGATTTCGAGTAGGTCTCTGAGCACCAATTATATCGCCTGTCTCAAGGTTTTGGTGGGCGTTGACGATGTGCAGCTGCTTGCCAAATAAAGGTGCCAACATCTGGCAAATTGTAGTCTTTCCGCATCCTGTTTCTCCAACCAGTAGCACCGGTTCGCCATGGTCCACAGCACGCTTCACTAGAGCATAGAGCCTACTCATGCTCTTAGTCCACACTACTCCTTCAATGGCGGGGCAGAGTGAAGGGTCGTAGAGGCTGTTCTCACTAATGTTGATTTTGACACCCTTGCGACTCAAGGTGGACTCTATGACTTTCTTGACTTCGAGTCGCTCGTCGGCCTTTCGTACTTTTTCCGCGAGTAGCATGTAGCCGTTTGTCGCCAAGTTTTCAATGGTATCATTGTCTCGAAACGCCCAGCGGAATAAATCTCGAAGAGTAGCAAAGCTGTGCTGCTCAAACACTCGACTTTCTTGTCGCAGCTGTGACAATTTCTTGTACACCTCGACAATAAGGGCGCAACGCGACTCAGGAAGATTTGCACGTCTTGCGAGAATGATCTGCAGCTCGTCGATTGGGATATCGTCAAAGTGAAGCTCAAGAAAACGGTTGCGAAACGCGCGAGATAGGGCTTTGCGACCACCGTAAGGGCCAGCCGGATTCTGTGTGGCAAACAACATGAAATTGGGATGGGGTCGAACGATTTCCTGAGTCTCTGGAATCAGAAGCTCTCTATTCTCATCTAGAAGACGATTCAATGCTTCCAAGACGTCTGTAGGTGCAAGGTTCAGCTCGTCAAGCACCACCCAATAACCTTTCCGGAGCGCTTCCACTAGAACGCCTTCTTGGAAAACGATTTGTCCATCTTGGGTGGAGACATATGTCCCAAGGTATTCTTGCAAGTCAGTGTGCTCGTGATTGTTGATCCGCACAAAGGTGTTGCCGGATCGCTGTGCCAGGTACTCAACCATGCTTGTCTTGCCGGCAGATGTTGGACCTTGGATGAGGACTGGATATTTTCTGCTCGACGCCGCGCGGACTAGGTTCTGTAAGTTCCTGCCAATATACTGGGTGATGATATACTGCGGCGGGTCTTGTGCCTCTGCCTCGCCTTTCGGTACCCAACAGCGTTCCTCGCGATCCTTTTTCCCCTTTTCGACAGAATGAATCTTCAAAGTGACTTGGGTATAATTTTGTGCATCTTCTGGTTGGCGCAAAGACTTCTTCAACTCCGAGGCAGCAGATGCCAGGGTTCCAAATAGCTTAGTCTTGACGAGTGTTTGCAGCTTTTGCTCAGAAGGGCCATCTAGGCAGGTAAAGAAGCACAGAGCGAACCCTTCGTACAGTGCACGTCTGACTCCACCCCGTGCAGTCGTGTCAACTGCATACGTAAGTGTACGCGTTAGAGTACGCAAGCTGAACACTGGTCTCTGCCCAGAACCGTCGACAAGTCCGTCTTGTTGAACAATGCGTTGTATATCCAAATACATCTCAGTAACCAGAGCAGCCAATCTTGCATCCGTGGCTGAACCCGATGCTCGACCAAGGTATGCTGCAACAATCTCTTGTAAGCTTTGCGCATCCTTGTCAGGCGAATCAACATAAAGCTCAGTAAAGCGCGACTTGATGCCAGGCGGAAGGTCTTTTTTGCCCACATCATTGGAAGGGTTCATAGCTCCAAAAATGCGGAAGTCTGCATGCGCAACAATTCGATCAACACTTCCAGTCTCGGCCAGCAACAGTGATCCCTTAGAATCAGGTCCACTTTCAAGGAGATCAGAAAGGCACTCAAGTGTGTCTGGCGTTGCCAGATTTATTTCATCCAGAAGGACCCAATGGCCATCTCGTACAGCCTTCACCAATTTTCCCTCCGTGAACGAAAATGTCAAAGAGTGCGATGAGGATGCTGAGATTTGAGACTCCAGGGCATCAAGCTTCAGGGTGAAAGCTTTCCAATTAGCTCTGTCAATGTCGTCAATCGACGAAGCGAGTTTCCTTCTCTTGGTAGTCTTCTTTTCTTTCGCGTCCTCAGCAGAAGGAGCGGAATCAGGGCGCATAAGAACATTATCAACCATCTTCAAAGCCTCTCGCCAGAGGCTCAGAGCTCTCTTCCACTGGCCTTTTGCAATACATTTGCCCAAGAGCTGAGCAAAGTTTTGGTTCTTCTTATTTGAAAACGTCCGATCAAACAAGAAGTCGAATTCGTCTCTGAGTGGCACTGCTAGACTTCGAATGCTCACGGGCTTAAATCCTCCAAGGAGGTCACCACTCTCGCTTTGTTGTGACAAGTTGATAGCAAGGAGTTGTTGCCCAAGTAGATCGGCTAGATGCTGAACAACTGTCGTCTTCCCGATGCCAGTCTCGCCGACGAGCAGTATAGGCTCTCGTTGTCTAACAGCCATTGCAACCCGCTCAAGCAGACGCATGCTGTGTTTGTTCAAAGCGAAAGGGTTGGAAATCGTTGTATGGCGATTTCGTGAAGTCTTGGAAGATGATGGCGGTGCCGAGATCTTTGCACGGCCAATGATCATTCGGTCGGCGCTAATTCTGGGTTTGGTGATTCCTCGATCATACAGAAGATGGTCTCTCCTTTGGGGATCAATGTGTAATTCCTGAGCTACAAGTGCCGCGACCTCAGAGCGAGAAGCGGGGTCATCTAGATGGCCTGCAAAACAATCTATGCCATCCAAAAACATTGCATCGAGGGCGGCATCATCGACCACCTCGGTGCCATTTGATATTCCTGAAGCAGTAAGATATGCGGTCACTCGATCGCACCATTTGAGCAAGTCACGAGGCGAGACTGCCGTTCTGCTGTTTTTGGTTGTCGCAGAAAAGGCTCGATCCAGTGCTTGATACACAGCCAGTAGCCGGTCAATATATTTTTTCAGCAGCGGATTCCGCGACACCGCCAGCTGTTGCAATTCCTCGATGCTATATCTCTCAATGTGAACCTTGGACCAAAGGCGCTCTCCCAGCATCCCTGGCTTGGATGTCACTTCTTCCCCTCGAAGGTTCACATGAGTACGCATAGTTGCAAGAATGCGAAAGCCGGCCGCGGCTTGCACTGACTCGCCGCGACTCGGTATGAGAAGCTGCCGCCTCTCTATTAAAGGCAATATGGTACTCAGAACATCGCTCGGCGCGCGGTCAAGATCTTCAATGAAAACCCAACGACCTTCACGAACAGCCGTGGTCAAAACGCCTGGTCGCCATTCGAAAGAACCTGGCGTTGAGCCGGTAGCATAAATGCCGACAAGCAATTTTGCATCCGTCTGCTCGTTCAGATGTAACGTTACCATGGACTGTCCATGTCCAAGCTTGTTGCTGACGTGGTTGACGAGATGGGTCTTGCCTGAACCGGCAAGTCCAGTAAGTAGAACAGGGCCAGGTGCCTGGAGAGCGTTTGCGAAACGATGAAGGTTACGGTGAGTTGTTGACGTGGACACTATTGGTTTGATTTCGTCAAATGCAGGCTGGGCTAGTGTGCGCTTCACAAATAACAGTCCTGCAAGCTCAGTGACCATCGACGACAGATCCTCGTTGTTAATGATGCGGCTGCATGTCGTTGCTGTATCTTGCGAGAGGTTCAGCTGGCGTGCCTGAAAGTCTTTCTGCCGTCTTTCCTCCCAAAGCGGCCAAAATTTGTAATCTATTATCTTGTCCTCCCACTTGCCACTAATCTCCTCGTCTCCGAGATGCTTGTGTAGGGCCTGTTCCATGGCTGCATCGGAGGCACCAGCAAAGGCGCATAGGATTCGGACGGCGAGGTAGCGAAGGGACCGATGGGGAGATGCAAGATATAGCTGAAGCTTTGCCGGACGAAGGAGACGTGCATAGTTCGCATTGTCGAATGTGACAAGTCGCAGTACTCCTAGCAATAGCTCTCTTGTGTCATGCTCGCCGAGCTCTGCCGTGCCTGGTTGTAGGCTGGGAAGGTGGTGCAGCAGATCCACGTTGTCCCCGTCTCGAGATAGTAGCTGCAATACTGGGCCAGATAGTTGCGGTATAAGAGTTACAACCCGTCCGAATGCCGCCAGAGATTGTATGCTGGTGGGCTTGCTCCATCTTGCGAAGAGTTCTACTGCGAGCGGCCGCAGGTGTTGAAAGAGAGGTTCTGTGAGGGCTGGTTGCTGGGCGGCAGAGGAGATGGAGGGTAGAAATGTTGAGTTGGAAGAGCTTCGAATGATCTCTATCAGCTCATCTGGGAGGTTTTCGACCCTCGCCAGTAGAGATTGACAATTCCGTGACAGGTCCATGGTCTGGAGGACATGTGAAGACGAAGGACTCGGTCGTGTTGGAGGCGGGGACTCAGGGTGGGAGGGAATTGCTGGAATTCAGACGATTCAGCAAGTCAGATCAAACACACACCGAGCTCCTCCACAAATATTGAAAGCAGTAAACATTGCTGTGTATTTCTACAGCTAAAAGAAGTATATGCACATTACGCATCTTGCGCCGCCCAAACTTTCCGAACTTTTTTGCCAAGACTGCAGATGTCCGCGACATCACGAGCCGAACATCTTGAATTATTCCATTCAGCCATTGGCCATTCCCGCCAGCCAGTATCACGCCGCTCCCTCATCACAGGCCTCTTCTTCATCTCTCTTTCGCACGCGAGCATCGTCATAATGGCCGCAGCCGCGCCCCGCAGCGCCATCTGCAGATGCTTCTCCTCCGCCGCACGCTCTCCTTTGACCTCCTCCGTCCGATCGACTCGCGCTGCACCACTTACACAGCTCCGCACCGCTCCATCAAGGCGGTATGAGTCTACCGCGGCTAGCAACCCCAAAATCGCTGGCATTGTCGATCAGATCAGCCAGCTCACACTGCTTGAGACTGCCGATTTGGTCTCAACACTCAAGGTATGCTGGGATGCCCCAGAGTCCTCTGACGCGCCAGCGACACAAGCTAATATCGCATGCAGACCCGCCTAAATATCCCAGACCTACCTGTGGGCGGCTTCGCTGCTGGCCCTGGCGCTGGCGGTCCCGCAGCAGCGGCGCCCGCTGAAGAGGAAGAGGCCGCGCCCAAGGCCGAGGAGAAGACGCTCTTCAACCTGAAGCTACAGAGCATCGACGCCGCGGCCAAGCCCAAGATCATCAAGGAGATCAAGAGCCTGCTAGGCTTGAGTTTGGTGGACAGCAAGAAGTTTGTGGAGAGCGCACCGAAGCTGATGAAGGAGGGCGTGCCCAAGGAGGAGTGCGAGAAGATTGTCGAGACGATGAAGGGTCTAGGCGCTGTCGTGGCGATGGAGTAGACGGTGGGCATCTACGAAGCACGCAAGTCACGGAGTGGAGTCATCTGTATGTATAGGACGGGCACATGGCGTGCCTTGGACGTCGCATTCGTGTACACAATACATTATCTCAGTTCGCTCAGGTTGCCGGCCGGATGACGCCTTACTCTGCAGTCCAAACCTTCAAGTCCAGACCTACCGTGGGGACGTTAGATGTCGGCATCGGCGCTGGCCTTGCGCTCGTCACTCTCCTCCTGCGCGGCCAGAAAGTCGTCCTCACCAATGTCGCTGGCATCGTCCCACATCTGCTCGAACTCCTCGCGGTCGACGCTGCCGACGGCCCAGATGCTCTCGCGCTGACGCTTGTGGCGCTCACGATCCTCCTCGATGCGCTGCTCAATCTGACGCTTGTCCTGCTTGGGCCCGGTGGCAGCCTTCTCGACCTTGTCGGCGCCCTCGGGGTTAGTCTTCTCCTCGCCCTGGTTGGAGGTGGGAGACAACGCGGGATGGGCCACGGCGGTGTCGCGCTCCTTGAGCGATTCTTCGAGCTCGGCTACGGTCTCGGCGGTGAGGACAGACTTGGTAGCGAGGCCGGCGAGAACGCGGCGGACAACCTTGACGTTGGCAGCGCCGGAACCGTCAGCGGGGGCAACCGCGTCGACGACACGCAAAATGTCGCGGCGGATGAAGTCGACAAATTGGGTAGCCTTGTCACGCTGCGCCATCTCGCAGAGAGAGTCGAGGAAGTACATGATGTTGGCACGGTTGTTCATGTTGTTCTGTGGGAGCATTCGTTAGCTTTGTAAACTAGTTGTGCAAAAGAGAAAAAAAAAAAAAGAGACGTGACGTACGCGTTCCAACTGCTCGATGATGCAGCTGTGCAAGTCCTCGTCCATGTCCTTGTGCTTGATCGCATAGTGGGCAGCCTTCTGGGCAGAGTTGACACTGGCATTGAGGTGCTGGAGCTGGTGGGTGAACTTGATGCGAACCTCGAAGGGATCAGCCATGTCTTGTTCCTTGGGAGCCTGCTCTGGGTCATTTTTGGCTTCAGTGTCTTCGGTGGGATCAGCTGGAAAGTTGACCCCCCGACGGATCGGAAGACGAACCAAGAAGGTTGGCTTGGTCGTCTCTGGAGCGTCAGGGCTGGGGTCCGAGCTTTCGCGATCCTTGGCTGGGCCGCTCATACCTGGAGAGGGAAGCACGGTCTCGGCACACTCTTTGTATTTTTGGCACAACGTGAGGTTTTCTTGAAAGCAGAAAACTGACTGAAGCTGAGATAAGAGGAAGAGGAAGAAGAGAAAGAAGAAGAGGGAAAGCAAAAGAAGAAGAATATATAATGTCAGCTCACAACGATGGCCTCACTCTTGGGATGCTGGGCTGCGGTGAGGATTCTCACTTCTCTCCCTCACCACGCGCACGCTCTAACGAGAGAGTGCAGGCAACCTGGGCACCGCGATTCTCGGTGGCATTCTAACGGCAGTCAAGGGACCTAAGAGTGAATCATCGGGCACCAGCGAGGAGGATTCACCCGCACGCTTGCCCACCCGATTTCTTGCCTGCGTCACGCGGGAGGCGTCGTCGAAGCGCATAGCATCTACCCTCGGAGAGCGCTCAGACCACGTTGAGACCATCATCAGAGACAACCTCAAGTGCGTGAAAGAGTCGGACGTGATCATTCTGGGTTGCAAGCCCTACATGTTCCAGGCCATCCTGGACGCGGACGGCATGCGTGAGGCATTGGAGGGCAAGCTCCTAATCAGCATCCTTGCAGGCGTGCCTGCTGAACAGCTCGAAAGTTTCCTCTATCCGGACGGGGATGCGAAGTGCAATATCGTTCGCGCCATGCCCAACACAGCGGCTTCCGTTGGTGAGAGTATGACTATCATTGCCAACAAGACTCCTGCACTTCCCGAGGACAGTTTGAAACTGGTCAGCTGGATCTTCAACCGTGTGGGAAAGGTGGTCCACATGAACCCCAATGTCATGGACGCCAGCACGGCATTATGCGGCTCTGGGCCAGCGTTCTGCGCCTTGGTGTTAGAAGCAATGGCGGATGGCGCAGTCGCAATGGGCATTCCCAGGGCTGATGCACAGAGGATGGCAGCACAGACTATGAGAGGCACTACCGGCATGGTGCTTGATGGGGAGCACCCAGCTATTCTGAAAGACAAGGTGTCGTCGCCCGGCGGCTGCACGATTGGGGGCTTGTTGGTCCTTGAGGAGAAAGGCGTAAGAGGAGCGGTTTCTCGAGCAGTAAGAGAGGCTACAGTAGTCGCATCACAGCTCGGCAAAGGCGTCCAAGGAGTCAATGGCACGAGGTGGTAGATGAGAAGCCGCACAAGCTTTTAGGAAGCTGATAAATAGTCTGAATGAAATCCGATCATGTTCCATCGCCATAACAATTAGAAAAAAATCTTTCTCAGCTTAGCAAGAAAAGGGGGATTCACATGGTCCTTCAACACTTTGCTTGGCGCGCATTCGCTGGTCGCCGCGTTCTCACGAGACCTCGCGTTGCTGCACGCATATCCATTGCACTTTCCTCTGCACCATCGCGGACAGGTCTACCAAGCAAGGGCGTGGTTTTGCTATGAAGATTCAACATTGACTCAAAGCCCAATCCACTTGCGCTGACACCTGGAGTCGGGTCGCGCAGCTCCATCGCAGAGCTAAAACATAGCATCGTGTCGACATGGCGCATTATGAGCGCGAATTCCATGGAGGGCAAGGCGGCTACGACACTGGTCGTCAGCGCGCAAGACGAGCAGTCACCGACCATGGCGCGACCATGGTCCAGTGGATGCGCAGTCGCAAGCGCAACGGTACTCGCCTGGAACAGGAGCGGCCGAGCATCAGTTATATTGTCGACATGCTACCACCAAAAGCCAGAGTAGCAGATCCTGTGTGGAGCGTTCCGACCAAGCACTTGCACTCGTCTCTAAATAAAATCAGACATCCTGTCAATGTTGTCAAATGGACCCCCGAAGGTCGACGCCTGCTGACTGGCTCCACGAGCGGCGAGTTTACGCTGTGGAACGGCATGGGCTTCAACTTTGAGACCATCTCTCAAGCCCACGACTCAGCCATCAGAGCTGCGCAATGGTCCCACAGTGACGACTGGCTAATCTCGGCTGACCAGGATGGCATCGTGAAGTACTGGCAGCCCAATTTCAACAACGTCAAGGCTATGCAAGCCCACGAAGCCCCCATCAGAGATCTGGCATTCTCGCCCACTGATGCCAAATTTGTGACGGCTTCTGACGATGCAAGCCTCAAGATCTGGGATTTTTCAACCGGCAACGAGGATTTGACGTTGACCGGCCACGGCTGGGATGCAAAGACCGTCGACTGGCATCCAACAAAGGGTCTGCTCGTGTCAGGCTCCAAGGACCACCAGGTCAAGCTATGGGATCCCAGGACAGGCCGCTGTCTCACCACACTACATGGCCACAAGAACACAATCTCCAAAACAGCATTTGATCCAATCCGTGGCCATCTCTTAGCGAGCTGTGCTCGAGAATCAACTGCTCGCATTTTCGACCTAAGGATGATGCGCGATGTCCTCCTTCTCAAAGGCCACGAGCGCGACATCACCACCGTAGCCTGGCACCCAATCCACAACGCCTTACTCTCGACCGGCGGCATGGACGGCGCAATCTTTCACTACCTTCTCGACGAGCCCAATCCCCCTGAGGGCACTCCCATGACCATCTCCCCCTACGACTTCCCCGATCCCTCCAGCGCACCCACCCAAACCATCATGCCGGCGCACCGCATCCAGCACGCCCACGATATGGCCGTCTGGTCTCTCGACTGGCACCCGCTAGGCCACATCCTCGCCTCCGGCTCCAACGACCGCATCACACGCTTCTGGTCGCGCGCCCGCCCCGGCGAGACCGACTGCTTCCAGGACCGCTACCACCTGGGCGAGGCGGCAGGCGAGCAGCACGGCGGTTGGAACCGCACACGCAACCGAGGCGCCGCGCGCGACGACGAAGACGAGGACGACGAAGCCGACGCCCTCGCCGACCAGTCCATGCCCACCCAGCCCCCCTCCATGCCCGGCCTGCCCGGCCTGCTGCACGCCGGCGGCCCCCTCCCCGCCCTCCCCGGCATGGGCTCCGCACTACCCCCACCCCCACCCCAGCCCGGCCAGCCCTTCAACCCAGCCCTCCTGCCCCCCGACCTCGCCGAGCTCTTCAAGTCCGGCCAGCTGCCGCCCCCTCCGCACGTCCCCGGCGCAGGCGGACCCCCCGGCCTCCCCGGCATGTCTGGCTTTCCACCGCTGCCCCCTGGGTTCCCAGGTCTTCAGGGCGGGCTGCCTCCGCCTCCGCCGTCATTTGCGAACGGCTTCCCACCCCCACCGCCGGGGTTCGTGGGACCCCCGGGTATGGGTCTGCCGCTGCCTGTGCCGGGTGATCCGCGGCTGCTGATGCAGGGTAATGGGAGTGGTAGTCCTGGCATGGACGGCGGCGATGCGGCGGCGCGGAGGAGGCGTGCGCCGCTGCCGAGTCAGCAGGATAGTCTGCGGGAGGAGATTAAGCGCGGGAACTACACGCGCGCGAGGTAGATGGGGTGGAGCTGTGGGCGGTGGAGTGGGTAGCATCGCGAGACATTGGCTGGAGGCGTGCGATGTGCTGGCGAGAAGGAACTAGAGAAGCTAACGAGCGGTGCTGAGGTTGACTGGGGTAGAGGATGGCGCGGCTGTACTGGGTTCGTGATATGTACATGTAGATACTGCTGTTGCGTGGAATCTGGACAATTCGTGGCCCCTTTGGATTCTAGAAACTGCATCCTCTCTTCGCTCGTGCTGCGATATAACACCGTAACACGACCCTCGTCTTGCTTGAGCCCGGTTGTTCTCCACAGCTGCGACGTCTAGCCGCCAACAACGTCCGCTTCATGGCTTGTAACAAGATCCCCTAGAGCTTCCAGAATTGCAGGTTAAACATGGCCCAAGCCCAGAACAGGCTCCTGAGTACCGTCACTTCTATGTCGACCGACTGCACCCAGCTCGTAGTGGCTGTGCTGGTCTCCCTCTCTCCTCATTACGGGATAATAACTACAAAGTCAAGCAGTCCACTCCTTGAGCGAAAACACCCTCTACGGATGCGGCGCGACGTTCAGATCCCACGAGATCGTCGGGTCGTGGAGCTCTCTGGCCAACTTCATGTCGTACTTTGTGAATATCGATCATCTCGACAAGGCTGGAGATGTAGAAACGAGCCGGGCACGGTCAAAATGGTTGTCCCCCGAAAGTCTACGGAGCGGCTGGAATGCGTGGACCGCGCCTCGAACTCGTGTTGTCAAAGACTCAAGAAAAATGCCATGCGACGACGGTGTATAGGAAGCTAGTCAGGAGGACGGTATTATGAAAGCCAGCGCGATTCAGTCTAGGTGATGGCCGAATATGTGCTGCCGCCCTTCCCGCCCCATGGCCAAGGGACAGGCCGCAAGCCTCCTCCATTTGCGCTATTCAATCGGTTGCAATCTCTCCTTGCGTAACACAAGCACATGTCTCCCCTTCACTACGGTAGTCCCTCGAGGTTGACTCGGTTCGGGGAGTCCGCTTGCAAAGCTTCATCCTGTTGCCATCCAAGATGCCGGGATCTTACACCTCTGCTAGAGCCGTTACCGCATGATCTCTCGCATCTTTCGTTGCATGCATCTTGAACGTGCGTCACACCACCACTCAAGATGACTGCTGAGGCTACACTCCCGACATTCAACTCTACAGGACAGAGTGGTGCGTGTATTGCCCTAGCCACTGCTTTACCAGGCAGCGTTTACTCCAATCAACATTCAAACTTTCACGATTCTGTCAATTCATACTGATCGCGTAGTGCCTGTGAACCACAGCCCGCCTGTATCATCCGCCCCGCGAGTGTGCAAGAGGTCGCTACCGCCGTCAAAGTGCTGAAGTCCGAGTTTGACGCTACTACGAGCTCTACCGATCCGCTCGAATTTGCTGTCCGCAGCGGAGGTCATTCGCCCGAGGCAGGCTTTGCGAACGTCGACGGGGGTATTGTGATTGACATGAGTCTCATCAGCGAGTTCGCAGTGTCGGACGACAAGCAGTCAGTCGTTGTGGGTGTTGGAGCCCGCTGGTCTGATGTGTCGTCGAAGCTAGATTCCATGGGCCTCGCCATGGTTGGAGGACGGAACTCAGACGTTGGTGTTGGCGGCCTTGTCCTAGGTGGTACGTACGACGCTTTTCTGGTGCCTTGTGCTGGGCTATGCAACCCTACTGCTCTCTCTACGCTGTGCAGACGCTGAGCAAATCACGTGGCTAATGGCATTGAAAGGCGGCGTCTCCTTCTTCTCACCCCGTTACGGCATGGTGTGCGACAATGTCGACGAATACAAAATCATTCTTGCCAACGGCGGCGTCACGAGAGTCACTTCATCACAGCACGAAGACTTGTGGCGCGCGTTGAAAGGCGGCACCGGCAACTTTGGCATCGTCACCCGAATCACGGCAAAGGTTTTCCCCGCCGACAAGATATGGGCGGGCTATGCATATTGGGGAGCATGGCAGACTCCCAAGGTCTTGAGAGCTTTCGCCGACTTCAACAAGCCCGAAAACTCTGACGAGTACGCTGCGGGGCCCATCCTGGCACTTGGCTACATGCAGAAGTTGGGTATCAGGGCCACTGCCAGTAGCTTGGCGTACACAAAGCCCGAGAAGTGGCCGCGTGTCTTCAAAGACTTCAAATCCATCTGGCGCTTGTGGAGTACCACCACAGTGCAGTCACTTACGGCCGCGACACGCGAGCTCGGTAATCTCGCGCCACCGGGACAACGCCAGTTTCAAGCGACGACAACGGTCCGAAACGATCTCGACACTTTCAATGCATTCAACGACATTTACAGCAAGAAGCTCGACGAGGTCCGGGGCGTCAGGGGTGCAGTGTGGTCGCTCATCTTCCAGCCGCTGTCTGCCGCTGTGACGCACAAGGGCAGCCCAAACGTGCTCGGCCTTGAGACGCGCCCCGTCAACGATACACTGGTGATTATCCTCGTCAGCGTATCATGGCTGGACGCCGGTGACGACGAGCTGGTGCATCGCGTCTCGCGGGACATCATCGCTTTGGGCGACGAGGTCGCGCAGGCCAAGGGGGACTGCAGACCCGTTCCGCTACCTCAACTACGCAGCGAGTGGCCAGGATCCCATCGGCGGGTACGGCGCGGCAAACAAGCAGTTTCTGCAAGCTACAAGCAAGACGTACGATCCTGATGGCTTCTTCCAGCGAGCGAAGCAGGGCGGCTTTAAGCTGGGTCTTTA
This sequence comes from Carpinus fangiana, assembly GCA_006937295.1. NCBI lineage: Eukaryota > Viridiplantae > Streptophyta > Magnoliopsida > Fagales > Betulaceae > Carpinus > Carpinus fangiana. The sequence continues at coordinate 15,474 of VIBQ01000074.1, read as the reverse complement.
CTGACCTAGTTGGTGTTTGCTTGGCGTGGCCCAAGCAAGCTACAAGGGACCACCATCTTGCCACTGATCCTTCATGATCGGGTGCATGTGCGCATAGAAAAGGCAAGGGTCGAGTCAACCGGAATCGCACATCAAATGCACCAAAGGACGGTGAGAAGACAGGTGGGGAGAGATCGCCGGCCTGAGGAACCCAAGATGTAGTTATTCTGTATCAGGTGTGGACCGAGATGTTCGACGGCAGGGCTGCAATAGGACCTACTGCGACACCATGGCAAGCGTAGACTTCTCGAAGCCGTGTGATCTCTTAGTGGCTGCTGCCTTGTCAAACCTCGGCCTGGAAGTCTTCTCGGCTCGGTGAGATCTGAGGTTCGCGCTCCTGGTTCGGTTCAAGCGTGGAGGAATATGAATGTGAGAGAAACGCACGCCCAAAGCACGCTGAGTGCACAGCAAAGTGAATGTAAAATCGTTGAATTCTTTCAAGGAAGAAGGGCTGAGTCTGCTGCGTAAGTAGGAGAAATGCTGTCTTGCAGAAATAGATAGTAGATAATCGAAAGATATCTACCATGTACCTCTATAATCATAGAGGGGTATCCGCAGTCCATCCCCAGCCGTCCGCTCCCTCCAGTAACAATGCACCAGCACTTCAGCAAAATATACAAGCTGGCAAAGTTCATATATACATCATATGCATCAAAGCTCGCACAAAGGGGTCGACGCCCCTGCGGCGGCGCCATCCATCATCACGCTAGAAGCATCAAAACCGAAAAATCAAGGCACACACCTCATCCGGGGTATACGCCACCGTGGGTGCCAAACATAGGCGACTGCGTCACCGCGATGCCCTCGAACAGCGTCGGGCTCGTGGCGTCAGGGTACGAAGAGAAGGGAATCTCCTGCGGGTCCTGCTGCTGTGCATCGCCGCCGTCCTCGACGTCGAGGCCGATGCCGCCGCCACCGCCGCCGCCACCTCCCTGATAGCCGAACTCAGACTTGAGTACGGGCACTATGGCGCTGTCCCACGGCGTGGCGGAGAACCTACGGGCGCCGGACGCGCCGGGCGGCAGGGCGAGCATGCCCTGGGCGTCTTTGCCGGCGGAGCCGGTGCCCTCGATGGCAGCAACAGCGGAGTCCCAGGCGGGCGCGTCGAGCGAGGCGACGAGGCTGGGCGGCAGGGTGTGGGGCAGGACGTCGTCGACCTTGGCCAGCAGCAGCGGCAGGTAGCGCTGCTGGCCGCCGCGCAGACGACTCATGAGCGAGACGAAGTGGGAGAGGTAGTCGCGTGGACCGAGTTCGAAGCCGGAGGGCGGGTTGCAGGGGACGCAGGCCATGACGTCGACGAGGGTGCAGGCGACGTCGAAGAGCTTCTTGACGAGGCCGATGCCGTGCACCTCCATGGCCTGCTGGGAGAAGCGCGAGCTCTCGGCGATGAGCTGGCGCGAGAGCTCGAGCGGGTAGCGGAAGGTCATGCTGGCGTCCGTGGCGGTGCTCGAGAGTAGACGGTGCGAGATGGACAGCTGCCAGACCATGACGCGCAGCCATTGCTGCGACGTCTTGAGGTCGACGGCCTGTGTTTCTGTGGAGCGCAGGTACTGCGGAAGCGCGTCGGCGAGCTGCTTGTGGAGCATGGTGATCCAAGCTGTGTTGCAGTTGTCGAGCGACTGATTCCACAGGCCAACAAAGGCATCGTCGAACGGCTTGAAGAGGACAATGAGGTGGTTGAAGCCGACCAACTCGGGAGACTCGTGGTCGCCATCCCACACAGAGGGCAGGCCGATGGTGTCGTGTAGTGTGAGGGGCTTCTGAGTCTGAAGAGCGTATGCCCTGTGACAGATCAATTAGTTTATTGCGCGGATGCGGAAGATCAAAAGCAAAGTAGTACCTTTCTGTGACAAAGAGAAGCCAGAAGAGACGGCGTGCAAGAGTGGCCTCCAGTGTGTCCATGCTCATGTAGGTGACTTCTTGGTGCATGCCCATGAGCAGGGCCAGCGTGGTCGCCTCTCGCAGCTGGAACCAGGCGGTGTTGTGCTTCTCCAGGCAAAAATAACAACCAAAAAGGAAGAAAGAGGTGGTGACGGCGTCGGGGGTGGGGTTCTCGTAGTGGTTGCACGTCTTGCGCATGTGCAGTGCGTCCTCCAGCAGCGACATGCCAATGGCGACGTTGGAGTTGACGTCAGAGTCGAGGTTCAGGGCGGCGGGCAACTGCATGTTGGGCTGGATCATCATGTAGGCGCAGAGCGAGACGATCAGACAGTAGTCGTTGGGCGACGAGTTCATGTTTGCTATGCTCAGCTGCAGGCGGGCGCGGTCGAGGATGGGCTGGGTGGGGTACATGCGGGCGAAGAAGAAATCGATGCAGCACTGGATGAGCTCGAAGGGGAGGGGGCTGGCGGCGCGCATGGCGACGGGCGAATGCGGCGGGCTGGTGAGGTCGAAGGGGGACTTTGAGGGTTTATGCTGCGTCTCGCGCAGCTCTGAGATGACTTTTGCGCGGCATCCTTTGGGGCCTTTCTTCTGGATGGGGGCGTTGAAGGTGCACTTGAGGCCGGCATGGCTGCAGTTCTTGCAGGGCATGGACGGGTTTTCCAGGATGCATTTGACTTTGCGGCGATGGCAGGCGTCGCATGCCCGCTTGGCAGGGACTGCCGCAGGTTCAGGCATGGTGGTGCTGGATGTGTCGATGTGCCGGGAGGTGGATGTGCAGCAGGACGCCCGACGAACGGCCGAAAAAGTCGTGTCCAGGCCGACCAGCAAGCTGTATCTGGCAGCTCCTTGCTACCAATGGCAGCGACGAATTACAGACGAGGGCGTCTGCAGCGACAGTGGCACAGCCCAACCCAAGCAGCGTCCAGGCCGGCAGCCTCGACAGGAAAGAAGGATGAGGAGGGGCAGCGGCGGATTCGCGCGCACGATGCGGCGCAAAGTCAATCTGGTGCGAGATGTTCACGTGCAGGGCGGCGTCGCAGATCCAGGGTCGCGCGATGACAGGTGCGGGAAAGCGAGAGCAGATTGGTAGATCAGAGAGGAGGGGGCTGCGTCGCTTGCGTGCCAGAGTAGGAAAACAGACCCCGCAGAGTCAGCGCCACCCGCGACGGTTTCAACAAGCAACGTGCGGAGGCACAAAGTATGGAGAGAGTATGGGGAAAGGACCGAAGCAAGGAAAGCGTGGACTCCTCGGCGGCGACAGCGGTAGTAATGATGCTGCTCTCCCTTCGAGCTGCGCCTCTGGAGAAAAAGAGAGGAAAAGCTGGTGGGCTGGCTGGTGAGAGACAGAGGCTCCCCAACCTCGCTCGCATGGCGCCGTCGCTCCCACCAACATACTCCACATCCACATCCTACGTCGTCGTTCTGCTCGCTCTTGAGCCGCCGCCTGCTCTCCTGCCAATGGGTGATCGCGCCGGTGAAGCGGGTCCCCTGCCCGTGGCTTTTCCTGGACGGCGGCCGCGCTGTCTCAGGCCGCAGAGTGGCTTTCTTTTCCCCAGCAATGCAGCACCTCCGCCGTCACCCTTCACCAGCTTGCCTCGCCTGGACTTGTCTTTCGCCCAGGTACGTACCTCGTGCACGGCGCCCTATGCATAGCCGGCCAAAAGCTGCAACGGGCAAGTGCTCACGGGCAGGAGCACAGTTGACGCAAGGGTGTGCTGTACCGTCTGGTGCGGTGCAGCCATCGAGCGCGTCGATTGCGCCCGCCAATGCGATCGCGTCGAAAAGCATGGCGCGTTCTAGAGGCCGCCGCTAGAAAAAACTGTATTCTGCCCTCTCGGAGGGCCCCGACGCTGAGCCACTGAGCGTCACCCATTGCCGCCGACACCGGCCAGGCCTCCCACAACGCTCAACCTTGTGCATAGCAAGTAGCAGCACCCTTTGCTTTTGCAGAAGGCGTCGTGGTTGAAGACAGTGGCCCGTGGCTCTGGACGCCCGATCGCCCGCGTGCCCGCGCTAGGCGCCGCGGATTCGTCGGATCTGAACTCGCTTCCCCGCTTTGGTTGATCATCACCGTGTGGTGCCTAGAACTTGCTCCCATAGCGAGATTCAGGAATGCTACCGTCGTTTTTCATTGGGAGGTACCTTGTACATCATGACTCGATCGCCCCTAGTCTCGCTTCATTTACCTGGCCATCTCAATGAGATCAAGTCGGTAATCTGTTCCGGCTGACGTGCTGTGTGATGGAGTGGAGATACGAAAGCGAGGCCTCGCTAAGCATTTAGGCCTGCTCGCTCGATTTCATTAGTGCTGACCATGCCTGCCTATGCTGTAAGAATATTATTTTGCGGTGAGCATTTTCCGCCAGTAGCATGGCTGGAAAAAGAAATGTCCTAGTATTAAATGAGCCATAACTTGTGCGTTCTGGGTATCTTTCAGCCTGGCCGAAGTCGCGTCGGGTGTACCGGAGTCAATCCCTTCAACCCCACAGAATGCACAAACCACGTCTGTCAAGCCATCACAGCAAAAGTCAATCATGAAAGATTTCGGATAACACGACACACAGGTAAGCTGGGAAGCACTCAAAGGCAACAAGCACGAGAGAAAGCCAAGCAGAGAGATGCCAAGGATGTGCCCCTGTAGGGCTTGCAGCTATCAAACTGGCATACCCACTAAACGTACACTGCTGTGTCCCGTGTGATCTGCAACTTATCTGAGGACCCAAGCCAACCCCATCGATGTTCTGTGGAAGAAGATTCCTCTCGCACTTCCCAGCAATCGCTTCTCCCCTTCCCGCAATCCAAGCCGCCGGCATTGCTCAGAATAGCGCCCACCCAGCCATCACAGCCAGCGCGGCCGGCACGCCCGCAGCGCCCGCGCCCAGCGCGACCGCCGCGTTCGTCGTCGTCTGCTGCGGCGCCGCCTGCGTCGAGCTCGCGGCTACCGGGGTCGTCGGCGTCGTGGGTGTTCGCGAGGGACTGCTGCTATGCCTCGTGGTGCTGCTGTGGTGTTCCGTCGACGAAGCGGGTGCGTCCGTCGGTGTGGCAGACGCGCTGTCGGTGGTCGTCAGGTAGACTGGCCCCGACGGCTGGATGGGCTGCGTCAGGAGGGTGACGTAGCCTGCGGGGACGGTGCCGAAGGCTTCGGTGAAGGTGATGGTGTTGACTGTCATGCCTGTCGGCGCGGCGAACATGGGGATGGAGCTTGGTAGTGGGCTCGACTGCTGTGGAGCCGCGAGGGCGAGAGTGCTGGCGGCGGCGCCCAGGAGGATGAGGGAGGATGTGCACTTCATGGTTGAAGGAGGTCGGCGGGGCGGTGTTGGATTGTTCTGATGTGCGGGGTGTTGGGAATGCGTGTGGTGGGCTAGATGGAGAAGTGTGTTGACTATGTGCTGCTTGTATTGTGTGTCTGAGGCGAGACAGTATGAGAGAGAGGGATCGATCGACGAAATGAAGGGTGTAAGCCAATGTCCAGCAGGCTAGGAGATTTCTTTGAGCTTATTGTTGCTCGAGGATGTAAAAGACTGAATGCGGAGGAAACAAAGAAATGGCGGCGATGGCTGCAAAGAGTCGAGTGCTCACTGAGTGACTACGTTCACGAAAGAGGAAGCGCCGAGGTGGGGTAGGTGCAGTCTACTTGAGTTACCAGTCTGCCTCCTGACGACAGGAATAAACCCAATACAGGCGAGAACATGCGGGTGACGCCACTCCCAGAGCGCGTCTGCTATTTCTGGGCGCCTCGCAGGGAAAGCACCGGTAGACGCGTGGCCTGGCGCGGATCCGGACCCATTTGTAGCACAATTAATCACCAGACAACGCTCGTAGCGATGGCCGGCGCTCCGTTGGCTAGTCAGGAGGTGTGCTGGTGACGCAAGGATCGCTGGCACAGGAACACAATACTGGACGCGGCTTGAGGCCCTGGAGGTGCAGCCGCCGCGACCAACTCTTGACTAAGACACACCGGGGCGCTGTCCGCCAATCACCTGCCATCACACTCACCCTCTGACACCGCGATCCAGGCGCCTATTTGTGCCCCGCAAAGTGTCTCGTTGAGTGACCAAGACTGGATCAAGATGTCAGACACCGACCGCGCAGGCACGGCGCTTGCACTCTACTAACATTAAGAGGGCTGATGCAATTTCGAGATGATGTATTTGCGGCACTCGAAGCGGGTCTGGACGCGTCTTTGCTTGGTCGGAAGCAGACTGGCGCCGGCTCTGCCCCTGTGTGCTAGCTTGTCACCATGACATGGTGGTGCGGGCATTTGCACGTCATTAGCCCGGGGTTTGCTTTCTAGACCACAGCATAGGCCGGCGATGTCGTACAGAATGCCAGAGCGTGCGAGGGCAACATGCGATCATGTTCGCACCTGTGGCGTTGGGTGGAAATGTCTTCAGAGCCAGCTCAAACATTTGTGAAACAGCACTTCAGGTAGCACAAGGCATCATCATCATCTAAGGTCTTTTGTTGTTCGCCGGATAAGCATATCTCCCGAGTAGAGCTATACACTTTTAATTATGCTTTCGAGATTCTGTACGCCCTCGCGCACGCTGGGAGCGTAATGCTTCTTGAGCAGCTCTCCTTCCCAAACAGTGGCCGCAAACGGGTTGCTGCCCTCGATCTGCGCTCGCAGAGGATCAAAGACACCATCACCTCGCCTCTCTTCCGTGTTCCAAAGTGCGGCTATCCGCTTCTTATGCGTCTTCGCAGTCTGTGCCGTCAACCCCAGCATCGCGGTAGCAGACTTTTCTGGCAGCTGCAGCGCTGCGGTGAGAATCTGCTTTGTGAAGGCCGCCAGGCGAACCGGTGGAACGCTCCGCGCATTGCTGGGGAGCAATACGGCGGTGAGTGAACGGAGAAGTAGCACTACAGTCGTTTGCACATTGACTTTAGTCTTCTTCTCCGCCTGCTGCTCCCCAGCGTGAGGATCTGGTAGGTGGAGTGACTTGTGTGAAAGCTCAATGTCAGCGTTCAGCGCAGCCGGGTAGAGGGTACGGTAAAGATGAGTCGTGAAGAAGTCAAGGTCAAGATGCAGCGTTGAGGCCGCGCCAGACGCATCCTGACCCTGTAAGAGTGCAAAGGCTGTGATGACGCAAAGGAGCGACTCGCGGGTGATGTTCCTCTCTTCAGCCTCCGCTTCGGAGTCTTGTGCATCGTGAGCATTTTCGTCCTCATCGACATCATCTGGCAATTCTGCTTCCAGGATCAGCTCCTTCAACGCTTCGAGAAGGTCGCCGAAGAAGTCTTGATTGATCAGGTGCGCAAATTTGACAAGTCCCTCAAGAACCGCGCCAGTCAACGCTGGCACGCGAGTTTTGAGGACACGAAAGTAAATGCCGAACACAAGCTTTAGAGTTTCTCCTTGATTGTGATCACGTTCTTCGTGAGCGACGGTGGCGTCTGCCTCTTTCATTTCTTTCTCAATCTCTCGTCTTTCTTTGAACGCTTTCTTTTCTTTCTTGCTCATGCGTTCCTTTTGCTTTTTCATGTCTTTGTTGGAAGGGCGTGAGTGCTGCTCATTGGCATCCTCCGCAGAGTCTCGAGAGATCTTCTGTGTCGAGCCCTTGTGCGCGAACTCGTTGAGGAGGCGTAGCGAGAGGAATGTGTTCAGCACCGACTCGTGGAGTTGATAAGACTTTGCACGGACCATCTTCGAGAGCATGCCTGCCGCCTCTAGCGAGGCATTTCCTTCCTCATCCTCGGCGAAGAGCTTCTCAATGGCTTCTCGCGCCTGCACAAAGTCTGCATCGACGCCTCGACGGGAGAGCTTGTCCACGAGAATCTTCAAGAGGTCTGAGCGATAGTTGAAGTGGGGTACAGAGTTGACGAGGTCGCATGCACAGCGTGTAGCCACAGTAGCCATGCTGACAGCATCCTCAGAAGACTTTGGTAACGCGCTTATGCGCTGGAGCTCCCTGACATACTTTTGGTAGCCGCCAACGACAGACTGCTCGAAGCTGCGCAGCTTCCGCACATCTTTCGATACTTTTGCCTTGCTATCCTGTTCCGAAAGCGGACGAATACGGTAGCCCGGGATGATATCTTTGTACACGGCGCATTGTGTGACGAGGCCAAGCTTCGTGACGGTCGCGTTGTCCGAGGAAGTAATATGACTGAGCGTCTTGAGGGCGCTGATGTGCTCTTCTGGATCCTCTGCAAGCAACGACGCGATGCGCGCAAGCTCTTCCTTGGATTGTAGTATTTGCTCCTTTGAAGAGAGTTGTGGCTTTGCTTCGGAGGGTGTCTCATCGGTGACATCGTCGTCATCGGTGTCTAGTGTCTCCTCTTCCAGGCCTTCGAAGGAGCTATCTGAGTCGTCCTCCTCATCGGCTTCAGGGCCTTCATATTGCTCTACTAGGCCATCTTGTGTCTTGATCGGGAGCCGGTTGTTGTCCTTCTGCTTCTTTTGCTTTCGAGGACGGTTCTCGTAGTCCTGTTCGAGGTTCCACTGCACAGCGTTCTTCGCGAAGGATGAGGTCAACGCAGACCTGCTCTTTCCATTGGTGACAACCGCCACATCTTCTGGTGGACTCAACTTCCTCCGTTTGTTTGGAGGCATCGTCTTACCTTTTGTACAGAACTCTCCTCCCAGTAGAACGGCAAAATAGTGGAGGACATTTTCAAACACATCGGCGGAACCTACTCCGCTCCCCGAGAAATTTTTGGGTCTGCGGCACAGGCTCCCGGTGATCTTTCAGCAAGCTTCCACATCATCCTCCCACGTACTATTGCACGCCGAATCGCATCCCGATAATCCTTTAAGATGCGTCCTCTCACCGAACCCGAGACACAGACCCTTTTCCGTAAGCTGGCAGACTACACTGGACGCTCCTTGAACAACCTCATCAGCCCTCCCGAAAAGACCAATGGAACAGCCGGCGATCGTTTTGTTTTTCGCATCCATAATTCTCGCGTCTACTACGTTCGCGAATCCCTGGCGAATCTTGCTACGTCTGTGGCCCGCTCCAACCTCCTCTCGCTTGGTGTCTGCCTTGGCAAGTTTACAAAGACTGGCAAATTCCGGTTACACATCACAGCCTTGGATGTGATCGCACCCCATGCAAGATACAAGGTGTGGGTGAAGCCGAATGGTGAAATGCCATTTCTATATGGAGGGAACATTGTCAAGGCACATGTTGGCAGGTGGAGCGAGGACTGCCCTCAGCACCAGGGCGTGGTGGTCTTGTCCATGAATGATACTCCATTGGTACGTGCCATCGGTCTTTCTCACACCTCCATCACTAACAGTCTGGTAGGGTTTCGGTGTTACGGCCCGGTCGACAGCCGAAGCAAGACGGGCGGAGCCGACCGCCGTTGTGACTTTCCGACAGGCTGATATTGGGGAGTATCTGAGAGAAGAAGACACGCTCTTCACCACAACATGATCACCTCAGACGTGGCAAAATCCGCCGCTGTGCCCGCATACGTAGCAGTGGAATCAGCGTAGGAGGAGTCCTGCAGGTCTAGTGGAGGGGAGGTGGTCACATTTTCGCTTTCAGCCCCATGAGCATAATCAGCCGGAAGCATGCCCGTGTCAGATGGAGTAAGAACGAGGCGCTCTTGCGTCAGATGCGTCACGAACACGATGTGCGCGAACAAGATAGTTCCGACTTGGCCGGTCTCAGGTCTCGAGGCTAGGATCATGTGGTTTCGCAGGCGGAGCTATCTTCTTGACTCAGGGCCTGCGACGATTTCACACCGATTCACCAATCGAGTCTCCCCGTTGCCGAAACGCCGTGGGTTTTTGGCTGGAGAAAGCCACGAGGGCGGCATGCCTAGCGCCAACTAATTTTCTGGAAAAGACGGCAGGCGGCGGATGCGAGGGGCCGGAAGCGCTAAGAGTAGCCGCGACGCAGGAAGGATCCAGTCGTCCCCTTCGCCATGCAGCAGGCTACACACGTTCACGCACACTGGCGGCGATCATGCGCAGGTGTCACCTCGCTGACAGCGCATGGTGGCGCCAATCTCAATGCTCGCTCGCCGGCTGCGCGCGCTTTGGCGAGAGTTCAAGCTGCGCCGACGCCCGCGATCTAGAAGCGTGGTAGCGCGTGATTGGGGCTGGCCATGGTGGTGCGTCGTTGCTGTGCGTCGAGACCTCGCCTGCAATTAATTCCAATTCAACTGCTTCCCTGTACACCCTCCCCCGTCCGCAGTGGTGACCTGGCCTGCTTTCGCTCACATGTTGATGCTCCTGCCGTCATGGTTGGCTTGACTGTGTGACACCTCGCTCCTTCCCCAGCGGTATAATATCATGTCACCTCCTGCGTGCGCGCACTACCAGCACTACTCTTCACACATCTCGTTCGGCCCGAGAAGAGCAGCGGCTGCAGGCAAAGGCTGCAAAATGCAATCCAATGGGCCAGGCCAAGGGACGTCGCGGCTGCCCATGCTGACATGCCGCTTCACGCTTCGCGGGATTCAAATACCAGAAGTGCCTCCACCTGCGTCTAAGTGGAAGCTCTCTGATGGTCTGAAAGAGAAATTGCCTGCCTATTTTGGCAACGCAATCGACAGTATCAGCAACGCCGGAACGGAGTTCACGTATTACTGCCGTCGCTACCAGTTCCAGTATCACACAGAATACACGACCATGACCGGCCTCCTGGCATCTTGGGAGATTCTAGCGCAGAATGTTCCGGCACTGCTAGAGGGTCTACAGCAACTGAGACCTGATGAGATCCAGGGAGCTGGCGGTCCTGAAGGTCAGTCCAAAGATACCTCACTCAATCATTGTCTCCGTGCGCTGCTAACGACTGCGCAGGTGTGCAGGAGATTTCCACGCAGGTGCAACACATGGCTGGTCTGGTGGAGCCGTACCGCCTAGCGATGAGCGTGCTCGCAGGGCAAGGTGTCATGGGTGTCGAAAGAGAGGATCCTGGTCAAGAGTAGGTTTCGTGTCAACGATCTGGTGTTGCCCGTCCTAATTCCGAGCAGAGAAGGAAATCAAAGTCAGACGTCAAGTGACTCCTGGGCACTTCCTCCGTAATCAGCACGGGCGCATGGTAGACGGGGCGGCCTGACAATTGTCATCAGAGCTGCGGTACAGGTTCTGGGCTAGCATTAGCGATTGGAGTCTTGTGGATCTGGTTTATAGCATTTTGAAAATGAAACATACCTCTTGCGGATAATTGTTGTTCGTTGTGGTGCTGCCCCTCCATCCGCCGCATTTGCTGGTCGACATTCCGGGCCGCCGAGACTTTCCTCCGTCCCTGTCTGCCCCACAGAAGGGTCGGTGACGTCCAAAATACCGTCGCGCCAACCCATATCCGCAAGAACAGCGTGCAATTAAGAAGCTGCCCGGATCGCTCCTTGATGGCGCGCATATAACGGGGTCCTTACGTCGTTCTCCGTCCACCCCCAGGCGTTGCCATGTCGTCTCTCGCGACGCTGCTCTCGCAGGCCCACCTGAATGACCACGACGAGATTCTCAAGCAAGCCAATGCAGCTATCAAGAAAAACAAAGCAGATATCGCGGCCCAGCACGTGCGCCTTGTGGCATACATCAAGCTCGACCGCTACGATGATGCCCTCCACGCTCTCACGGAGGGCGGTGACGCCCTGAAAGATCGCGCCCCGCTGGAGGCCGCATACACATTATATAAGAGCGGAAGATTGCGAGAGGCAGCAGATCTAGCGGAGCGGCACAAGGAGGCAAAGGACATTCTGCACGTTGTGGCGCAGACCGCCTATCGCGCCGAAGACTTTGAGCAGGCCAGAACAGTGTACGAGCGCTTGGCGAGTGAAGGTACCGTCGACGACGAGAGCGATTTCAGGATCAACAGCTGGGCAGTGGATGTGCAGTTGGGCTGGGTCGGGAAACAGGCTATGGCGAAAAAGACGCGGCCGGACAGGGAGGACTTAGACCAGTTTATGGCAACCTTTAATGCAGCGTGCGGCTATGCCTCGCGCGGAGAGCTGAAGCAGGCCGAGGTGCTGCTGCAGAGAGCCAAAGGTGTGTTTGAGTTTACCCGGCTCTCCCAACACCGCTAACAGAACCCAGACTTATGCAATGCGACCGATTTGGACGAGGCAGAAAAAAAGGCAGAACTGCTGCCAATCACTGTACAGCAAATCTACGTGCTTAGCCGACTGGGCAAGTTGGGAGAAGCGGAGAAGCTGAGCGACAGCATCGATGCACGATCGATCTCGGACCTGGACACGCGACACATTGCCCAATCGAACGCGCTATTTGCAACATCGAAACCCGGCAATCCGTACATCGCGCATCATCTCTTCCAAACAACTGCAAAAGTGCCTCGGAAAGATTTGCCGTTCAGCTACCAGTCTGCCGCACTTCAAAGCAATGCTCTCACCCTCGACTTGCAAGCACAAAAGTACAAGGGCGTTGCCTCGTCAACCTTGTCGACTATTCGGTCTCAAGCAGAACGACCGGCGTCACAAGAAGCAGTCACAGCCGGAGCATTCAATGCAGCAGCACACACTCACTCATCCACATCCAAGACCAGCATCAAAGACCTTCTCCAGCTTCACGCGAGCAGACCAACGGATGTGGGTCTTCTCGTTACCATCATCCAGCTTTACGTCGCAAGCAACAACCACGGAGCAGCGATTCAGGCTGCGGAAAACTTCATCAAGCATGTGGAATCTGATGCGACACAGCTAGACTTGCGCTTTGCACCAGGACTCATCGGCATCATCACCGCCCTGTACATTTCGCAGCATCGCTATGGCCCTGCTAAGGTTGAGCTGAACAAAGCGGCGACGCATTGGCGAAACCAGAACAGGCCCGACTCCAACCTCCTCCGTGCAGCGGGCTCGGCCCTTCTGGACGACGCTTCCGACACGGACCTGGCAGCAGCTCGCGAGCTTTTCCAAAACATGCAGTCGCAGAGACCAGGAGATCCAGCGGCCGCAGCAGGCATTGTGGCTGCTTCCACGGCCGCAGCTCTTCCCCCTCGAGAGCTCCTCGACTCGCTCCCATCGGTGGCTGACCTTAGCCGTGGCATTGACGCAGCGGCGTTGGAGGAAGCAGGAATACCACGCACAGAGACATCTACGATCGCATCAACCGCAGTGAGTCGAAAGCGGACTGCGGCGATCACGCAACCTGGCACAAACGCAACGTCGAACAAAAGGAGGAGCGTCAGGCCAAGCGGCAAGCCAAAAAACTTTGTGGAGGGCAAGCAGATGGATCCTGAGCGATGGCTGCCGCTGAAGGAGCGCAGTTCTTACAGACCAAAGGGAAAGAAAAAGGGAAGGCTACAGCAGGCACAGGGGGCTACGCAAGGCGGCGAGGAAAGCCCTGCTGGCGGAAGCAGGCCGGACACCCCGAGTGTTGTGACTGGCGGCAGCGGTGGTGGGGGCGGCGGGAAGGCGAAGAAGAAGAAAGGCAAGCGATAGACATAGACAAGCAGCAGTGTTTGCTACACCTGCTTAGGGGCAAGGTCGACCCCTGTCGCACCGTCTGATGTACCCAAGTGCATGAGCCAATAGAGCAAGCTGTGAGACGACAAGGACAAAAAGCGGCCCAGAGATTTGGACATGACACTGCCCCGCCGCGCTAAGGAGGCCGGAGCAATCGGCGCGCGTCAGTAGACGCGACTATCCCAAAGCTAATGCCATGAGCTCCGGACTTTTGATCCAGGTCGACGTGGGGAACTTCCTTCAGGTCGAGCAAACGTATGTGCTTTGCCTTGCCTGAGCCTGAGCCTAGGCGTCCTGTGAGGCTTCCCAGCAAACGCTCCTGCCGCATCCAAGGCACCCAGCGCCAAGCCAGGCGCCCTTTCACCTTGAGTCTGCTCCCAAAGCTGCGCGCGCACCCCTCACACAAGTTGGCCCCCCCCCCCCCCCCCATATAGCTGCCAGAGTCCCTCCTCCACCGTCGCTCCTGCCACCCATGGACGCAACTTCCGCTTTTGCCTGCCGCATATCCTGAGGTTCGTTGCCTAGCGTGAACACCACATGGCCTCCTCACGTACCTCGAGGTCGCCCACACGAAGGTCTTCCCACAGCTCCACCCCGCAGGTCCACGACTCCGACGAGCACCCCGACACTCCTTTGAGGAAGAAGGCTCGCACTGACCAGGGCGACCTGTCCCCCATCCGGCTTCCCGCAACCCCACGGCCAAACCCTGTGCACCCTCCTCCGTCGCCCGAATCCTCGCCAGACCCTCTCCACGGCGACGACAAGCTCCCACCACCTACGCCCAGCAAAGTCACTCTCAACCTGCGGCGGTCTGCCGCTCCCCCAACTTTTGGGGATGACGCCGGCACCCACGCGCTAGACAGCACCATGCGTCATTCGGTCAACCGTGAACGCCTCTCCCCAAGCTCAGACACCATCGAAATCGCGCAACCATCACCCGCACGAAGTCCCGAAGCTATCGAGATTAGTATTGACGATGACGACGAAGATCGACACGTGTCTCCAGGCATAAGCACAAGTTCAACCTTCACAGAAGACCAAATCTATGCTCGATTTCCCTACGCCCACCGCTACGGCGGGGCCATGTTTGCAGTGGAAGCCATGCTCCAAGATTTTCAAAGAGTCGCTCCTTCTGTCGAGCCGGAATTTTTGTTGCGTTTGGAGGAGTGGCTACGCCTTTGGATTGCGCACTGCCAACGCAACAGTTCCTTGTGTCAAGCTGCCTTCTCCGGTAGCAACGCCAGCTTCTGGCTCAACTTGAGCAGCTTGTTCTGCAAACTTCTAGGCAAGCGCTTCACCTTTAACCCAAGGCTTCATGTTGGATCGGGCTTCACACGGGTATTGGAAAGCCTATTCGTCGCTTGGCTGGAGGTGTGCGGAACAATGTTCCAACACGACGTTGAAGCCATTCAACGCGTAGCTGAGACAAACAGCAGGCCTGTATCATCACTGATATCTCAGCGAGCAACCGTATACACCGCAAGGCTATTGAGTCAGCAAACCACACTTTGGCTGCACCTTCTGGAGCAAGGAATTCTCGAAATCGACGAAATCTTTGCCAACATCATCACGACCGCATTTGCAAATGCCCACCTGCACATCATTCCTCTGCAGAAGCTGACAGCCGCCCTCGCGCTCAACCTATATACATGGCCGCAGGACACCACCGGCAAAATCCTGACCAGCTCTCTCAAAGCCCAAATCGGCCTCGGTCGCAGCTTTGACCTGGTTGATTCAGAGACTGTGCCCGAAGCTACTAGCACCCTGAGCAACATCACAGAGCAATCTTCGGCCACATGGACAGCTCTCAAGCTCGGTCTTACGCTCAATGCGAACAAGTCGAGCCTGTCCACACTCTTCTATCAAGAAATTTTCGGTGATATGTTGGAACTTCTCCTGCAGATTGGCGATTTGGACGAAATTACAATTGAGGAAGTGTTCGCGGCGGCAATCCCAAACACTGGTGTTGCAGAAATCAAGGACATGACTTTGCTCCTCCATCATACCGCAATGCACGAGGTGCTGTGGCAGCTCATCCAGAAAGGCCGCATGGAACTCCGTGTCTGGGCTGCCAAATATTACTCAGATGACCTGGTTCAGCTTTACAATGAGCGCCGCAAGGTTACTCATGAACTGAAACGTGACCTCATTCTGCGTGTTCTGGCACAG
>VIBQ01000073.1:0-206393 GCA_006937295.1 Carpinus fangiana | reverse complement strand
TCTTCCAAACAGGGCTATTGTGGAACTCATGCTGCACATCTTCAACTACAGCAAGCCTCGGCGTGTCCTACCTATGGTTGATATATACCGAAATCTCGTTCGCCTCCGCAACT
Organism: Carpinus fangiana; assembly: GCA_006937295.1. Lineage (NCBI taxonomy): Eukaryota > Viridiplantae > Streptophyta > Magnoliopsida > Fagales > Betulaceae > Carpinus > Carpinus fangiana. The sequence goes on along the minus strand of VIBQ01000073.1, from coordinate 206,280 downwards.
CCGGCGATCCTCTCTTCCTTCTCTTGGCACGGCGGCACACGCCTTGGTCGATCATATTGAAGAGCCTATGCATGCGCGAAGGCACACTCAGAGCTTGGCCACAAGTGATTCGAGATATGGAGAGCCTTGCATTGGATGCCGATGGGAAACCATATACACATCCATGGACGCAGAAAGCCTGGCAACCTCCTAGTGCCTCTACGGCAAGAATATGGAACATCATCTTGAATGGTTATGCGCGGCGTGGCCACATGGCCGATGCAGAGCATGTTCTTGAACTCATGTCGCAACGTCATATCGAACCCGATCTGTACACTTTTACGCCCCTGTTAAGAGGTTATGCTACGAAGCAGGACATCAATGGCATCGAGCATACCCTGCGACGAATTGAGATCATGGGTCGCAACCTCGAGATGAATGAACATACGCGAAAAGCACTGGCTCCTTTCGAAGACAAAGACACCTTGGCGAAAGCACTCGAGGAGAGTTCAAAGCGTAAAAAGAACCCATACACTTCTAGACCTGCGGACGAGCTCTTCGAATCGGAAGAAACACCTGCGCCGCCAGGTTCTGCTGACGAATTTGTGCGGTGGAACACGTTCGCCCAAGCAGCGCGAGAGGAATCCAAGATATTTGCTGAGCCATCTCAAAAGGCAGCACGTAGAGATGCGTTTGTGCATCGTCTAGGTCAAGATCAAAACGCCTCCCTTACACCAGCAGAGACAATTGCTGAATCAGCTGTCAATGTTAGCCGCCCTGAGGATATTGAAATGGATGACATTGGCTCAGCCACCTGGAGCATGGACGAGGCAGAAAGTGAGGCTGAGGAACTCGATGAAGCTGATCTAGAATCCATCAACGCTGAATCGGTAGCTCCGGATTTGGGTGAGGATGATCTTGACATGCCTTATGTTTTCGCAGCCAGAAACACTACACTCGAGGTGGCAACAGAAAGTCTGGTCGATCCTTTGGCAGAAAATCCAGATCTGGCAGACGAACCCACGAGAAGGCTGCCCCATGACTCTCGAAACACCAAGCATGACTCAGAGCAGAACAGTCATCCTGATGCTTATGTAATTATGCAGAAGGAAACTACAGAGGCGATGCCGGAGCAGATGTGGACATTGAATCAGTATCTGACTGAGAGCAGTTCACAGACCAGGTCAAAGAAGTACAAGAAAAAACTCAATGAAGACAGAAGCGGATGGTACACGCTCGAGAGTGAACGACGAAACCACTGATCCGATCATGTACATTAGCATTCCAGATACCCAGACCACAATAAATTTGGCAACCACTGTTATCCTGTGTTTTGATGCTGCCCAATTCGCTTCAGGGGAAGTAGTACGCTTCATCTCTTGCGACACATTCTGATTGTAGCAACACGGTTTGGCAAAACCTATGCAAGTAAGCATTCAACCGTATGGAAATAGATAAGTGGAGTGCCAAAAGTGGGATGTATCGCAAGTGCTGAAGTGTGCTGATTAGGTTAGAGCAGTGTGGAAGTGGCGCTTTCCCGCCGATCCCGCTTCAGGTTGGGATCTTCAACCGACATCACACAAGACCTGCCAAATTGAGTTTAATCAGGCACAAGTTGCAGCATGCCCCGCAGGCTATGTCGTATCTTGCGGGTCAGCTATGGGTCGGAGGTATCATCCATGCTGCGTCTTATGCCGCTTGAAGTGTTTAAAGTGGCTGTCTGGCCCACACTGGCACAAGACCCCTTGTAACTGCGGCCTGCCGAGCTATTCCATTGTAAGATGGCCATAGTCATGCAATTAGGTCTCTGGACTTCGCTTCTGTATTGCTTTGCCGGCCCGTCATCTGCTGCCCCTACCTCTAACCTACAGTACGTGGATACTCTCGTTGGCACAGCTAATGGGGGTCATGCTTTTGCAGGAGCCACTCTACGTAGGAAGCCTTTTTGACATGAAGTGGTTTGCACGCGCTAAACAATGCAGCATATGGGATGGCCAAGGCCGTAGCAGACGTCGACGGCGAAGACAATACAGCCGGCTATGCGTTTGGTGACTATAACGTTACAGGCTTCTCGCACATGCATGACTCTGGTAGTGGAGGGCAACCTTCGCTGGGCCAGTTCCCCATCTTCCCCTTCGCCGGCTGTCCTAACGACGAAATCGCGGACTGTCCCTTTTCCAAGGGCGCGCGTAAGATCGGCTACAGAAACGACTCGCTGAAGCACAGTCCAGGCTATTTCGGCCTGACGCTCAACAATGGCATCGCAGCCGAGATGACCACGACCCATCACGCAGCGCTTTACCAGTTCCAGTTTCCCCCAAGCGACAACTCCAAGGGACCTATCATGCTGCTAGACCTAACAGATCTGGCCGACAGCCGCCAGAACGCGACTGTGAAAGTCGACCCTAACACTGGTCGCATCACTAGCTCAGGGACCTTCCTTCCGAGCTTTGGCAACGGACAGTTCATGTCGTATGCATGTGCTGACTTCCGAGGCGCATCCATTCGTGACACTGGCATCTACGTCAGCAATCGTGCCGGCACGTATCCCAAGGAGATATTCGTGGAGCGAGGCATCAACGCTTTCTACATTGAAGCTGGTGGCTTCGTGCGGTTCAACACACCGCGGCAGAACAACACCCTAATGGCTCGCGTCGGTGTTAGTCTCATCAGCTCAGAGCAAGCCTGTCGCAATGCCGAAAGAGAGCTTGCCAACTGGGACTTTGCTGGTATTAGGACTGCGGCCGTCAAGGCTTGGACAGAGAAGCTTGACGGGATTCAGATCAAGACGGGAGGTACAGACCAGGAGCTACTCAAAACATTCTACAGCGGACTGTATCGCAACATGATCAGTCCCCAAGACTATAGTGGAGAGCGACCGGGATGGAAGAGCGACGAACCATATTTTGACTCTTTCTATTGTATCTGTATGTGTTGCATGCTACGGTCCCAAGTGACTATTGGTCATGCTAACCCATTCTTCAACAGGGGATTCATTCAGGGCACAGCACCCCTTACTGACCATCATTGACCCTGCTTCGCAATCCAAAATGATTCGCAGCCTATTAGACACTTACAAGCACGGCACCGGCTGGCTTCCCGACTGTCGGATGAGCCTGTCCAAAGGCTTCACACAAGGCGGTAGCAACGCAGATGTCCTCATGGCTGATGCATACGTAAAGAAGCTACCAGATATTGACTGGTCACTCGCCTACGAAGCCGTTGTGAAGGACGCCGAAGTCGAGCCCCTCGACTGGTCCAACGAAGGCCGAGGCGGCCTGGTCAGCTGGAAGAAGCTGGGCTACATCCCGTATCTCGACTTCGACTACCTGGGGTTCGGGACCAACTCTCGCAGCATATCACGTACTCTTGAGTACGCCTACAACGACTTCTGCGCAGCCACCCTAGCGAATGGCCTGGGCCACCACAAGGACTATGAGAAGTACCTCAAGCGTTCTGGCAACTGGCACAACATTTTCAAAGCCGACCAGACGTCCTTCATCAACGAAACTGACACCGGCTTCACAGGCTTCTTTCAGCCAAGATACCTCAACGGCACCTGGGGTTTCATGGCCCCATCAGAGTGCGCGCCTCTCGACAAGTTCTGCTCGCTCACCTCGAATCCGCGCGAGGTGTTCGAAGACAGCATTTGGACGTAAGTTTGCCACATCTGTGTATGAATGCTTACTTACTCAACGCTTCTGTCGCAGGTACAACTTCTTCGTCCCCCAGGACCAGTCGTCGCTAATAACGACCCTGGGCGGCCCGGCCGCGTACATCAAACGCCTCGACTACCTTCACGATTTCCCCGGCTTGACGGACATTGGCAACGAGCCGACATTCCTCACATGCTTCTTGTACCACTACGCCGGCCGTCCGGGGCTATCGGCCAAGCGCGTGCATACATATGTGCCAGCCTTCTTCAATGCGACGGTTGACGGCCTCCCGGGCAACGATGACAGCGGCGCCATGGGTGCATTTGCTGTATTTGCCATGCTTGGCCTCTTTCCGAATCCAGGGCAGGACGTTTACCTCATCACACCGCCATTCTTCGACCAGATTTCGGTCAAACACCCGCTCACGGGCCGTACGGCGACGATTCGCAATGTCAATTTTGATGCTGGCTACAAGAACATCTACATTCAGAGCGCTAAGCTGAACGGAAAGGCGTATCACAAGAACTGGATCGGGCACGAGCTGTTCTTGAAGGGGCTGACTTTGGAACTGGTGCTGGGGCCGACGGAAAGTTCATGGGGCACGGCTCATGAGGCTTTGCCTCCAAGTCTTGGGCCGTCGAGAGATTTGGAGGGGCAGGATTTCTTGATGGGGACGTCTATCACTGTAAACTGAATGCGCTCTATGTCTGCCTCATACACTTCATCCCCATTGCATTCGGAGACACGTAATCGATGAGGGTAGCTTGGCTGCTCTGGATGCAGGAAATGCAGTAGCACCGTGCGCCATAGTTCATGTATTACGTAAGATATACGCTTCTCTTATGAAGCTTGTCGCTGGAGATATACGTGACTATACCCATAGTCCGTTACCGCTCTCTACTTCTCGGGGTCGACACCCGAGGACTGGCCTTGACCTTCACCGTCCACCACCAAGCTGTTGACACAGGACTGGCTTTCGCGGAAGCGCAGGCTCCCTCTTCGAATGGCTGCAATGGATGACACGCGACGGTTGGGGCCATCGGTACGTGCCTCTTGCAAGACTTGTGCGAATGGCGAGCGCTTGCGGAACCACTCGCCCTTGAAGTAGAAGATGTAGACGGGGATCGTGACCAGGAAAGCAATGCAGGCGAGAATAGTCGATGCATAGTTGAGATTGTGCGGAGGTCCAATGTTGGTGTAGAACGGAGTCGCGGGCACGGTTAGAACGCCGGCCAGGAAGTCCCTGGAGAAGCCGTTACCGCCAGTTGCGGAGGCCGAGTACGGTCCATAGGCGGCAATCATGTAGTCGATAGTGGCCATGTAGATGGAGAAGTTGGCTATGCCGATGACGGCCGCGAATATGGCCGGTGCAATCCAGTGCGACTGAACTGGCGGGCTAGTCCAGGCGAAGCCGAAGAGACCAATCCAGAGACAAGGTGCGGTAAAAGTTAGCAGCCAAAGACGAGACTCGAATTGAATCTGCTCGTTGTCGGGGTTCGCGGCGCGATCTCTGACGTTCTTCTTGATGAAGGCCATGAAGAGGAAATAGGCTATGAGGTACCCGACCAAAATCGAGATGAACGCAAGATTTCCCGTAATCGTGGTAAAGTTGTACTGATCAATGAAGATCAAGCTGAATGACTGCAGGAACATGAAGATAAGAGCGTCGCTGAAGCCGGACAGTAGAGACAAGAACAGGACGATGGGCTCCGTCACGAACATCTTGAACGGACGAATCCAAATAACGGCCAGCTCCTTTCCGCTGAAGCGTTTTCTGAAGGGCACCAGCTCGTCAGGACCCCAGCAATTTGGCTGTTCGCCAGTCTTGCGGCGTCGCTTGGCCTCCTTGTCCAGGAGAATCGTTGCTCGTGTCTCAGGGACGGTAACCAGATGCAACAACTGCACGAAGCCCCCGAAGATAAGCTGTATCCAGAAGTTCCAGCCGTAGCCCAGGAAATTCTCGCTAAAGCCACCCACAATGGGTCCTGGAACGTGTTAGTCTTCAAGTTTGATGACGAATTCACAGCAGTCGCAGGGCTTGGCTCTCAAAGTCAAGGGGCACGACCCTCAGGAACAAGAGACATGAAGATCAATCTGCTTACCTAGCACAGAACCACCGACGCTACTCAAGACGATGAAGTTGACCGCGTGTTGTTGTGTGTCAGAGTCGAAAATGTCCGCTATCATGCCCAGAGTGACGGAGCCACCAGCAGATGACAAGCCGCCCAGGGCTCTGAACACCAGCAGCGCACCAAAGTTTGGCGCTAGACCTGCTCCGATTTGCCAGATATTGACGAGAAACAGACTTGCTTGTAGGATGGGGCGCCGACCGAGTTCTTCAGACCATGGTGCCCTAGGAAACCAACGTTAGCACAAGATTGTTTCATGGCAAAGGATGGACAAGGATGCAAAAGAGGACGAACCAGAGCTCGCATCCAAAGGCGTATGTGACAAGGAAGATCATAGCTCCACAGCGAGCGGCTTGCGCACTGATGTCGAAGCGCTCCTCGATGTTGTCGAGGTTGTTACTGTATAGCGACGTATTGAAGTTCATCGAGACTTGAACGAGGAATATGACGGTGAGAATAGACCACTTCTTGAAGCTGGAATATGCAAAGCCCAGCTTCTCGGGGCAGTCCGCCTCGGTAAGTTCATACTTGTTGTCATCCTTGCCGTCGAACTTCTCGTTCAAGGGCCCGTCGCGCAGCTGGCCGAGGAGAGCCGGATCGACCTGATCTACAAAGGCAGCGCCTGTACCGGCATTGGGCTGTGGTTTGGCAGTGTTGGCCGCTCCCTGGGAGCTCGAGGGGTCCGAGTCCGACGAATGGCTGGAGGCGTCCGGCGTGGTAGCCATGGCAGAGGAGGTTGCGCAAAGGCGGAGGATTGGGTTATGGAGTGCAGCAAGCAGTGCGACAAACAATGACGGGACACGGCAAGATTAAGTAGCAAGTGGGGGCTAAGAAACGGCGGTGATCCAACCGTCACCGTATAGCGCGAGATCTGAGCCGTGGATCCCGCGTCACTCCCTCCTACAGAAGCGCTGCTGCACGACTCACGACTCGGCAATGTCAGAGCTGCTTTAACAGGCCGATCGGCACTAATCATGTTGCGCATAGACCCGCCGTCGACAAGCTATCAACGCGTAGGAGTTGCGCCGCCGCAAGTCCCGACGAGGCTCTTTCGATGGCCCGGACGCCACACACGCCATCGCAAACACCTGTTTTCTGCACAATCCCGCTGGGGCCAGCACCGCAAATGGCATGGCCGGATGTGACATCACTGCTGGACTTTTGGGCGCGTGATTGAGGGAATGAGTTGGCCCCGCATTACTTGGTACTATCCCGCGCTATGGGCTGACGGCAGGTTCTGCGTGACTTTGCACACCGTACTTTGAAAGCTTATGCCATGGCCAAGCCAACTGCCACATTCCTGGGCGCCGAAGCCTTGATTGTCATCTGCCTTCAGCGAATTGTGCGCGTTGGTGGCATGTAGTCCCGGTCCAGTCACGTGTCTGGCTCTCCGCGAATGCAGTGTCTTCACGCAGCTGCTACATTTCGTCCACGTTACTCTTTTGTGTTGATGTGACTGACTTTTTCACACCTTTCATCATCTGCCTATGCAAGCAAAAACGTCGGGAGATGAAAGTGGTGTCATCTCAGCGGCTGACATTGTGGCATTGAGGAGTGCAGGTCGCGTTGTGTGAAGGCATCGAGCATCAGCTACCTAGACTCACAGGCTTCCAGACAAGACGCGGTGAGGAAAGCACGTGAATCCTCGATGCCGACTTGACAGGCCGCCGTGCTCTGCTGGGTCGCGTGCCCACTTGCCTGAACTAGTTTTGACACTTCCACGGCCCGCACTACGCTGCGGCTCATGACTGGTCGAAGCCACCCCCTCTTACGAGAGCCACTTCCTTTCGGGTTAACAGATGCGAAGAGCCTGCTTGTCGCCACAGAGGCTACGCCTACTTTGGTGCTGTAACCCATCATGTAAGCCCCACATTGCGCAGCGTGTGTGCTTATAAAATCGCCCTGCTTGCCAGCCTTTGAGGGGAGCAGAAGCAATACCGCTGAGTAGCTGCCGACTATGACCACCAACTTCACTGCTCTCCCCATTGTAGATCTTGCTCCTCTGTCCTCCCCAAACCCCGATCCAAAAGATGTCCAAGCCTTGGCCGATCAACTCCACGAGGTCTTCAAGACTGTTGGCTTCGCTTACTTGATCAATGCACCCATCTCCTTTTCGCATCAAGACGTTTTTGGAACTGCCAAGGAATTCTTCAGCATTCCGCACAAAGAAAAGATGAAGCTTGCAAAGAGAACCTTCCGTGGGGAAAATGTCAATACTTACCGTGGCTTCTTCCCTGCCCAGACTGGCTCTGACAATCTGAAAGAAGGCTTCGAGGTTGGGCCGTCGTCTCCGCGAACGCCGTCTCAGCAGTCAGCTCCGGCCTCCCCTTTCATTTTGACCGAAGGCAATGTGTGGCCGTCCAAGGCTACATTTACCAAGCAGGCATTGACTGAGCAGCTCTACACAGAGCTTCAGTCTCTGTCCACTACCCTACTGGCCATGCTAGCAACCTCTTTGGGCAAAGACCTTGACTGCTTCACTTCGCTTCTGACTGAAAGTATCTCCACCTTGCGCTATCTTCACTATCCGGCCATAACCCCACCTGCACCTCACCAGGAGCTTAATTGCACCCCGCATACAGACTCCGGCTTGCTCACTTTGCTTCATCAGGATAGCACTGGTGGCCTCGAAGTTCTGAACGCCGCAGGGGAATGGATCCCGGCACCCTATGTTCCGAACAGCATTGTAGTTAACATCGGAGATCTTATGGCCCAGATGTCAGGCGGGCGTTACGTCGCCACCTACCACCGCGTGAAGAGCTCTGGGGCTGAACGCTACAGCGTCCCCTTCTTCTGCGAACCTGGAGTTGACGCCATGGTCGGAGAAGAAGGAAACCAAGTCCCCTATAGACAATTTGTCCTTGGTAAAATGGGCACATGGGTGGAGTTTCAGGGCGTCGAGGACCATGAACCACCACTTGCGCACGCTCCAGGCCACACCGCCGTTGAGGCCTATTAGTCGCATTTCTCTCTCACTGTCTTGTCATTTTAAGCATATTCATGGACGGCGCTCCTTTGTCGATACCCGCTGGGAACACTCTAGTGCAGAGAAACCCATGCAAGCAAAAGGGCGGTCTCCTCTGAGTCTGGGGTCTCAGTGGAAACCAGCCTTGACCACTAAATCTTACATAAGAAACAGGCGACGGTACTCCTTGCCGATAGCACAGGGAACACTCCTGAGGAGAAACCCTGAACGCTATTTTGATCTCTTGTGGACTTGACCCATGTGATTGACCATGCGCGAATCGTGTAGATGCTATACCAATGGTTGTGAAAATGAAAAAACGCCCCACTCATTCACTTCTGGAGATGCATTACACTGTTGCAACTGAAATATACTGCTGAACCAGTTCTTCTAAGCCTCTTGTCTGGTGCTCCACAGTCTCTCAGTCTCCATAGAGGAGCGGACTATTTCGTACTATCACGCGATTGGACAGTTCGGGGTTGCCGGTTCACACGAGATCCTCCACATTCCACTAATCTACTTCGGGCAAATGCCTGAGAGAATCTTGCTACCGTCTGCCCGTTCCGGTATCTCTTGCGCATCAGATGCACGTAGGTAGAAGCGCACAATTTTGGTGCCAGACTGATAAGTAACGCTGCTTACGCTCTTTTATTGCGCGTTTTAACAGTATGCACCTAAACTCGACATGCTTCTCCAGCAAACAGGCTTGTCTCCTTTCGGGGTCGCCTTTGCAGCGGCAATAGGTCTCGGTGTCCTGCTCATTCTACGACTTACACAACCCAAGCCTCAGGGAAATAAACCGTTCCAAGTACCATATCGCATACCATGGCTAGGCCACGGTCTTGAATTCTTGAAGGATATCGACGGCTTCCTCTCATGGGTCCGGTAACATCTCCCAACCTCCAACATTCTGGGCATACTTTGCTTCTGGCGACACACTCAGCTCATTCATCTACAGCAAGACTTACGGCCCACGCGATGTCGTCGCAATCCACATCGCCGGTGCACCAATGTACATAGTGCGCGACCGCACCCTCGCCAGCGCCGTATATCGACGCCCACGCGATTTCGCCTTCGACCCCTTCACGCTGAAGACAGCCCGCATCTGCGGCGCCGGAACAGACGACATGCGCATCCTGAGCCGAGGGGCGCACGGCCTCAGCGGGACAGATGAACCGACCAGCGACTCGATCCTGCTCGATATGCACCATGGCGTCACCACGGAGCTTAAGGGTGAAGCGCTCCACCGCATGACGCAGATCTTCATGCAGCAGCTGATGCGAGTGATGCGCGCTCAGCTGGGGGCGCAGCGGCAACACGTCGAGTTTGTGGGGTTTGTGAAGCGGTGCTGGACGGTTGCTTCCGTCACTACCATGTTTGGGACGCACTTTGTCGAGGGGTGGCCGGCGATGGTGGAGGAGTTCTGGGAGTTCGAGGGCGGGCTGCAGTCGTTGCTGACTGGCGTGCCTCGTGTCTTCAACAAACGTGCGCATGAAAGTCGGGATCTGTGCGTTGGACGGCTGGTACAGTGGGAGCGTGACGCTAGGCAGCACTCTGGTGCCGCTGAGGATGAGCTTTGGGATCCATATTGGGGCATGCGCATCATGCGACAGCGGGCCAATTTGCTACAACGACGGGGTGTGAGTGCACAGGGTCGTGCTGCTTCTGCGCTGACGCTCCTATTTGGGTAAGTCTCTCCTTGTACGTGTTGCATTCTTCTGCTTACCCTACAGCCTCAATTCCAACGCCATTCCAATCGCAATCTGGACCTGCATACAAGCACTTCTCCGACCAGAGCTGCTTGCATCGGTCAAAGCTGAGCTGGCCACGGTTGAGGTCAAGGCCCCGGATGTCGTACCTATCCCGAATCAGTCGCAACACCCGCACTGTCGAGCTCTGTTTCTCGAGACGCTACGCTGGGCCACCAATGCGCCCGGTCTTCGACTTGTGCGCCATGACACAAACCTAGGAAAATATACCCTACGGCGGAACACGTTTGTCTACATGGACAGCAATACTCTCCAGACCGACGCTGAGGTCTGGCCAAACCCAAGAGCCTTCGATCCGACGCGGTTTCTGATTGCCGATATGCACGAAATCGAGGCACAGCGAACGGATGAGAACGCAGAGGCTGAAGCGCAGTACAACCAATCCTCAAAGCTATCCAGCACGACCGGCGTAAAGGCCACTAAAGACGGTGATCCGCGACTGTTGAGCCTACGACCCTTTGGCGGAGGCACAACGTATTGTCCTGGCCGTCATTTTGCAGCGAATGAGATGCTCGGGGGCCTTGCAGCCGTGCTGACATGCCTTGATGTCGAAGTCGACGCTGAGCGACTGAAGCGTGATGGGTGGCCTGAGCCAGACCGGAAGAAGATGGGGGGCCAGTTCCCTGACCGTGAGTTCTGGTGTTGGGTGACGACCAAAGACTGACCATCTGCGCTCTGCTTGAAGCGTTGAAGGAACTGGTAAGTAGTCTACATTGGCTAGACCAGAGCACGTTTTTGTTGCAGTAGTACACTCTGGTCGCAGCAGTATCCTCTACTTGCAGCAGTACACTCTGATTGCGGTAGTATACTCCAATTGTAGTAGCACACCTTAGTTGTAGTAGAACATACTGAATGTAGTAGCACACTCTAGTAACAGCACACTCTGGTAGCAGCACACTCTAGTAGCAGCAGCACGCTTCAAATGCGACAGCACGCGTCAATTCTAGCAGCACGCGCACATGCCCCCTACCATCCAAATGCAGGACGCTCAGAAGAGTGGTGTAAGCTTGGCGGAATTAGTGATCGACAGAAATCGTACCGGCCGGGAAGATCGTTCATCATAGACTTAGGCGGAGATTCAAGTCACGTGCAGAAGAAAGACGAACGAATGCGCGCATGTGCCAGGACGGATTGTAAGCAGGACTACGCGCGGCGAACTTCATCACATGCTCTCGGCGAAAGAATCACCGGCGGAGAAGAAAGCTGGGGTTCCCCGGACTCTTCACATGTCATGCAACTCTGGGGGTGTGGCGGCCCATACGCACGCATGCCCGTGAAGCAGCCTGGAAATAAAGGGCGGACCGTCTTCCCGGACGGTAGTGCACGCCGGGGCTACGAGCGCACAGACGGGTTGGCCGAGGGATGGAGAGGGTCGAGGGCAGCGTATAATTAATTTACAAAGAAGCTTTGGGAGACTGGCCGGACAATGCAAGAGAAACGCGAGGGCGCCCATTGGCTCGCGGGTCGCCACTCCCCCATCTGGACCTCGGCCCACGATCATGCGCCGCCGTGCGCCTAGCCTCTTCACTTCTCCAGAGATCCGGCCTCTACTCTGCTCTCCTTCTCCACGTTCTTCTTATATACCCCTTCATCGACATCCTTTTTCCTTCGAGCAAAAGGCACGATACCACATCCTTCGCACACCATGCCTCCCAGAGTCATCGTTGTTGGCGCCGGCCGTAAGTCTCCAGCTGCCCCGCTCTTTGCGCACGCCGCCCGGCACATCCACGTGCGACGAGCCGCAGGACACCATGACCATTGCTGACCATCGATCTCAGTCTCCGGCCTGAGCGCTGCTCACACCATCTACCTTGCCGGCGGCAATGTGCTGCTGCTCGATAAGAACAGTGAGTTACCCCATCGCCCGCGACCGCCGCTGCAGGATCTTCACTGACACCCGCCAGACTTCATGGGTGGCAACTCCACAAAGGCGACGTCCGGCATCAACGGCGCCCTCACCCGCACCCAGGTCGAGCACAAGCTCGGCGACAGCGTCAAGCAGTTCTACGATGACACCATCAAGTCTGCCCGCGACAAGGCCCGCCCCGACCTGATCAAGGTCCTGACCTACAAGTCCGCCGCCGCCGTCGAGTGGCTGCAGGATGTCTTCAACCTCGACCTCACTCTCGTCTCCCGCCTCGGTGGCCACTCTCACCCCAGAACCCACCGTGGCCACGACGCAAAGTTCCCTGGCATGGCCATCACCTACGCCCTGATGCAGCGCTTCGAGGAACTCGCCGAGAGCGAGCCCGAGCGCGTCCAGCTCATCAAGAAGGCCAAGGTCACCGGCATCAACAAGGACGGCAACACCGTCACCGGCGTTACCTACAAGTTCAACAACGAGGACATCACCGTCGAGGGTCCCGTCGTCCTCGCCACCGGCGGCTACGCTGCCGACTTCACCGAGGACTCGCTTCTCAAGAAGTGGAGGCCCGATGTCTACGACCTCGCCTCCACCAACGGCCAGCACGCCACCGGTGACGGCCACAAGATGCTCATGAAGATTGGCGCAAACGACATCGACATGGACAAGGTTCAGGTTCACCCCACTGGTCTCATCGACCCCAAGGACCCCGGCAGCAAGTGGAAGTTCCTGGCTGCCGAAGCCCTGCGTGGTGAGGGCGGTCTCCTGCTCAACAAGAAGGGTGACCGCTTCGTCGACGAGCTGCAGCACCGTGACTGGGTTTCCGAGAAGATGTTCGACGAGAAGAAGAAGTCCCTGTGGCCCATCCGTCTCGTCCTCAACTCCAAGGCCTCCAACGTCCTCGACTTCCACACCCGCCACTACTCTGGCCGTGGCTTGATGAAGAAGATGACCGGCAAGGAGCTGGCCAAGGAGATCGGCTGCTCTCCCGACCACCTCTCCCAGACCTTCGACAAGTACAACAACATCGCCGAGGGCAAGGAGAAGTGCCCCTACGGCAAGAAGTTCTTCCACAACTTCCCCTTCAACATCGACGACACCTTCCACGTCGCCCTCATGGAGCCCGTGCTGCACTTCACCATGGGCGGCATCGAGATCAACGACAAGGCTCAGGTCCTCAACAACCAGGGCAAGCCCTTCGACGGCCTGTTCGTCTGCGGTGAGCTTGCTGGTGGCGTCCACGGTGCCAACCGTCTCGGTGGCTCCTCCCTGCTCGGCTGCGTCGTCTACGGCCGCGTCGCCGGTGACTCTGCCTCCCAGTATCTCTTCCAGAAGGTCCTGACCGGCGGCGTCTCCTCTGCCGCTTCCCGTCTTGGCCAGATCAGCCTCCACATCGACCCCAGCCAGCCCGGCAAGGTCTCGGTGGAATGGGGCAACGGCGGTCAGGGCGCTTCTTCATCTGACGCGCCTGCTGGCCAAGCACAGTCATCAGCCGCGCCCGTCCTGAACGGATCAGGAACCGAGCCTGGCCAGGTCGAGAAGCCGCTGGACCTCAAGGACTTCAAGGTCCCCGAGAAGGAGTACACTCTCGAGGAGGTCGCCAAGCACAACAAGAAGGATGATCTGTGGGTCGCTGTCAAGGGTGTTGTGATGGATCTGACTCACTGGACCGACGAGCACCGTAAGTTCTTCACCCCATTAGTTTCCTAGTCTCCCGTACTAACACGAAATCCAGCCGGTGGACCTCAGGCTTTGTTCTCACACATGGGCCGTGACGCCTCGGAGGAGTTTGCTATGCTGCACGACGACGAGGTCATCCCCAAGTACGCCGCATCGATTGTCATTGGTCGCGTCAAGGGCCAGGAGATCTCTCTGGAGTACTAGGAGGAAAGCTCCTGCGTGTCATGTATTGCATAGTGTTACAAATTGGGGAATATAAGCGTTTGGACCCATTTCATTTCTTTGTATTGTAGTGTGCACCTTCTCCATCGGTTCATCGGCTATAGACAGTGGGTCTCCTCGCGTCACTATCAATCAAGTTTCTGCCCATCAGCTATTTCCACTGCCATCCTAAAGGGAACTGCTCTCAATCTTGGCGACCAAGGCCTGGTTGTGTTCGCTCGCGGCTCTGATCTCGCTCAGAATCTGCTGCTGTCTACCTGCCTGCTTCTCCGCAAAGTAGAAACCGACATAAGCGCCGATTGCTGATGGTAGAAGCGTGACAGGGAACGGCTTGTTCCATTTCGAGGTCAGCACGGCGTCTGGCTTTGTGTCAGTCACGTGGCCTAAGAAGTGTAATCTTTCCAGATGGTTACATGACTTTGGTCAAAATTATAAAGATATGAGGATGCACCTCCCTTCTTTATTGGTCATGCTTGTCGTCGCCAATGATAGTTGGTGGACGCCGTGCATGGGTGGGAGGCAAGCCGTGGAACCGGATGAATGGAGATGGACAGGACAAACCTCGTACACGGGCCCAAGAAGACATATTCCTTTACACTCTCGCAAAGTGCAAAGTGGCCGGGCTGGAGGTGTGCTATGAACCAATTGAAGTCCGCCTTGACTTCTGAAGTGTTCAAAGGGAAGAGTATACCTCTGCTGTGTCATGTACCGTTGCCCGCTTGTACCGTTGCCCGCTTAGGTTTCGTACTGCACTTTCCTACCCCGCTATTTCTATCGACTTTCCCTTCGTACCTTTCGGTCTTTTCGAAAAAGAGTGAACATGGAGATTACTAATGCAAGCAAGGATAATAGAGAGTGTAGCTGTCGCCTGTCTAGCTCAGATGCTCACATAGTCCTGCGCAGCGAGAATGAAGTGCATTTTATTTCATCTTTACCGCATGGCCAGGCCAAGTACTACAAAAGTGCTACAATGGGTTCTCTGAGCTCTCTGTTTCCTGGTCCACCTACCACTGCTGCATTGACGAGATGACTACATCGTCTTTGCCGGCGTCTCACTAGCCAAGCAGGCGTGGCGATACACATCATGTAGGACAAGATGAGCATAAGCAGGGCCGTTACCATGCCAGTTCTCTGCCGAGCAATCTGCTCCCATGCACTCTGCGCGCGATCATAAGGCAGTACAGCCCTGCCTCTGCTCTCATGCACATGGCCAAACACAACGAGTCTTGGCTTGGTCCTCCAAAGCTCCTGGAGTAGGTTTCTACAGCCCATGTGTGCACCATAATCGTTCACGTCGAGATGCGCCAGCGGAGGGGTGTGCACAACCAGAATATCCACGTCGGTGGGAACGAGGCCTGCCCACACGTCCTGTTTGGGTGGATACTGGAAGACGAAGTCACCGAACTTTGGAGTTTTGGGGGAGCCGTAGATGCGGATTGCGCGCCCACCTTTTTCGGGAAAGTTGAGGACAATGCTACGGTCTTCTAAGTAGATGACAGAGCGAAAGCACAGGTCTTGTTCATCAGACACGCTCGGTTTGCCGCTGGTGGCGTTTCGCGTGGCAAAGAAGGTATCGTGGTTGCCTGCTATCACCACTTTATAGGTGTGGCTTTGGGCATCGATCCAGTCCAACTGTTTCTGTATCTGCGAGACAGAACCTTCGTTCGTGAGATCACCGGCATGAATCAGAACATCACCCTCCGGTAGCGTGGGCTGCTGTTCATGGGTGTCGGAAATACACACGATGCGTAAGTGCCTCTGGTCATGCTTTGCATTTGCTGCTGCTGCTGCTGCAGGGACGCAGGAAATCGAGGAGTACAGATGCTTCGCGATGTTATATACTTGCTGCTCGAATACACTTCTGACGGGCGGATAAGGATTCATCAGTGAAAGTCACATTCCCAGCAGCCACTTGAGACGCGTGGTAGGTAAACGTGGGGTTCTGTTTGCCAACATGCGGCGCAGTGTTAAAGACCAAGTGTGGCGTCAACCTTCGGGTCCGCCCTGTTCCTATTTGGATAAGACACTCAAAGCTACCCTTGCCTACTGCGCTAGTTTAGGCGCGCGGATAATGCCTCAAGAAGCACTACCGTCCGTCATTGCTGTGCTGTCTGTTCCACGACAGTAACGCGTGCGCTCAACACTGTGCAGACAAGCTCTTGACCTTAGCACCTCGGTCGTTCACTATTATCCTTAGGCGCAACTGCGTCAGACCTTGGACACATCCATATACACCTGCAGCCTCCACAGTGCGAAAGCACGTATATTCTGCAACTGCTGTCCACGAAGATGCCAACTTCTTCAGTGATGCTGCACTTCACTCTCGAGGACGCATTTTTGACTTGAGAAACTGTGTGGAAGTCTTCGCTTTTCTAGTTCCTGGTGTCCTTTGGACTGCTGCATTGCGCCGTTCCTTTACATCGACATCTCTTAGCCAGCCAGTCTCGCCCATTTTCTGGCAGTCGACATGTCCTCAGTGCCTGCAAGCAATCTACCTCCGCGCAAGTCATTCGCGCAGGTGAGAAGCCCTGTTCTGCTGGACACTACCTGGTTCAGTCGGTCTAATCCCTGTGCACAGGTTGCTGCCGCTGCACACAAACCTACAATTTCTGTTCTCGAAACCTCTCCTAATGCCATAATTTCGACCTCTGACGATGAAGAGTCAAGGGATGAATCACAACCCGATGCGGATCCCATGAGGTTGTCACAGACTGAGCAAGACGGCGAAGATGGCGCACCGTCGAGCACGTCGTTGAAGCGAGTCCCTACCAACTTGTCCGATGCTGTACATGCACCTAGCACAGCCCCTTCGGAAAGTGGCCAGCTTCAGATAGACGGGTTCTCAAGAAGGGAAAACTCGGACACCAAGAGTGTTGCTTCTCGAACAACGCTCACGCTAGATGAAAAGGAATCATTGCGACCAGACGATAGTGCCAGCGTCCAAGCTGCTGTGGAAGAAGACTCTCCCGCGGGCTCCCGCGTGGGCTCGGCCTCAGACCCGGACGCCAGAGCTTTTCGAGACCAGCTGCATGAGATTGAGCGCAACGGACCTGCCAGATACCTAGCTCATCGCAACATGCCCGCTGTGCTACCGCGATCTGCCCAACAAAGCGGCCCGATCAGTTTCCCCTCCTCACCAGCTCCTGTTGTGCAGACTACGGCTTCGGGAGACCCGGAAAATCACCGACAAAATGTGCCGCCCGTCGGTCATGCGCTTCCGCCAGATGAGAAGCTTCTCGAGGCGCTTGCATCTCCCAAGGATCGTCTTTTTGTCCTCAAGATCGAGCAAGACATGATCGACTTCGTCAAAGATTCCAAGGAAAACTTCCTTCAGCTTCCTCAAACAAATTCATTCTACAGGATGTTGTCACACAAGCTCGCAGATTACTACTGCCTCAGTCATGTTGTGGATGAATCCCTGACTTCTGTGCGGATCTACAGAACTCCACATTGCCGCTTGCCACCTCCACTGATAGGACCTGATCCTGCTACTGGAAGTTCCACGCCGCCGCCTACAGCCCCGGCAAGGAAAATCATGCGAAGGGGCGACACCGACGAATTTGGCAATATCGGAAGTGGTACCCCAGACCAGTCCAAAACAACGTCTGAGCTTGATGGAAGCGGGAGTGACGATCAAAAGGACAAGGCAGCCTTGACACGCGAGGAAAGAGAAAACAGATATAAAGAGGCTCGAGCTCGCATTTTTAAGGACTTCAAAGAGATTACTACACCTACTGGTGAGACGGGCCCACCATCAATTGAAGCAGACCATTCTCGTTCGAGCTCCCGCTCTGGAGTGAAGAAGACCAAAAAGACACGGAAGCCAAGGGATGACACGTTCGAGGCACGCTCAGCATACAGTCAATTTCCCAACCATCAGTTCGTTCCGAACACGTTCCAACAAGGAACGCAGGACTCTTTGTACAACGCCTTTGCAAATCTGAATGTCGCTGGGCCGTATACGGCACCGCCAGCGGGATATCAGCAAGGCACTCCACCTTATGTTGACGGATCAGGAGCACATCAACAGTCCGTGCAGACATCGCAGTGGTATCCTCAGCTACATCAGCAGCAATATGCAATTCCTCAAGGCATGGTGACACCTGGTCATTATACTCCGCAGCACGGTGGACATGCCAATGGATCATTTCATGGATTCCAGCCTTACCAGTCGCCTGATCAGGCCACGCCAAAACCATCGGCGCCATCCTTATCGTATGGAAGTCAAGGTTACCAACAACCCCAAGTTCAAGTTCAAGGCCACGGGTGGACTCAACAACAGTATCCGCAACCATATGCTATGCAACAGATGTACTATGGTCAGCAGCCAGGCATGGTGGCCATGCAGCCAGGCGGCCAAATGGTATATGGCTATGCGGGCCCCCAGCAAGACATGAGCTACTACACACACCAGAATCGCGGGCATTTCAACCCCCACAGCCAAGCATTTATTCCTGCAATGCCAGGTGCAATGATTGTACCTGGGCAACAGTTTACAGGACAGCAGTATCACCAAAGCCTGCAACATCCCCAGCAAGGTTACGGCAATGGGGGTGCACCACGTTTCCCCATGCCCATGACTCCAAATAGCATGATGCAAAGACAGCATTCAAATACTTCGCAAGCTTCTGGCCACATGCAGACACCTCCACAGCAGCACATCGGATTTCAGCCGCAACATCAGCAGCATAGTAGCCCTCGTATGCCTCAACAGCAAGTTCACAGCCCGGCGCAAGGGATGCTGCAGCACAACAACAGTGCCAGAAACGCTCCAAGCGGTAATGTCGGATCACCACAGCCGCAACATCCGCAACAACATGGTAGCCCATCTACGATCTCCAAATGGGCCAATGCAGCAAGCCTTCCTTCGAAGCCGCCGGCACCTGCATCGAGTCTTGCATTTCAGGTCCCACAGAACTCGATGGGGAAGCAGCCACTGCCTATGAATCCGCTTATTGCGTCGACCAACAGCGTAGCTCGCGAGGTCGCTGGGGCTACTATGGAGGCCGCCGCACAACCAGGACAGTGACGAGGCATGTCGACCAAATATGTAGACAGCACTAGCTGATAATGATGTGAAACGCACAGCGTGGTCGGAGTTGGAATTTGACTTGTTTGATGTCTTTTGCGAAGGCGCTTGGTTGGCTCGTAGCAGCCCGGGTTGCGCTACTTCGGGCATCGGCGGTATCTAGCCTTGCATAGACACGAGATTGATGTAATGACTACGGTTCACGTTTGATAAGTTTTGGTTTTCGTTCATTGACCTGTCCGCCCTGGTTTCATTCTTGCTGACTGCGCAGCATATACCAGTCACGTGGTGACTTGGCGAAGTGTTGTCCTGCTTCGCATCTTGCTTACTTCCGCACTTTTCTTCATCAGCGTCTTGTTTGCGGAGCTCGAACATCATTTTATATGCATACTGTTGTTGGAAGAACTCGAGATGCCGGACAGGGCCACACAAAACCCCTT
Source organism: Carpinus fangiana (assembly GCA_006937295.1). Lineage (NCBI taxonomy): Eukaryota > Viridiplantae > Streptophyta > Magnoliopsida > Fagales > Betulaceae > Carpinus > Carpinus fangiana. The sequence continues at coordinate 186,547 of VIBQ01000073.1, read as the reverse complement.
GAGTGTAAGTAGGCGTCGTGGCTTTGAGGCGCAACGACATCAACTGACGTGTGGCATTTCAAGTGCAAACGATGCAAACTAAGAAAGGTAACGACTGTCGCCAATTGTTTGAAAACTTAAAGGTCTAATGAAAACGTACTAGATTCGTTGTGATCGAGTTGAACCTATATGTAACAAGTGCCAGGAAGGTCAGGCCGAGTGCGAGTATCTGCCTAGGCGTCCCCGGGCCAAGAAGAAGACGTCTATGTCTGTGCAAAGTCAACAACATAGCCCAAGCATCCAGTTGCCACAAGAACAGCTGCTTAATATTCTTTCAAGGTTATCAAGGCTGGAAGAGCTTGAGGAAAGACGTCACCCTGGTTTGCTGACCATACGCCCCGATGAGGAGCTATCAGAGGCTTCGCGAGCATCTTCAATTAGTGCCTACGGGGACAACTTAGACTCACCAACCTCGCTGCCAAGGCTAGTAGCCGAAGCGACTGCTGTTGCCAAAGGCTCACTCGGTGGATCTGAGCCTAGTACACCAGGTTCGCCCGAGAACCTACATGTTCTCCGCGCTCTCGAGAACGTGGACCTGGAGATTCGACAATTTCAGCAGAGACCAAAGAAGTCCTTGGCAGAGGAAACAGCTAGCATTCCTAAGGACCTCATCACTAGATGGATCAACGTCTTTTACGACTCATATGGCGCCATGCCAGCCTGTTTGTCGCTTGACAGGCAGTACATTCTTTCACTCACCAACCTCATCGAAATGCCCCACGTCACTGTGGACACCTCTGCGGTCGTGACTTACTACAATGTTATTTTCCAAGGCATGCTCTTAGATGAAGATGCGATTATCCACCGACCCACTTATTCAAACTACCTCTACCGCAAGTGCTTGAAACTCGTGGAGAAGTGGGAAACTGGAACAAAACCTGGACTTGTTGACTTGCATGCTGCGATGCTGATGTCTTGGTTTTCGTGTGAGAAATTAGACATCAATCTGGCCTGGAAGTTTCATTGCAAAGCCTGCAATGTTGGTCGCGATCTAGGATATTTTGCCATGGATACTGACGGCCAGACTTACAACAGCCAAGCACTAATGAACGGTACCGCTGTTATGGAGATTGAAGCTCGGAAGAATGACGAAAGATATACCTTTTGGCAACTACAGTGCATGGATGCCCAATTCAGATTGCACTTCTCGAAACCGTGTGTCATCAGACCAGGCACCTGGAAAGTCAACTTTCCCAGCATTCAGCCAGACACGCAACTAGATGATTTACAACAAGTATTTGAAGTGCACTTCATTGTCTCAATGCGACTGGCTTTTGTTACTCTGAAATACTTTGAGTACAAGGATACACTCGCGGATCGGGGGGCAAGCAACCCCGATGATGCTGATACGTTTATCGACTCTCTAATTGGAGAGATTGAATCTTTTATGCAAGAGTGGGAAGTAGTATGTTTCCTGCTGGATGATGAAATATGACAGAATGATAACACTGCACAGGAACATCGCTTCATCACATCAAACAGAGCCATAGATGCATGGCTACTTGCCGATCTTTTGTTCAACAGCAAAACTACCATCATTCTCCTTTACCGTGCGAAGCGGAAGAAGGACAATCAGTCTTCTATACCTCGAGAGCCATTAGAGGCGGCGCGGCGTATCATCTTCTTTGTGAAGAAAATGTGTTCCGGTCAACGCGTCATTGCAAACTATTCCATGAGGTACAGTACCCCGTGTTTTGTAATCTCATGTCATCGTTGACACTACTTTAGTTTCGTTTCCTACTATCCATTGGTCTCAGTCATAACGTTGTATTCAAACGCTTTACAGACCAACGACATAGCGGAGGCAGAATCAGATCTAGCCTTAACGGAATGGCTTGGAGCTACTCTCCGCGCCTGGGTCGAAGAAAGGGAAGAGCTGAAGCCGGTGTCACATGTCGTCAATGCGCTGAATGGCGTGTGTCGGCAAGTCCTATCTCTTAAAACTCCAAGGATCCGTTTGCAGCAAGCAACCAAGTCCAGCAACAACGACATCTTGGGGTATCTCAACAGCGGCGATATTGAATTGAACAGTCTGATTCAGGATCCTCTGGAGTACATGAGACAGTTGGAACGAGAGGTTTATCAGACAGACCCGCACCAACACTGGTGGGTCTGACATGATTACATTTTTGTCTCGGAGCAATACGAAAATTTGGCCGACCTCTTCATTGGCCCATCTCCCATTTCCAAATCACAACTTCGTTTGAGAAGTCACAGTCGGGTTACCTTTTGGCTTCTTCACGTTCTGTGCCCATTGACCGCCATAGTTGCCTACGCTTGCAATTAGTGCCGACTAAAGTTCAGTAAGGGACGCGCATATGATGGACATACCGGCAGGATAATAGTTGCACACAGTCAGGTAAGGAGGTACGTTGGAGCCGACACCTTTCAAGCCCTTGGCGCTGCAGTCCTGAGTATAGCATCCAACCCTCAGGGTGTTGGACCAGACGACCTGGGAGAAATGACCGTAGGAGCCAAAGGTCGAGAAGTCGGGGTTGGCCTGGCCGTACCACTTGAAGTAGGGCATCTCGCTGTTGTACCACCAATCGGACACGGCGCGGGAGACCTGGTTCTTGGGCACGCCGGCCATGAGGTTCTGGCCGTAGTTGGCGTCGCCGATGCTGGTGTTGTGGGCGAAGTTGCACTGCTGCGCCCACGTCTTAGCGTTGCGAGCCTGGATGGTTCCCCAGTTCAGGTCCGGCGAGGAGTGGTTCGCGCGGTGCACATTGTGGTGCTTGATGATGACCTGCTCGTAGGTCAAGGTCGCCGGGGCGGCGGCGCACATCTTGACGGACAGGATGAGGAGTGCCACGAGGGCGAGGAGGTTGTAGCGGGAAGACATGGTGGATGTGATTGTGCGTGATTGCTCTTGGGAAGAGTTGACGATGCGAAACCCGCAAAAGCTGTGGAGGATGCGATGCCTTTTTGACCATGCTTGTGTGGCAATACCTGAAAGAATGCTTTGTGTACATTAATTGTCCGTATATGGGACGACCAACAAAAGGATGTCATGACTGGGGCTTGCCACTGGTTGTCAATACCCTAGGTGGATGGTAGATGTAGATAGAGTAGAGCGGCACGTAAATTTTATGACGCCTAATACCGAAGGTTGCTGGAGTGAAAGCGGGCTGCATTGTCGCTATACGCTACAGGTGTGCACGTGTCGTAGAATATTCACGAGTCTGAGACATTGAGGGAGACATGGTTGTAGTTAGCTGTGTGCCTTGCCTCATTCGGCCGCATCAGTCTTCCCGAGGTCCCCACATTCCTTTGTCTCCGCTGCATAATACTCCGCAAACGGCCTGCGCACAATGAAACCTCTCCTCCCACTACATGAGCAGTTGCTTCCATGGATAGCCGTCGACGATCTTCCGCCAGTGTTCCAGAATGATGTCCTCTTGAGGTCACCAGCCAGTATCCATGGCAGCAGACGTCTCCCAGCGTTGCGCGATCTCAGTTCCACCGACATTATGTATGCGACTAGATTTAGTGGCTCCCGCTGTTTTCATGTTAGTCGTCTGTGCTTGAGTTCATACTTGTGAGACAAATTTCCGACCTCTTGGCACCGTTTTTGGTTGCCATCTGGTGGCGGCGGATTGCACTCGAGTGGCTGAATTCTAGGCTGCGAAACTGTCACTAGGGCGCCCTCGGAGAATTTCCTCCAATGCACTGGCCACTTTCCAGACCATTAACCGTCGATGGCTCTCAGCTAACGATCTAGTGGCTGAGATTCTTCCTTGGTTGGTTACATAGTGGTTACCATTGGGTGATTACCTGAAGGCGTTAGACGAAAGCCATCTACCGACCATGATCCTTGCAAGGCTGACGTGTCGAAGCTGAAAGCCGCTGGATGCGATCGACGCTCGGCTCGCAATCCTACGCGAAGATGCCAGAGGCACGTCCAACCTACTGCGGCACAATCAACGTGTCGTGATGCGTACATGACGCGCAATACGGTGTTCACCAGGTAGCTTTGAAGAAATTCTTGGAATACAACAAAGATCAATCAGCCGTACGAAAATCAGATCGGGTGACGTAAGTCATCAGACGACCAACCTGACAAATGACGAGCTTTGTAGTAATGCTTGAGCAGGTTCACAAGATCACGCCCTTCTACGCTCTCTCTGTGCCTCGGTCGCTCAAGGGCAATTCACCAAGTCTACCTCGCACCGGTCTACCATTCAGAGCTCTGGTCGTGAAAATATCTAGTTTGCACATACTAAGCCACTGAAACAGAGGGCGAATTAGCACAGAAACCGTATTCAAAAACAGCACGATAGCCCCATCAGCCCGGTTCCCAACCTTGTTTTGGCAATAGTTTAGTACGCTGTGATATTGATGTCCATGCTATGCATGACTTTTTGAACATGCAATACGAAGAATAACCATAAATGGTCAGAGTACGTCCTCGCACCATCAGTGTCTGAATTTACTCGACTTTGATGAAGTGGTGACCGGGCCAAAGGTAAAGTCTTTGATCCAAAGTTTGGGAAAATAGACCTGAGAGCCTCAATTTGCTTGGAAGTTCTGGTAGCGTAGATGCCGGTAGCAACACATGTGACAGCATATGAGCCGGAATACGAAAGGGATTAAGAGTATCCATAGTGTCTCCTCACCGATCGAATGATTGGATTACATCAATTCGCTTGCTGGTGGTATTCGTGGAATTACGGAGAGCCCAATGAGAATAGATATACATTGTAAACTCCAGGAGTTTCACAATGCGGACTATACTTCACTGGAGGGTGAAGACCGTCTGGCGGTGGGGAAGAAGGGGGAACACTGGTTGGCGAGGCTTCTGAAATCTTGGACTACAACGACGGACTGGTAGAATGGTTTGTCATTGCCCTTCAAAGTGTTGTAAATGATGGACCTTGTTTGGGATACGGTAGAATCCTCAAGCTTAAATTTCGAACAATTGTTGTATATTAGCCAGTATATATGACTGGACCAACACTGACGTGGGAATGATGTGCTCTTGAAGTGAGTAATATTCGGGAAGAACTGACAGAGATATAAGCTTGAAATCAATTCAATGATGCTAGCACTGGCTTCAGGGGAGAAATGAATTCAAATTTAGTGCAAGAAAGTCGAGGAAAGGAATACCGCACAAAGCATACATGACTGAATCCTGCCACATCAACACGGCCAATCCTTGGATTATCACTGACATCATAAACACACCCGACTGCTCTAGTATTATAGAAACATCAACATATGCAAAACAAGGCCAACATATTCTGATTTTCCCGAAATTACCGACTCCTAGTGAGGTAAATGATCTCAAGCTTTAGATGGTCTGTACGCGGTCCACGAGCAGCTCGTCTTAATTTTCTTGCCCGTACCAAATACATCTACAAGATGTTTGATCATGATCGATCAATCCCATGTTGATATCTAAAGGTTTATTGCATTGTTACTAGCATCATAGTTTGAAGCTACCGGCCCCAGACCGACCCTTGTCTTTCTTCACAGCGTTTCCCTCCACATCTTGCAGCTCACCCTTCTTGCCAATAACCTTGACACCACCCTTCTTCAGCTGTGATACGACCTCAGATTTCTTCGCCCGCTTCTCTCCCGTACCTTTCACACCATCTTTGTCGCCGGCTGCTGCAACAGGAATGGGTTTGCTGCCCTCCGCCTTCTTCCTCCGCTCCTTCTGCCTTCGCCTTCTCCTTGTCCGCTGGTCTTGTGTTTCTTCCTCCTTGCCCGCGACTGTACCACCCTTACTGATGACCTCGCCAGTCCTCTTCCCATCAGCGCCAATGCTGTAAAGCTCCTGGGGTGCTAGCGCACTGGCTGCTTCACCCGCATCACCGCCTGCAGAAGGTCGTGCATCTTCCATTGTAATAGTTGGTGCGTCGACACGTACGTCTAGCGATTGTGCCACTGGGCGTGGTTTGTAGTGCCAATTGGAGAGAGCATCCAGCTGCGCCGACACCTGAGCCCATTGCTGCTCAATCTGCTTGTGTTGAGCCTTGAGGGCTTCGCTACGGGTGTCGACATGATTGGGGTCGTTCTGCTTGAGGTAGTCTTCCTCGTATTCATCTGCTAGACCCTTCTTGGGCTTTGCGTCTGAAAGCTCTGCCAGCTGGCCACGTCGAGACTCTTTGCCTTCTCCGTTGAGGAGTTCGTCAGGCCGCCTTCGACAAACTTCGTCGAACTCCTTTGCAAGGATGCGCCGCTTAATGAGATCCTCGATAGATTCATTGATTTCAGCTGTAATAACGGGAACAGGCTTGCCCGCACGCTCGAAGTCAAGGTCTTCCTCAAGCAGCGCATTTTGGGGTCGTGCTGGGGCAACAGTCTCACCCGACTGAGCCCAGGGTTTCGCGGCAACATTTTCTGCCTCAAGACGACGGATCTCGGCGCGTAGGGCGAGTTGCGCACGCTCATGAGTAGATAAGTTGCGTTGCCCAGGAAGGAGCTCGCCTTCATCGACGGGATCGTCTTCCTCGTCGGAAGGTTCATCGTCGAACAAGTCGCGCTGAACGCCCGACATTGCGCGTTCGACCTCTTCGTCCGCTTCCTCTCTTTCGTTCGTCTCATCATCATCTTCGCGTACCACTTGTTGCGTAGAATCACGTTGCTGAAAGCGACCACTCCGCTTGCCTTGCTTCTTTGATTTGGGGACGTTTTTTGCTGGCGGTGCAAAGAAATCGCTGTAAAGAATACTATTGGTGTTGCTGAAATCGCCACCGATCCCCATAGATTCCAGATCCTGATCACCAGCTTCGTCGTCCATATCTTCATCACTATCAGGGCCGTTGAGGTTGGCATTGCCAAAAGTAGGTCCGGCATCTTCTTCCTCCTCATCATCGTCCTCGAAAGTATCCAAATCTTTCCCTTGAGTTCTCTTTGATACAGTCGGTTGAGCAAAGCCTTCACCCAATGGGTCCGCAGTCCAGTCAACGTCTTCCTCATCGCTAGCAGCGCCGTCGTCGGGGTCACCCCGTGCATCCTGTTGTTCAAGAAACTGGGTCTGCTTGTTGAACTGGTCGATGGAGAAGAAGCCGTCATTGAGACCGTTGGGATCCTTGACAAACTCCTCGCCAGTTCCTGTTTCTTCTTCGTCTTCATCTTCATCAAAGTCACTGGGCGGAGTGTCATCCTCAAGGTCCACCGAGCCTTCGTCACCGGAAAAGTCATCGTCCTCCTCAAATTCTTCTTCCGCAAGCTCCTCGGCGCGATCTGATACATCTTCGCCATTAGACTCCCAGTCTTCACCTTCTTCTCCAAGCTCGTCATCATCTGATGGGTCCCTGCCATCAGCATCATCGCTAAGCTCATCGCCCGAAGGTAGTATGTCTGGGAGACTTCTTTCTAGCTCGCTACCAGCCGCATTCAGGACTCTATGAGCCTGATGCCAGATTTGGTTTACATCGAAACCGTCTGTGTATATCTGCTTCACGCGCAGCGACTCCTCCACGTCATCATCCTCATCTTTCCTCGACGAACGCTTCCGTTTCCTGCTTTTCCTCGCAGCCTGTTGTCTTTGGACTTGAGTTTCAGTGATTTGGCTTGCAAGCGGATCGAGGTATTGCTTTGCTAGTTGCAAAGCGGAAGCATGTAGAGCGGAGTGTGGTTGGAGGAATGCATGAGGATGTTCGGTAATGGTGGAAAGAATATCCATTGTGAAGGCTGTGTAGGGAGCTCTTTTGTTGGGTGAAGTGGAGGAAGACTCGCATCAAGTGCGAATCAAGCACTCTACTTCCGTAAGCACTCAGTATTCCGGTATCTCACACACTTGAAGATGTACCTCGTCCTTCAAGTTTGATTTCTTGGGGCAATAAAAAAGTCCCAGTCCGCAGATCGTAGGGCTGAAGCTCTTGGCGGGACGTGCCGCAGGGATCATCAGATTATGGCGGTCCAAGTATTTCCAGCATTGTATATAGCCCGTCGCATCACCTGATGCATCAGTCCGCCGTAGACTGTTTCATTTTCATGTCTTCATAGTCCTTAACTCAACGGAAGCCAGGCCTCGCGCAATTATCCTATAAGCATGTCACAACCTTTCATCATGGCTCGCCAACGAGCAGCATGGACGTCCCAGCGTCTCCTTACTCGCCCACAAGCAGCACGCCAACTGCTGTCTCCAATTGCCCCAATATGGCGCAACTACATCTCATTTCTTTCCTCAAAACACACTACATCGACGGGATCAGGAGACATCCTCACTCGCCTCTTCCCCAACGCATCCGCGCTCCGCTTACGACTCACGCCCCCTCCGCGACGCTCCCTACACCAAAGCTTCAAACTACGTCAGGAGCCTGCCCGACCATCACCTGACCCCACCGCGAACCTGGGAAGTCCTACCCCAACCCCATCTCTCTCCCTCTCCCAGCGCCTCAAGAAGCTCTCGCGCGAGTACGGCTGGTCGGCCTTCGGCGTCTACATGGCGCTCTCAGCGCTCGACTTTCCCTTCTGCTTCCTCGCGGTGCGCGTCCTCGGGACCGAGCGCATCGGACGCTGGGAGCACTTTGTCGTCGAAGGCGCCAAGAACTCCATTTACTACCCGCTGAAGCGCGCGCTGGGCTGGGAGGACGGCAACGCGGCCGAGGCGGCGGGCCACGCGGTCGAGCAGGGATGGGAGGCGGCCAAGAGCGGTGAGGCCGTGGGCGTGCGCGAGCCGGCGCAGGAGGAGGCCAAGACAAACCTGGGCTGGGGCGTCGAGGAGGCGCAGGAGGCGGCGTACAAGGTGGATGCGACGCTGTGGACGCAGCTTGTGCTGGCGTATGCGATTCACAAGAGCTTCATCTTTATTCGCGTGCCACTGACGGCGGCGGTAACGCCCAAGGTTGTCAAGACGCTGCGGGGCTGGGGATGGGATATCGGCAAGAGGAAGCCAAAGGTTCCCAAGTCTGCATAAACAAGGCGCCGTGCTCGGCTGACGGAGATTTGCTGGTGTAGAAACATCTCAACTCAATGAGAGACAAGTTCCATCTTCGATGGAATATAGGATAATTCGAGGCTTCTGTCTTCTATCTCTACATAACTAAAAGGTTATGATATGCTACATTGAACGCCGCGCTATGCAATCGTGGCCCGCTTCAAGTCCCAGGCTGACAAGATGGCTGGAGTTCTATGATGAGTCTTTCAACTTCCCGCATGCACTACAAGTCCACCATTGATTCTCCATGAAGCTTCCACATCCTCGACAGCTCCAGCCGATTGGACCCTCAGGCACCCTTTGTGGCGCAAGCCCATACAGCCTCGCCCTCTCAGCTGCGGCTTCGGCTTCGAGTTCTTGCTCGCGCTCCCGTCTCGAAATCTCTCGGGCAATCTGTGCAATCTCAAATTCTGAGAGGATATCATTGGCAGAGTCGATTGGTGTGATGGGTGTCTCATCACGTGATGGTTTCTCTGTACCGCAAGCGTTGCAGCAAAGGTGCTCAACGCGGTTGCAGAGCGTGCACGTAGGGCAAGTCCACGTACGAGAAGGCAGCGAAGATGCGGCCGGACGCATCACGGAAGGCCCAGTAGAGCCTGGGCCATGATAATCATCATCAAAGCCTGAGATATCGAAACCAACTGGTGACGAGTTGGAGTTTGGGGAACGAGCTGCAGGAGGTTTGTAGGTCGTCGGTGCCAGAGTGGGAGGAGCACCATTGTAGACTACCGGAGCGAGAGTCTGTAAGTTCTCAGACTTTGAATTTTCAGGTGTGGGCTTTGAAGGTCCTGCTCCCTCCTGGTAAACAGTCGGCTTGAGAGTAGGTGGCGGGTTTGGACGTGAATATGGCTTAGCTCTGGTTGACTGCGAACGAGAGAGCGGATTGTTGAGGCGAGGTGCAATAGAAATTGGTCGAGACGTGGCGGAATGTGGCTTGCTGTCGGAGGGTAAGGGAGGAGCTTCTTGTGGTATACTGAGCGAGGAGAGCGCCGCCGGCCTGCGAAGCGGTGACCGGCTAGGTATTGGAGGCGCGTCGGCGGGCTGCTTGATATCTTCTGACGGAGGAGTCGCATTTCCTAGATCAAGGCCTGTGTCTGGGTTCCACGTAAGGCCTTCGGAGTTCCAGGACTGATTCTCGTGAGCAACGCCGGCTTTGCGAGCTTCATCCTCCTGCACAAGTTCCCAAAGAGCTTGGTTGATGGCACGCTCGTTTGCATCATCCTCTTCTGCCTTGGTTCGGAAACCGTTGAAAGGTCCGTGCGCGATTCGATCACCGTCTTGCGTGCCAGATGCACAACCAATGGTGATGTCGATCCGCCTCTGGGTGGCATCTGCTATGATGGACCGCACGTCAGAGCCGTATGGGATAGCCTGGCCGCCCACTTTCTGACCAGAGTTTTTCTGCAAGACCTTTCTTTTCTCGGCAGCAGAGCGGGCTTGTCTGCGCACTTCGTCTATGGGCACGCGGCGGCCTCCAAGACGATGGCCCTCTGACAAGAAGCCCTCTCCGGTATAACCTTTGATCTTCAGGTCGGTATATTCATCCCGTAGGGCGTTCCAGAGATTGTTGAACTTTTCGTCGTGAGGACCAAAGACGTTATGGGATAGCTCGTGTAGCATCGTGTCGATGACGTTTTCCAAGGGCATGAAGAGTGTATTATCTCCAGCATATCGGAGCCGGAGGCAGACGCGCTGTCCACGGTTGACATTCAAACCCAGCAAGCTTTGCTCATGAGGGTAGAATTCGGTGAGGGTGCCCACTTTCCAGCCGCGACCACGCATGATTGGCTTGACAACCGATGCAATCTTCTTGAGCATGTTCAAGGCATCTGGGGCGCGCGGAAGAGAATTCAGGTGCTCGTAGGCATTGACGAGGGCGTCGCGTTCGTGAGGCGCCATGACGGAGTGTTGACTTGCTTGCAGTCATGCAGGCGAAATTGAGTGAAGTCGTGGGCGGAGTTTCGTGAGGGAGTAAGACGGGGGCGGAAGAGACGTGGCGGCGGCGAAGCTGGTGTCTCATGGCCGCGCGGGAAGGGAAAGGACGCGCACGGGTGTGTCAGCGAGTGCGGGGCACAAGCATTATTGGCAGGAAGAAGGAGGTTATATGCGTGAAAAGCGATAACAGGGGAAGAGGAGTCACCGACGATCTGCCTCAGTCAAGCGTCCCAAGAAGTAAAGGCGAAAGTCGGGGTCCTAATACGAGGAGTGTTGTGACTGGGATCAGCACGCTGTTTGCCGTTTGCATGACGCAGTTGGGGGGGAGTCGGGACGTGTGCCGCAACCGCATCTATATTTAAAGATTCTTCCCGCACCGGCGTTTCAGGCTCGCGTCAGCATTAGCGAAAAGTGCGTTGCATTAGGGTTATTTTGGGGTGATAGGCGAAAAGATTACGTTGAAATGTCTGTGTACTCCCACGATGCGCTCCTTCATGATGTAAGGGGCTGCAGTAAGCATGCGGCCAGAGGTAAGTTGACTGCACATTACACTGGCCCGTTGGATGAGCAGAAGCGGTATCCTAGGCACAAATCCCGACTGCTATTGTCGCTGACACTTCTCTGACGTCGGAATGTTACATGTCAAGGTAATTGAGCCATAGCTCATTTGTGGGTTGAAGCACGGCGAATCATGCAACACGATGCATCACAAGACGCCAGCACTAAAAAATAGAGTAGAATGATGATGCTTTCGGTTCCAGGCGTCAAAATCGCGCCATCATGGTGAGGGCGCCTGCAATGCAGTGTACAAGAAGTCTAAGAAGATGTACTATTGGATATGACCGGCAGGCATGCACCATATCCACCGTGTCCGATCGCGTGAAGTGGTCCAAGTCACGCGCAACCAAAGATAACGGCACACCCCGCATGCCAGCTCCCGCATCATACCCCAACTGGCCTTGTCCATCTTGCCTAACATCCTCCATCCTCTCCACGCAACGAACGATACGCCATCGAGGCGGACAAAAGCCAATCGATGCTCAACGGCCATTGAACATCATGTCGAGCGACGATCAACACTTCCTGGACATTGTACGTATCTGGCAACTCCCCCACCTCTTGCGCATTGCCGCTGACTAGCCACTCCACAGCTGGCATCCCTGCCCAGCGAGATCAGTGAGCGCGTCGAGCATGCGACGGATAAACTTGCAATCACATTACGCCATTTTGTACACAATACCGGCGATGCCTTTGGGCTGCGACGAGCCCCACCGCCTCCACCCCGAATAGTTGTATCTCCAGCGCTCGGCCTGGGTGTCCTCGGCCGAACACAAGCATGGATTGTTGAACACCGCACCTTTGCAGCTGCCTGTGTGGCATTTTTTGGAACTGGTGGCCTATTGCTCTACAGGCAAAGAAGGGCCTACATGCGGAAGCGAAGGGCAAAGAGGGCACTGAATGGCGCTCGACAAGAAGTAGTTGGTAAGTCCTAAGCCACATCCTTGAGAGGACGCATACTTACCCACAACTATCAGTCGTTGCTGGCACACCAAGCTCGCCCGTACCGCGGTCGGTCATCCTAGACCTTGAACGTCGGGGATTCATTGTGTACGTGGTCTGCGGCACCCCCTCCGAGGAGCAGGCAGTCAAGGGCGAGGGCAAAACCGACATTATACCTCTCTACTTGAATGTTGCAGACCCTTTCGATGCGCAGAACACCATGGAACATTTCAAGAATATCTTGAATAATCCACAATACGCCTCCGCCGGCGCGACACCCCACAAACTAAGCTTTACTGGCCTCGTTCTCATACCGGACGTCACGTACCCGGCTGGCCCTATTGAGACTCTGTCTCCGGAGCTGTGGTCTGATGCGCTAAACGCGAAGGTTCTGGGCACAGTGGCAACGTCACAAGCGTTCTTGCAGACGGTCAGCGATATGAAAGCACGCGTGCTAGTGCTCACGCCTGGGATCGTGCCTGCGTTACGGCCAGCCTTCCACGGGGTAGAGAGTACGGTGGTGGGAGCTCTCGATGGCTTCACAGGATCGCTGCGCAGCGAGCTCGCAACGCTGGGCGTCGACGTGGTGCAGCTCAAGATGGGCACCTTCGACACGAGCAGCGTTGGCGATAGACAAGCACTGACACGCGATTGGCGCGCCGACATCCTCTCTTGGGCTGCACACGCCCGCAGTGCGTACGCTGAAAACTACCTGTCGCAGCGAGAAGAGGGTCAAGGCGTGGGGCTGCTGACGAAGCGGCAGAACAGCCGTGGGTCACCGTTGCGCGAGCTGAACAATGCCATCTTTGATGCGCTCACACAAAAAAGACCGTGGGCTGTGCGGCGGGTGGGAAGAGGTAGTCTTACGTATGACCTGATCGGGAGTGCACTGCCGTCAGGCCTGGTCGGCTGGATGATGGGTCTGCGAAGGCGGCGCGTGGACGTGGACATTGAGGCGGCCGACAGTGCGCATTGGGAGAAGCTGTGAGTAGCAGCAGCAGTAGCAGCAGCAGCAGCAGCAGCAGTAGCAGCAGCAGCAGCAGCAGCAGTAGCAGCAGCAGCAGCAGCAGCAGTAGCAGCAGCAGCAGCAGCAGCAGTAGCAGCAGCAGCAGCAGCAGCAGCAGCAGCAGCAATGAATACTTCGACGAGTACAATGAACGGCAATAACGCGCAAACCTTACGAGGCCACAGCATCCACTAAACAGGGATGGCGCCTGTCAGCGCGTGTGCAATTGCCGGCTGCGGCAGCAACAATGATAATTAGCACAGAGCCGGTGCCGCCATTGGAAGCCTGTGACTTTTAGGGCGTCGGGCCCCTTGGCGCGCCCTCATCCCCTGATGGGCGCCCCGTCTGCACCACCGCCGATTCCTCCGCCCTGCAGGCTAATTCACGCATGTCCGTCGCGGCGTCGTTCACATCGCCGCCTCCTCCTCCTCCTGCTGCTAGCCCTTTCGCCCTTGCCGACGTGCATGCCCCTCCTTAGCCCACCCTCGACGCCCTTCCGCGCCCGCCGACGTCGCTGACTCCACACCGTGCTGGTCCCTGCAGCTGCTCGCCCGTCGCCGCCGCCGACGCAACCACCCGCACCCAAACAACCCATGGGCCGGCCTCGAAACCACTGTCCGACGACTCTTTCTATGTTACATCCCGTCTCAAACACACAGCCCCTGACCCGTTGCTGCGGTCTCGTCCGCGATGGATCCCTCACGCCGCCGGCCCGATCACATTGACCTCCACCAGCGACCCTTTGACCCCAATCGCCTGGGTCAGCCTTCACCGCGCGACCTGCCGTCTCCACGCTCTGGAGATATCCCGCCCGCGCTGTCTCCCCTCGACGCCTTCGCCTTCCAGGGCCGCATGCTGGCCAGGAAGTTTGAGGAGGAGAACGACGGCCGCCGCATCAGCCGTCTGCCCCACCTCACAGTCGCCAACGAGTTTGGCCGCACGCGCAACGGATACCCCGCCTCGCCCCCGACAGGTGCCAAAGACGACAATGCTGAGGCCACGCCGGACTCGGGCACTGCTCCTGAGATGACGCTTCCCCAGTTCCGCCCGCAGTCGTACTACCCGGCAATTCAGTCTCTCGACGAGGCGAATCGTCAGTCTATGGCCCTCAGCAACGGCAATCCTCTCGACACCGTCTCCGAACATCCAGAGCGTTCCAACAGCATCATTGACACCGCGAGATCCCAGTCACCGGACGCCATTCCTGAGGAACCCGAGGCTGAACAGCAGGCCGCCAACTTCCACGCCGTCACGACTGATACCACTAAACGACCATTCATGCCACAGAAGAAACCGACAAACGAATCCGACAAATCCACGAACTCGGCAACTCTGGCCCCACCCAAGTCGCCCGCATTTCCCCGCTCTCCTCGCCTGCCACCTGCCCATCTACGCTCTGCACGAATGGACAATAGCGACGACACAGATAATCTCTCCGTGAACGGTGATCCTGGCGACTCACGGCGCGGAGACAGAAAGCTGTCTGTCAGCAGCGGCCACAGCCGACCCAGGTCCCCTTTCTCGCCAGTTTTTGCACCGCCGCGCTCGCCGTCCATGTCGTCCGAGTACTCAACCACTGACCGACTATTTCCACGCCAAAGCCAAAACTTCTCCCGCCCCATGAGCCCACGGCCCCGACCACTGGCTGACAGCAGAGATGGCCGATCTTCGGTGGAGCAGACCCGGAACCTAGCACCTGAGAGTCCACGACTACGTCCATCCTTCGACAACATTTCCATCAACGAATCTATCGATAGCCCAATGTTCCCACCCTCACACATGGTAGAGGCAGAGGAGCAACATGCTCTTGGGCCAAACGGCGTGCCGTCCTACATCTATGCCAAATACTCTCTACCAAGGGGCCGCGTTGTCTCCCGCGAATCGATGTCGGCCCAAGACTTCCTCACCCACAAATTTGAATGGCAGCAGCCCTTCTTTGAGAGCAACGTCGAGAAACTCGGTGGAGAGCCTGTTCTGGCACCCCCTCCGCCATCACTCCCTACCGAGAAGCCGGGACGTCCATCCGCAGAAACCACTGGTCGTGCTCCACGATTTACAGAAGCCCTGGATGACTTGGATCCTCCAACGGCCAAAGAACCAACTTTACCCCAACTCGAATCGCTCTTCGACCCTCATTCGCACATTCTCTCTACAGTTCCTGCCAAAACAGGGTCCACCGAACGGCCCAAGACATCGTCTGGTGCCCCCGCCAAATCGTTGCGTTCACATAAGTCAAATCCCTCGTTTCCCCCACCAAATCTTTCCACCTCGAGCCCTTTCAGAACACTACAATCTCAAGCACTGTCTCGCTCCAAGGATGACTTCACCGTGGTTCCCTCTCTCGATGCTAGCCACCTTCGCGACGAGCTACAGAAGGCTACACCACCGTCGACCGATCAGATCACCGCGGAGGATCATCTCACGAAAGGCATCGCATGCCATGAGAACGGCCAACTGCAGAAATCAACGTATCACCTGCGGCTGGCAGCAAAGGCGGGCCACCCCACGGCAATGCTCCTGTACGCACTTGCAGCGCGCCACGGTTGGGGTATGCGGCCAAACCAAGCGGAAGGAGTTGCTTGGTTGCGCAAGGCGGTCGATCTGTCTGGCCTCGAGGTCGCCGACGACGAGACTGCGTCGGCTGCATTTGCTCGCGCGTCGCAGATGGCCGGGCCGGACGTGGAGCAAAATGCAAAAGGTGCGGCCGATGGACCGCTCGAGGCGATTGCACGTCGAAGCCACAAAGCGCAGCTCGCGCTTTCCATCTACGAGCTGGGAGTAAGCTACATGAATGGCTGGGGCGTGGCTCAGGACAAGGCACTCGCGCTACGCTGCTTTGAGATTGCTGGCGGCTGGGGCGACGGCGACGCACTCGCGGAAGCGGGCTTCTGTTACGCGAAAGGGGTGGGTTGCAAGAAGGACATGAACAAAGCCGCCGGGCTGTACCGAGCCGCCGAAGCCAAGGGCATCGGCATGGCAGGCAACAGCTGGTACGCAATTTTCATTCTAGATTTGATGCCGGGTTCGGCTGCTAACCAACCGTCACACACAGGATCTACAAAGACAAGTACATGCCGAAGGCGTCAGGTGGACCAGGCTCGGACGCTTCTGACGAGCGGAAGGGCCGGGGCCGTGGGAGCGGGAAGGAGAAGGAGGAGGAGAAGAAGGACAAGGAGAAGAAACCCCGCGACAAGAGCCGGACGCGTACCATCTTTGGAGGGAGGCGAAAGGAGATGGTGCGTGAAGCGAATGAGCGTTTGGCATTTGACTGAGGAGACGCCGAACAATTAGGGGGTTGACATGGGCTTCACGCACCCTTTTTCCCCCTCTAGAAAAAAAAAGTTGCGCGAGGGGATGAGCTAATGCTGCATGACCGACACGGCCCCGGACATGAACGATACCCAGGTGGGAAGGCGCTGATTTTGGCGAGGACGATTGATGGCCATTGGCTGGGGCAGGGAAGCACGTCTGCACAGACGACATGATGCATGGTAACCGGACAAGGCGCTTGTAATTTTCTACGTCTCATACGTCAGGAGGGATGCCGCGAGAAGCGAAGTTGTATGATCACACCTGCGAGCCAGTATGAAGGAAACGCATAGACCACTAACATGACGCCGCGCATGGTCCGCAAGCTGCCCCCTGCAAGGCAGACAAGGGCTAGGGCAGATACAGTTGAAAAAAGTATCAGCAGGGCTGACAGGGATAATCGGCCTCGGCAAAAGATTAATTAAGCTTGCACAACGTGAGCCGCACATCAAAGATGCGGCGGCTTCAGGAAGCCGGATTTGGTGAGACCCCCGTACCGGGGAGTGTGCGTAGCCAGGTTCTGCCCAGGGCCCACGAGGTTTATCTCCTGACAGCACAAACTCAAACTAGCCCACGCGCGCCGTGGCGAGCCAACCAAGGTCCACGCCATCCATCAACACGAGACGTGCGCATGAAACCGCACCACTCCACACGGTACTATCTGCTCGTTTCAGACATGCAATCGACCGCAGGCAATCGCGCGACACTGTCGGCTGGAGGCACCCCAGGACGAAATGCAAAGGGCGCAACCAGGGCACTAGCGCTGAGCCGACCGAACGCTGGTCAATGCTCCGCGTGACGCCGACGCACTGGTGCGCGGATGTGAAGGGCCGCGCCGCGCCGCCGTTTCCCACTGCGCGCGTGGGGGGAGATACGGTGCGCGGGGTCTCGCGGCGACTCCGGTGCACACACTCCCTGCTGAACGCGTGATGGATACTGCAGAAGGGCGATCACCCTTGGCCGGTCTGGTCCACGGGGTAAAAGAGCAGCTTGGGCCGGATGCGGGGCTGCCTCCTCCCCCCTCAGCGCGCGAGCATGTGAATGGGCGCGCGAAAGCAAGCGTGCTGCTGCGGGACCAGCAGTTTGCTGACACGTATGCGGCGTGTAGTCCGGGCTGAGCGTTCCGTACCCGTGAAAAGTCAACGATACGGCCTGTTCGAATGCCGGTAACAGACGACTGCCGACAGCCAGCACATGCAGCGGAAGACGCTCCAGCTTCCCCAGCCAGAGGCAGGCGCGAGGTGTGCTCCTCGATGCCTCACCGAAGGCACGAAGGAGCACGGCGCGCCTAGCGTGGAGTCGATGTGCTGTACGTCCCCGAAACTCTAACCTTGGCAGGGTCACCCGGGTTGGTAAGTGTCGCCTCAATTCGATGCAGGTCCCGGGGGTCCGCCCCCCATTGGTCTTCAACGACGCGTGACCGTGCCACAACCGTCACCAGGGGAACCAAAATGCGCCCCCAGGATGACTCACTCGTGTTTCGAAATCAGAAACGTTGAGAGCGATCATTGCAAGATTTGGGTGGCCAGGAGCCCCTAGATTGCATTGCTCCGGACTGTCACTGCCGATTTGAGCATGTGACCGGCAACTCTCAACCCAGACACGCGGCACGGACATATCTCGATAGTTTTCTTGAACCTTGAAGATCTAACCCCGCCAATCCAATTTCTTCCATGTTCTGCTCACGGCCTAAAGGGCATTCACCGCCACTTCGAATGTGATTAGCTTTGCATGATGGCGCAGCAAATCTCACGAGCTTCCAAAACTTCGAGGGGGGTTGCAGATCTTAGAACCCTGCCACTTCTCTGTCACCCATCTCTTATTGGCTCCCAATTCGCCTGCGATCACTTGTATTAGAGAGAGGCGTTTCCCCTCAACCCAACGAACCGCGCTCCGGTTGGAACCCCTCGTTTGAGGAATTTTCGAGACTACATTCGCGCCGCAGGGCAAACACTTCAGGTCGCTCTGTCCGGGTTCCCGATCCCGGCTTCCAGGACCATGTTCTCTGATAAATAGAATCTTTCCTTCACATCACACCTCCCTCTTCCAACCTCCTTCGCATCTCTCATCTACAGCCACCCGTTCTATCAACATTTGAATACCCTTACCACTCGGTCCAAGACTTTGGCTATGGCTCGAGCACAATCTTCCACTCCCACCACTGTCAATGCGGACAGTGTCGACGTCCGCTCTATTGATACGCCTCGATCGCAGGAATTGTAAGATGCTATTACCCACGAGCTCATAGGCGTTTCCTTTCCCCGCCACTGACGCTTCATCCACACTCACAGCAACACGAAAACACAGCAAAGCAAAGACGACGGTGAGCGTCAGCGTCTCTATGAAGAGAAGATGAGCCGGTGGCAGCGAGACGAGCAGTCTCACGAACGGCTGGTAATTGGACTAGGGCGTCCCAATTCTACAGATGCCGCAAAAAGCTGTCTATGATTTGGCCACCATACAGTTGTGTGTCTCTTGGCGTGGGCACGGCGACCTAGACGGGCTGAAAGGAACGGGGCAAAATTTACGGGTTATCAGAGACAGTCTTAATGCGCTGGCCGCATAAGCCTCATTTAGTGCTCACTGAATATAATTGGCAATTGAACACTGGCCAATTGAAAACATCGATTGAAGATCAAGTCTGATTATTGAAGAAATTAGGCAACTCGTATTGATTTTACGAGGAATGGGTACTGATGAATTCGCACAGCCACTGGCCCCCAAAAAATTCGACAAGATCGGGACGAGTCAGTATGAGAGCGTCAAAGAGCTTTTAGTAGGAACTACACACACAATGGATACTCGTCGAGCTTCTTGGCAGCTCTGGTTGCCGGCACGCTCCATATATCGTAGTCACGCCTCGCGGCCGAGAACAATGAACACAGGTCAGGGCGACATCGGATGATGACTACTTGGACGAAAGCAGCCAATGATGAGGTCATAATTTGACAGCAGTGCCATCCGGCTTGAGCACCATCAAACCCGTGTTCCATCTCGAAAGGTGCCATCGAATCATGAGCAACGATGCTCCGTCTTCGACGGGTTTGCAGGGGGATATTCGTCTGCACCACAGAACGCACGATGATCCGCTGTTGCGCTCTCGACCTGTGCGTACAGTGATACGACGGTGATCTGAGCAGTCTAAATCCTTCATTTCTTAGGCTAGCCGCCGTTGCATGCTTTGCCGCCCACGTGCTCACTGCTTCCAGTCACGTGCAATCTCATGCGCCAATGGTTGGCAACGGCCAGGGGGTTGGAGCTACGCAAGGCGCTGATGCGGGAATGCAGATGCGCGTACGATCAAGTCTACACTCTAGAACAGCGATCAGCTTGACGATGGCCATGTTGTCCTCAGCAAAGGTCATTGATGCTGCAGGACTGCGCCCAAGCGTTGTTGGGAGCCATTCACGTGGCTTGGAGCTCGGTACAGGTGATACGCATGAAGGCTGGGTTTGCACTTGCGGGGACGAGAATATAGCACGATCGACATTCACCGTTCCTGCGGCTAAATACGAAGTAAGCAATACCAAGAGATGCTCATAGCATGTCAGATCCAGCCCTAGTATTGCTGAATAAACATTGGAAGATCTTGGCGTGGGAACATATAGCTTCGGTAGAGAGCCAACCGAAGTGATTGGGTGGAAAGTGTCCAATTTTGAAGGACTGAGAAGGATCAGGCTTCCCTACTACCATCTGCAGCTGACCAGAGACGACATGAAGTTGAGAAGTGAGACCATGTGGGTCAAGCCACATGGTTTCGGGGTAAGAACTGCCCGGAACCCCGCAGTGTGACGTTTTCAGCTTTAGTCTTGCGACCTGCATCGTGTATTAATAATGCGCCTAATATGTGCGCATCTGTTCCTGGTTCGCATTGACTTCTTCTCTGCTTCCTCCATCCTTGCTGTCAGTCATTTGTATTCGCACTTGTACGCTTGCTGTTTCAACGAGCTGCCAACGTAGTTGCATCCACCCCTCACGCACGCCATCATGCCGCCCGTCTCAAAGTTCGATCCCAAGGAGAGTGAGTCCGGATCCATTGCCCCACATTCTCACGATGGGCGATGTTGACAATCATTGAACAGTGCAATTCCGCCACCTGGGTCCTTCTGGACTCAAGGTCTCCGTCTTCTCATTGGGAGGATGGCTGACGTATGGTGGTACGCAGAAGGGAAGCATTGTGAAGGATATTATGCAGGCAGCATGGGACAATGGTATCAACTTTTTCGACACGGCAGAGGGAGTGCGCTTCCATCATTCGCTTCACTATGGCCCACCTGCTGACTTTTGTCCAAGTACGCTGCCGGCGACTGCGAAGTCGAGATGGGTACCGCTCTGAAGGAGCTTGACTGGCCCAGAGATGAGTATGTCATCTCCACAAAGGTATAAACCTCGCATCAATATAGTTGCGGTGTAGCAGTTGCTTACAAACGCCTAGATCTTCTTCGGTACCAGCCGCAAGGAGCCCAACACCAACGGTCTGAGCAAGAAGCATCTCGTCGAGGGTCTTAAGAGCTCCCTCAAGCGCCTGCAACTCGACTACGTCGACGTAGTCTTTGCCCACCGTCCCGATCCTGCTACACCCATGAAGGAGATTGTCGAAGGCTTCACTCAAATCATCCGTAACCTGAACCTGGCATACTATTGGGGCACCAGTGAGTGGTCCGCCACGCAGATCATGGAGGCCACCCAGATTGCCGAGAGGTACAACCTCATTGCCCCCGTCGTCGAACAACCCCAGTACAACGCTTTCCACCGTGAGCGCTTCGAGGTCGAGTACGCTCCGATATTCGAGCAATTCAAATATGGCACCACCATCTGGTCTCCTCTAGCGTCTGGCCTGCTCACCGGCAAGTACAACGACGGCATCCCTTCGGACTCGCGCTTCGCCACCAACAAGGATTTCTTCGCCAGCACCATCAAGCAGCTGGAGACGCCAGAGGGCAAAGCCAAGATTGAAAAGGTCCGCAAACTGACGGCCATCGCGGAGCGCCTTGGTGGCACCACTGCCCAGCTGGCGCTTGCCTGGGCAGCTAAGAACCCTAATGTATCCACCGTCATTCTTGGCGCAACAAAGGTTGAGCAGGTCCACGACAACTGCAAAGCTTTGAAGGTATTGGAGAAGCTGGATGACAAGACCATGGAGGAGATTGAGAGCATTCTGGATAACAAGCCCAAGGGCGCCAGCATCTTCTTCGGCCGCTCCAGGTAAAAACTTCAACATCTTGTATACATGGACTGGCCCGGCTTACCGCAGTATATAGACAACCCAGACCAAAGAAAAAGCAGGCTTCAAAAATCTGAATGAAAACACGAAGACTTTGTATTGTGCTACGTCGAGAACTTGTGGACGTCCAAGCAGTCAGATACCCTCAATCCGAATCCACCCAAGAACTTTTCCCCTTTCCCTTTTCCAACTTCAGACTTCAGACCTCAAACTTCACCTTCCAAACCCCAATTTTCCAACTCCCAGCCCACGCACCTTGCATCGATCCAACATACCCACTACCCCGTCCCCATCAACCAATCCATCTCCCCCACCACCTCAACCGCATCCCTCAACCCTTGCAACTTCCCCGCATCCACAAACCCGCGCGCAAGCACCTCCCGCGCCACCTCCATCATAACGCTCCAGTGAATCGTCTCGCTCATGACCTCGCCATTCTCATCCCTGCCCCCCGCCATCTGCTCCCACAGCCGCCACATCGCCGCATCCACCGCCCCCGTGCACCCCGCCAGCACGCCCAGCGTGACGCCGCCCTCCTCCGCGCGCACCTCGCCCTCGCGCCCGCCAAACCCCTGAAACGCCCCCAGCACCTCGTACACGCGGTTGCAGAACTCGCGCGCCGCGTCGTCGCCGCGCGACGACTTGGCCGCCAGCAGCACGCCCGTCTGCTCGCGGCGCACCGCAGCCTCGAGGCTCCAGGCGGCGGCCGCGACGAGCGCCAGGCCGCCGTAGTAGGCGTGCAGGGCGTCGTCGTCGAGCGGGACGCCGTGGGCGTCGACGACCTGGGCGCGCAGGGTGTCGCGCAGACGGCGTACAGTCGACATGATGGCGGTGAGAGCCTCGTGCAGGCGCAGGACGGGGGCGGGGCTGTCGGGGGCGCGGAAGCGCTTGAAGACAGCGTCGAAGGGGTGGCGGACGGCGCCGGCGGTGGCGAGGAGGGTGATGAGGTGGTGTTGGCGGCGCGAGGGGGTTAGCGGGTGGATGCCGCGGTAGGTGCACGTGTGGTTGAGGGTGGTGCAGGCGGTGCAGGCGGGCAGGCGCTTGTCGCAGCGTGGGTGGGAGGCGTGCTTGGTGCGGGCGAGGCGGCAGGGGTCGCATTGTGTTGTCTCGTAGATTGGTTGGCTGGATGATGCGCCCACCGATGAGGAGGGAGTGGTTTCGTTGGTGCTTAACATTGGGGAACTCATGTTGTTGTGGTTTTGTGTTGCCTGGTTGTTGGACGGCAGGGAGGATGGCGACTTGGGTTTTGAGAGTGGCGACGACAACAGTGAATGCTGGCTTTCACTCTCTTCGCGGATGGGTGAAAGCAGCTCCAGCTCGCGCAATTCCTTGCCTTGGAGAACAGTTCTTCTTGTTTTGCGGGGGCTGTGGTTGCTATGATTGATACCAGTGTTTGCATCTGGACCGACCTGAGCGTTTGCACCAAACGAGTATAGTTGAGAAGAACTCTCTGAAAGAGACTTTGCCTGACGCAGAGAATTCAATAAAACCTCATCTGGCAGTTCCGTGAGATATGCATCTGCGACGGCCTTATCAGACAGATCAGATTTCTGGAGCGCAAGTGTCCACGAATGCTCTGTGCCACCTGTCATGGCGTCATAGTAGGTCGTGAAGAAGTCTGTACTATCCTTCTCAGCTGCTGCAACTGCGTTAGTAAATGTTGGACTCAAGAATCTGAGACACCGTTTTTGGTGCTGAGAGGATGAAACTGGGGACGGTGAACGTAGAGCAGGAAAATCTGGGCATTTACATTGAGATAGATCGTGCAGCTGTGTTTGTGATCCTGCAGCCGAGAAAGCGCGAGCTAGGTGCCGAGGTGGGGGAGTTGGAGTTGTTGCACGGGGCGGTGAGTATGTTGCAAATATGCTGGTCGGAGAACGTTCCAGACGGCGACGTGGAATCTTGCTTTTACTTCGGCCACGTTTTGCATTTGTACCCTTGACTTCCGGCGTCACGGGTGACATCTTTGGTGGCGTAAGAGACGACGTACGGATCGGAAAGCGTTGACTGTCTGTAACTTGACGGGATCTTTCGGACGAATTTGTGATCGATGACGATATATCAAGGCTCACAGATGAGCTTTTCGATGTAACCGGAGTCGCTAGGATCTCAGTATGAAGGCGTTCCATTCGGCTCGTTCGTGCTGTTGAGCGACGAAAGGATGGAGGAGGCGCTAGAAGGGAAGAACTCGGCTGCTGTGGAATTCTTGATAGGTTCTGTGGGATGAAAGTTTGCTTTCGTGCTTGCTCTGGCTCTTCCTCTGGTGTTTGCTCTTGTGATTGCTCGGGCGACTTTGAAGGAGTGAGAGGGGATATGTTTGGACGGAGGGTCTTATTCGTCTCGGCAAGCTGCTCGTTCCACTGCCGGTCAATACAAGCCCAGACAGACTCATGGTCAGAATGAAACCCAGCATCGTGGCCGCAGAACATTGCTGAGTCTGTTTCTATGGTCTCAACGATAGCTTCTCCTTGCGCATTCATCCCAGAAGATATCTGGGTGATTGTGGTTTGACTCGCTGAATGTGACATGGGAGGGGCTTGCTGGCTCATGACGGGGCGGTGGGAAGAGGTAGCAAGCCGGCGGGTAACACCATCGCTATCGCTATTTTGCCTATGTTTGCCTTCTGAGGTGACAAAGTTAGAGATAACCTCTGGACCAGCACCACTGCGATCAATCTGAGTGCCATCAAATGCTTCCATCATTGTGTGATCTAACTCGGCAGATTGATTTTGAGTGGCTGATCCCCAGTTCTGAAGTTCAGCTTGGAATCCGGCGCTTTTCTGGGCGGTGAGGTATCTTGGGACCTGAACGTCTTGCAAGCGGTCCGCGCCATGATCGGGAAAGGCGCTCATATGCAGTTTGGAACGGGGTTGCAAAAGGTGCCGCTCAGTGATTGCTCGCGGAAGCTTCCTCTTCTTTTGATTCCTCTTCTGCTTCCCATCCTGGACGCCCGAAGGTAGCGATGGTAGGGGCTTAGATTTGTTTGGTGTGCTAGCTGTGTGACGGCCTGGATGCGACGATGCTTGATTCACTTCGACAGATCTCACGAACCGTGGAGATCCAGAAATGGATGCCAGACTGTGCTGCGAGTTGTTCATCCCACCAAGCCCAACTGCCTTGCCTTGAGATCTAAGCCTGCGCTGGCTGATGGCAGGTTGTCCATGCTGTTCCGCAACGTTTGTGGTGGAAATCGGCTTCGACTTCTCGGGTTTTGATTCAGCAGGACTGTGTATTTTGCTGAATAGGTTCCGAAGCAGTGGCGAAACCATCTTGAATAGAGCGCACCTTTGTGAGGACGGGATGCTCTGTGCGGAGCGAGCGAAAGTAAGAGGAAGTAGACCAAGAAAATCGAAGGGAAGGAAATAAATAAAAGGACTTCTGGGAAGCAGACAATAGTGAGAAATGAACACGCGAGATTTATTGCGAGTCAGTCAGGATCTCATGACACGCGTGCTCAAATATCAAAATCGCGATTCGTGATTGTTTCGTGTCGAGGACCAACACCAGTACCATTCAAGACGAATGCCACAGGTTCAGGAAGATTAAAGACTGCAGTCCCAAAAAAACCAGATAGTCATGTTGTTGCGAGAAAAAATGTAGCCACGAGAGAGATAAGCAGACATGGGCAATGCTGCGCTCTAGAAAGACCAGATTCACTTCAGTGAAAGCAAGGCAAAAAGATAGTCGGGCTCGGGCTCGAACTGGCGCCGTGAGGTCTGTACTTTGCGCGGACAAAACAGTAATCATCACAGTGTCAGGGTTCGACGCCAACTGTGATGATTTCCTGAACCCCAGAAACCAGAGGAATCCGGGATTTTTGCCCTAATATGCCCGATGAAGAAGGATCAAATTCCTAAGTCTTCATCAGCTCAGATACCCAGGGAGATTTGAACCCTGTGCTTCGGTAGAGGTGGGGGTAACCCACCCTACGCCACACAAAGGGAGCCTGGGTCTGATGTCGAACCAATATGACTAATGGGCGGGATCAACATAATATATCTGATGAAATTTGGCATTTTTCTCTTCTTGCGCCAGGCTCCAAGGAGATCGTTATTCGTTGGGGCTCGGCTTCTGGTTATTAGAGCTGTGCATCATGCGCCGGCCACCTGTTGACTTGGCTTCTGCACGACATTCTCCACCAGGCTTTGCACGCCCAGCTGCCGCCCGACCTTGACAGTCTTCTTCTCTTCCTTCTTTCCCGCTTCCCCTACCTCACCACCCTCGTCGACGCCGTCCGTCTTCTCGCCTTCACCCTCGGCTGCCTTCTCTTCGTCTTTGAAGGCTGAGACTAGGTCGAGTTTCATGGAGAACGCATCCTGCCACTGTTAGCTGCTTGTCTCCTGCCAAAATTCTCGCTACTCTCACCTCTCCATCTGCATAGTACTTGCTTTCCACCTTTTCCCGCGCGAATCCGAGCCTTTCGGTGTACAAGCCGATCGCAGCTTGGTTGCTGCAACGTACATGCAGACTGACGTCTCGCGCGTTGTAGTACTCGCGCATAGCTCTTGTGCTCTGACGCATGAGCTTCTCGGCCAGGCCCAGTCGGCGGTGTGTGCGCATCACGGACAGACTTGTAATGTGGCCAGTCTGGTTGTTGTCTTCGTCGATTTTGGCCAGGACGTAGCCGACAATTTTGGGTGGCTTTGATGTGTATGGGTTTGAAGAGGCATTGTATTCAAGAGAGGACACATCCACCGCAACGTACGACAGCTGTGGCCAGGATAACGCATGGTAGAGATAGTATTTGAGGAAGTCTTAAGAGTGGTATTAGCTGGGGTGGATAATGCGAGGTGGTTCAAAGAAGATCCTGCTCCTTTCGACTCACAGTTTTCAGGGAGGTTTGTTAGATTGGCTAATTGGACATTCGGAATGTCGCTACTGCGAAGGAGTCTAATATCCATGGTTGCTGCTATGTATGATATGGACTCGATCAATGCGATCACTTTTCCGTGAAGTCTGTATGCCAAGATGTGTGCCTCGATCGCTCGCATCACCGCAAACCTCCAGAGAACTGTCAACGTTGCTTCAACTTACCATGAAAACATTGCCTCATTCTCTCCGACGCGCAAAACCCACTGTCGCATCTCGATTGTAATATCATCTGCTCTACCCTCAACGTCCTCGCATCCCGCTCTAAGTAGCTCGCAATCATGTTCGGCGCACTCTTCAACTTTCACTCTCTCCTTCTGGTGCTCCTCCTGCTCGTATGTACATCAACATACGTGCACGCCACGTTCCCAGGTCCCATGGACCGCAATCGAAGTGGCCCACTCGGTGTTTTTTGGAAGTTTGCCCGCATAGGCGAGAGGCTGTCGCCCTATGTTAGTCTGGCTTGTTGTGTCATGGCCGTACGTTCTCACGCTCTCGACGCCCACGAGACTACCTTTACTGATATTATTCCTTAGGCCAGCTATCTTGTTAGCTAGAGCTACGATCGTTGCGCTCTCAAGAGAGCACTCTAATTATCATCATCGAAGCCGCAAGAAGGCAGAGGCAACGCTTGCACTATGAAGGAAGTCGAGCAAACATCCCAGCAAGACACAATCAATTTACAAGATGCCTCGGATATTTGCAGGAACATTTCAGAGGCAGGAGACTCTGCTTCGCATATCAGACTCGAGGCGCACAAACTCAGGGTGCGACCAGGAGCCTACCAGCTGCCATTGTTACTGAGTCGAGGGCTTCCCATCGACTTTTGGATTTACTCCACGTGAGTAACTGGGAGCACAACAAAGAGAAGGTTAGACAGAGTCCTACAGGCGAGTGTGAGGGCATATCAAGAACAAAGCTTTAGCTGGAAAATACTTCTTGGTAGCATAAAAGCAAATAAACGAACGCGTGGATCATATCAGGAATTCCATTGCAGTACGTAGTTTCTGGTATGCGTAACATGTGAGAAGCCCCGCTATACCTTGAGCTTAACGCATGCAGTCATTGAATGTTTTCCAACCGTCTAGCTCCATACACGAAGTCGAGTCAGCCTCCTTCTTGCGTCTTCGTGTCACCATTTAGTCCTCATCACCAATCTTCGGGGCAAGATAGAATCTCAAGTGGCTACCACCGGCGAGCGCATACTCAACCAACAGTGGGACTTCGTTGCTCAGGCAGAGCTTAACGCTGGACGCGAGGCCGCTCGCCTTGCAAAAGTTGACCAGGTACTTGAGCGAGAATGTGAGAGAAACGGGCTCGGAGAGGGAAATGTCGACGTTCATGTCAGGCTTATCGACGTTGGAGTGCTGGCGCAGCGTTACGGAGCCGGAGCCAATGTCGCCGTTGCAGGAGAACTTGACGCCCTCCTTGGTGCATTCTATAGAGACTGCGAACAATGTCAGTCATGTTGCTGTGAATGGAAATCAGAAGCGTAAATCTCGAACGTACCAGACTCGCTGAGCGCGCTCAGGTCTCGTGTGATGCGCTGGAACTCGCCACAGGGCATGGTGATTGTGGCGGCGTAGGTGGTATCAGGAATACCGAGGTGCTCCTGATCGATGTCCATCAACTTGATGTCGTACTCTGACAGGCGATCACTCTCGGCACTCTCAAACACAAGGTTGACGACATCAGGCGCGTCCTCAGCCTTGAGGGTCAGAATATCTTCATTTTGTGCAGCGCGCAGGACTTTGGTCAAGGAGGTCAAGTTGATGCCGAGGGCGATGTTGCGATCGCAACGGAAAGGAGAGAAGGAAGAAGCGGAGAGCAACATGCTGACGAGGGCGACGTGGGAGTTGTCCATTGCCTGCAGCGCAATACCCGAGTCATTGCAGTCGAAGTTGCAGTCCTGCACCAGGTCTTTGATGGCATCGACGACCTAGAATATTGTTAGAACAAAAGCTGATGCCGAGAAACAGAAAGTATGTTATACCTTCTTCAGCAGGGCAGCCTGCTCTAGGCGTGCTTCAAGCACTGTTTGAACATGATCAGCTGCTGCACACGACCACCACGCTTGAAATGACGATGCTTACTATTGAATAGATGTGGAGGATGGAGCTGGAAAGCTAATCAAGAGCGGAGCAGGAAATATCGCCCAGAATGCGAAAGAGATCAGAAAGCAACGGCTCCGCGAGGTCGATGGCAACAGTGGGGTGGAAAGACGAGGCGGAGGACGCGTTGGACGTGTAGCGCGTCTGCCCCTCCGCGCCAAGAAGCACTTTAAACATTGCTGGACCTTGCCCAATGCATAACATTTCCAGCAAGCCATTGCCCTCAAGCCGACCGCACCATGGCAGACCCCACCGCACAAGACGCTCCCTCCGAGCCAACAAACGGGCACATCCCCCCCCAAGACATCGAGATGGGCGACCCGACGCCCCAAATCGCAGTAAAGCAAGAAGTCCGCCTCCCACCCAACCCTTGCCTTTCCACCGCTAACCACCCTCCCCCAACACAGACATCCTACCCTCCCCCCACCAACCCCTACGACCCCTCCGCCCTCGCCGCCCCCACCCCACCCAACCTCTCCGCCTTCGACCAAAACACCCTCGCCCAACCCCCACCCCCTTCCTCCGCCGCCGCGGCCGCCGCCGCGTCCCTCCTCACCCAGCAGCAGGCCGCCGGCGCACGCACGACCACGCCCGGCGCGACGCGCGCCTCGACACCCTCAGCCGCCGGCAGCCTGCCGCCCAGCGCCATCATCCCGCCGGCGCAGGCGCACGGCAGCGCGACGCGCGTGTACATCAACTCGCGGGTGACGCCGGCGCTGCTCGAGGGCATGAAGTGGGTGGCTGCGAACGAGCCGGAGAAGCCGCTGCAGTGGTTGGGGGAGTATTTGTTGCGGAAGAGCGCGGAGGTGGAGGGAGCTTGATGGGGCTTGTGGGGATGTGTTTCTGCGTGGGTTTGGTGGTGGTGGAGGTGGAAGGCTGGCATGTGGTTGTCTGGCAAATGGGTGTGGATGGTGATCTGGCAGATGCTGTGCATGGGGCGGGCGCGGGATTAAAAAAGGCTTAAAGGGCAGACTTGTACAATTCACAACACGGCAGGTACGGATGGGTTTGTTTGGGATGCAATTGATTCCATAGCATACTGCTATACTACCTCAGCAGCGGACGTGCTCCATTGGATAATAGTGCGTCTCGTATGCCTTCCATGCCGATTTAGATTCCATCGATCCATCCAACCATCACGACTACAACCAATCACCGTCTATGCGACAATGGTGCTGGCGGTCGCGGACTCGTACTTCCAGGTGGGAGGCAGGACGCCGACGGTCTTGTAGTAGCGGGACAGGCGGTGGATACGGGACTCGATGAGAATGAGGCGGAACTTGCCATCCTTGTCCTTGCGGTTGCGCTCGAGGTGCTTGCGGACGGCGACGGCCTGTTTGGATTGTTGCGTTAGTCTGGGGTGTCTTGCGAAAACTTCGTTCCATTGGGAATATTACCTTCTTGATGAGCATGTAAAGGTCCTCGGGGATCTCGGGGGCGAGGCCTGTAGTGCGAATCTCTCCGTCAGTTTCTATGAACCAAGCAGAGGCATGTGTCATGTTGTGAAATCCTTGCGGCTAATTGGCAGCCAGCCAACCAACACCCAATTCGATGGCGAGAGCAGGTTTCAATGCTTTCAATTCGCTTCTCGTAGGTGTGCAGCCAGCCAGCAACTAGCGCAGAGGGATTTCACGTAGGTGCGAGCGTACCGTTGGACTTAAGGATTCGCAGAATCTTGTTACCTGTATTTTTGTTAGCGCTTGGTCTTCATACAGCATCAACTTTCCGGGGAAGACCCAGTGCCAGATCCAATGCAACGTACCAGTGACAACCTTGACTTGCGCAATGCCGTGGGAGTCGCGCAGGACGACACCAATCTGCGAAGGAGTGGCGCCCTTCTTTGCGAGCTTGCAGATCTGATCTTCGACCTGGTCGGGGGTGACCTTGAGCCATGCCGGGGGAGTGCGGCTGTAGGGCAGCGCAGAGGCGGATATACCCTTTCCGTTGCTGTGAAGGCGACCCATGATTGCGGTGTGTGTGTGGGAATGAAGGAAGAACGACAGACTACGATAGGCGCGATTATTCTTTGGTGGTGGAGGTGAAGTGTGCGGAAAGTGCACGGACCCGCTTGGCGGGTCGTCTCTTGCTGCTAAATATTTTCAAGGCATGCTTTTATTTCGTCTGTCTAGTGCTAAGTTGTGCCACGTATCTTGGCAGACCTAGCAATCTTAACTCCAGGCCTGGGAAATATTTCTCCCTCCAACAACACTACCACAACTTCTTGTACTGTCCACGTTCTCACTGTCTCGACTTTGTTCTGCCCGGATATCTGGCACGCAGTGACAGCTGCCGTGTCCAAGGTCTCAAGGGGCGAACAACGGCAGATGAAGACGTGTGCATTAGACAAGGTAAGCTCCTCCAAAATCTCATCAATACTCTCTTTCGCACCAAGTGGATCCTTCCCCACAATCAAGCAAAATGATGATTAATGCGCTATCGCATTTGTGTTTTTGAAACACTGGCACCTCTTATGTCAGTCTGCCAGGTCCGAAAGGACTCGGGTGGACGATGATCTACATGGACTTCTGATTTACTTTGTCTTCTTTACCTTCTCGATTTGCGTCGTAGCCAACTACAACGGAAGCGAACCATTTCTGACAGATGAAGTAGTGAATATCAGACAGAGTGCCACTTGATGAGATATGAGAGACTCGAGCTAAAGCGGGTCCGCTTGTTGATACATATTCCATTGTTAATAATCTATGATGTGCCAGTTACATGTTCGACACATCCTAGGTCCGTGAATCTCGTTAAACCTTCCATGTCCACTTTCCAATCGTTACCTTCGTTAGAAGTGCAGACACTCCCAGTCTTCTCTTAAACATACGCCGCTCACAGGAGGTATTTGTACTCTGGGTCCAGATCGCCCAAGGTGTCCTTTGCTCTGCGATCCAGGATACGCGGCTGCTTCGCCTTGCGTGCGTTCTGAACGCGGCAGGAAATGAGATAGACCGTCATGAGCAAAATGCTGAAGACCATGAACGCCAGACAGGTCGAATAGCCCTTTTTATAGCCCTTTGCTTGATCGGCAGCTGGGAAGAGCCAAGCAGCTGGGATTCCACCAATGTTACCAAAGCCAATCTGCCACGCAACAACGACTGCTCGCCGATGATGGCCTGCGACATTCATTTGAGTCCAGCAAATCATGATGGGCATGGATGAGTAGATACCCATGACCGTCAAGAAGAGGGCGGCATATTGTAGATGTAGGCGGTGTTGGACGGAAACGAGAATGGACAGCCCAGTCACGGCGACAAGAGCTGGGAAGATTGCGAAGAGGTATCGGTGTTTAAATCGATCTGAACAAAAAGCAAGGATAATGGCGAAGACAAACGCGCATGCCCACGGAGGAACAGAGTACAATTGTGTCTGGATAGGCGAGTGGTTGTAGCTCTTGATGATGGTCGGAGCGAAGTAGGCGTACCCGTAAGCTGGAATGATCTGTGCTAAAGTTGTAGTCAGCTCTCTGTATCCAAGGTGCTTGAAGTTGCCAGGTCATACAAAAGTACATTAGGCCAGCAACCCAAATTTTGATGTCCTTGAAGACATTGAAAACGTCTTTGAGAGTGATCTTCCTGTCTGCAGCGCTGGATCCTTGGTCGACGTACAAACGAGCCTTGACGAAAGCTCGTTCATTCTCATTCAGCCACTTGGCCTCCTCAGGAAAGTCTGTGAGAATAAAGTAGTAGGTTAAGCCGACAACGACGGTGAGCAATCCCTCAAGAATGAAGATCCATCGCCACCCAGCGTAGCCGCCTACACCATTCATCTTTCCAATGGCAGCGGCCAAGAGGCCACCAAATGCGCCAGCAAGCGACGCACTGCTGAAGAAGAATGAGAAGCGGCGCTGGGCTTCTGTTCTCTTGTACCACATGCTGATGAGGTAGAAGCAGGCTGGAAAGGAGCTCGTCTCGGCCAGACCTAGGAAGAAACGCACAGCCAATAACCCGCTGTAGTTTTGCACCAAACCGGCACACATACCACAGACACCAAAGGCCATCATCGACCCGGACACTGTGAATTGTCAACTATTTGTGGTTAGTAATCGATAGCAGAGACAACTTACACCAGACATGCGGCTTGAATTTCTTCATCAGGATGTTTGCAGGAATCTCCGCAACGGTATAGGGAATGAAGAATATGATGACAGCAATTGTGTATTTGTTGCCGGTCATATTGAGCTCCTGCAGCATGCCCAAGGTTGAAGCATTTGCAATATTGACCTTGTCCAGGAAGGCGAGAAAGAAGAGTCCGACGAGACAAGGCATGAGGTGCCAGTCAATGCGAGCCATCAGCTTGCGTTCCGTCGTGTCCAAAAGCACCGGGATGAATAGTTCATCGGCCGAGGGTACGGCATCTGTGCGAGGCCCTCCAGCCTCGCTGAGGCTGTCAGGTGAGTTCACCCATGTTTGCTTCTTCTCCTCTGCAATGGACGCATGTAGTATTAGCTAGGGCTGATGTGCAGACGCGGGGAATTGCATTCCAATGGAAGACAACTGCGTGGCGGCAGGGGTGCCGTCACGCCTTACCAACCACGTGGGTCACGACATGGGACAGGTGACGCAGACTTACCCTCATCGGAATGGCGCGTGGAGACACCCATTGTCAGCGACGAGACAGTTTTCTGGAGATCAGCCTCCCACAATGGGGGGGAAGAAAAGAGAGAGAAGCGGGTCGTCAGGGCATGGGCGGCTGTCCAGATACCGCGCGGCTCAGTGGGAACGGTGATGTAGGGATGGGGGCAAGGGCGTGGGCTGGCTAATGCAAGCAGCTCCAGCGTGTGCTCGCTAGCTGCAGCGCCTCTCGCAAAAGCAGACGCGCCGCGAGCGCCCGGCTGCCGCTGTTAAGGCTGCGTTAAGAGGCCAGCTGCTGGGCCGGGAGGGGCCATGGACCTGTCACGGGAGGGAGTTGCAGCGGAGGTGTGAGCGCTAGGCGAGGCGGCATGGGTGCTGGCAAACCACGGCACGAACGGTTTGAAGGGACTGTCCTCCGGGCCGCCCACGCGAAGCTAATTGCCCTGGCGCTCATGCAACCTCGTGGCGCCGGTCTGTCCCCGGAGCGTCTTGGACCTGCAAGGAAATGAGCGACTAGACAGCGCACACCCGCGGCCCTTGACGCGCTGGATTGGCTGACTTACGCACGGTGCGACGCGACGTGCACCTGACTCGCTAATGCCGCGGAGCACCGGCGGGAACGAGTCGCGTGTGGATATGTTGTAATGTAATCACTCGTGCGCGGTGGTGAGGAGGAAAGGCGCAAAAGCCTCCAAGCAGCCGCGGCCGCAGTCAAATGCTAGATCCCGTAGCGTCGTGCTGGCGTCGCGTGGCAAGCTGCCCGAGTCCACGGTACGAGATCCCGTCGCATCTGTCAGAATGCGCGCAGGAGATCAATAATGCGCGTTCGCCATGCATTTATATACATGCTACGTGGTAATACATGCCATCGGTGGATCAGCCGCCCAGGCGCTTCTGCCGGGCAAGCATGCTGTGCACCGGCTGCCTCACTTTTTTGATGCCCTGACTTCGGCCACGCGGTCCGCTAGCGCCTTCACCGCTTTTTCAATGTCCCCGCGCTTCGGGTTCATCACACTGACACCCATGTGCCCAAAGCGGATGTACTTGGCCGCAATCTCCTTGTGGAGGCCGCCGGCGAACACCACCCCGCGCTCCAACAGCCCAGGCAGGAACTCTGGCGCGATGGTGCCATCGGGCAGGTAGACGGCGGTCATGGTAGACGCCTGGTTCTCGGGCTTGCTGGCCAGCTGCTCCAAGCCTAGCGCCTTGATTTGGTCCTTGATCTCTTGCGAAACCTTCTTGTGCTGTGCGAACCTGTCCTTGAGCGGAATAGACAGAAGCTGCGTGAGCGCCGTGTGCAGCGCATGAATGAGCTGCGGGCTGGGCGTGGCAAAGTACGATGGCTTCTTGGCCTCGTAGTTTTGCATAATGGGCGCCCAGTTCTTCCAGCTGGCAAAATATGATGCTGGTCGTGTCTTGCGGGCGTTGAAGACATTCATGGCGCGCTCCGACGCTACCACAATGCTCAGGCCGGCTGGGCAGCCAATGGCCTTCTGCGACGCCGTCATGACCAGGTCGAGGTCCATCTCGTCGAAGCGAATGTCCTCGGCACCCACACTGCAGACGCCATCGACGACAACGAGTGTTTCGGGGCTGACGCGACGCACCAGCTTCGTGAGCTCCTCCAGCTCGCTGAGCACACCGGTAGAGGTGTCGACGTGTGTGACGGTCAGGACCTTGTATTTCTTCTCCTTGAGGGCCTTCTCAATCTCCGGCAGCTGCGGGCGGTCGCCAATGGGTGCCTTGAGCTGCGTGGCATTCACGCCGTACGTCTCGAAGCAGTCTGCAAACGAGTCGCCAAAGTAGCCAGTGTGCAGAACCAAAGCCTCGTCACCACGCTCACACAGGTTGGAGGCAACCTGATCCCAACCCAGAGTCCCAGAGCCGGAGATGACAAAAGGCTGCGACTTTGGGTTGGTTGTCTGAACGAGCTTGCGTGTCATGGTGAGGACCTCGGAGAATGTGTTCACAAAGGGTGCACCGACGTGCGACTGGCTGAAGTGCGACATTGACTCCAGGACGGCATCGTCGTACTCAATGGGACCAGGGATGAGCACCGTCGGGTGAGGGGCTTGCGAGGACGACATGGCTTCTGATTGTCTGTCTCTGGCGCTTGTTGGGGCTTGTGGGTCAGATTCACGCTCGTGGCTGGTAAATCGTTCCGTCGAGTAAGGAGTGTTGAGTTCGAGGGTGGGGCGAGACTGGAGGTGTCTAGAGATGGAGTTCAATCGTAGTTGCGCGGTGGCGGTGGAAGAGTTGATAGGGAATTTGGTCGATGATGTAGCGCGGGGCATGCTCCGGCTGTCGGCGAATGTGCGAGCTTTCGCCGCATTGGAGGCAAGGTCATCCTGGCTCTCCCACAAAGCTACTCCGCCTCGTCTGCTGGCCATACGAGCGTGAATGCCAAGCGAGGAGCTATGCGACAGGCAGC
The DNA here is from genome assembly GCA_006937295.1 of Carpinus fangiana. Taxonomy (NCBI): domain Eukaryota; kingdom Viridiplantae; phylum Streptophyta; class Magnoliopsida; order Fagales; family Betulaceae; genus Carpinus; species Carpinus fangiana. The sequence continues at coordinate 150,659 of VIBQ01000073.1, read as the reverse complement.
TGGGCCGTCTGGACGTATGAAGGCGTGCTGGGACTCGCACAAGTGACTTGGAAGAGGCCATTGTCTCATCTGAGAAGAGTCACGGTAAAAATACTTACAGTCCCTATGCTGGCCAGAAGTGTGCCCGGGATTTCGCCGGCTGATGGGTGGTCAATTGCCGTACCACCGTACCCGTCACTGATGAGAGTCACTCAATTACTATAGTCAAACATCGATGGATTGCAGAACCTCGAGAGAGTCAATGTAGACGCAAAGACCCCGCAATCTGGCACCCCAAGCTGCCCCTAGCAGCACGCGCATTGACCAAAGATACGGCCGTGACGTGCCCGGTGAAGGATTTCGCTCCTGCCAAGCGTTGGCGGCACCTCAGGCCAGCCCTGTGGGACACGCCGCCCGGGCCGGCCTGTGTGGGGATCCAGGCTGAGGCAAGTAGCTTCACAAGTACCATTGCTCTGAGCACAGGGTCAAGGCTGCAAGCTCTCTTCCTCCCCAAGCCGTCACCCTTACCCCTTGGGCCCTCCACAATGGCGTCGCGCCTCGTCCTGTGTCTGGGCGACCTCTTCATCCCCGACAGAGCACCCGTACGTCTCCCCACCCCTCCCCACCAGCGCCCATCGGCAACACCGCAGCTCCCCACCCCCCAAACACCATCCGTCTCTACGCTGACCAACAACGCAACAGGACATCCCCGCCAAATTCAAGAAGCTCCTCACCCCCGGCAAGATCGGCCAGATCCTGTGCCTGGGCAACCTGACCTCCACGCCGCCGTACGACTTCCTGCGCAGCATTGCGCCCGACCTACAGCTCGTCAAGGGCGACTTCGACGTCGACGCGCCCTCCTCGTCGCTGCCGCTGTCCAAGGTCGTCCAGCACGGCTCGCTGCGCATCGGCTTCACCCACGGCCACACCATCCTGCCGCTCGGGGATGCCGACAGCCTGCTCGTCGCCGCGCGCCAGATGGACGTCGACGTGCTGCTGTGGAGCGGCGGCACGCACCGCTTCGAGGCCTACGAGATGGAGGGCAAGTTCTTCGTCAACCCGGGCAGCGTCACGGGCGCCCTGAGCGGCGGGTGGTGGAGCACGGGCGGCGGCGGCAAGGACGGTGGCGATGTCGAGGAGGAGCAGGCGGAACCCACGCCGAGCTTCGTGTTGATGGATGTGCAGGGTGATGTGCTCGTCGTATACGTCTACCAGCTTAAGACGGACAAGGACGGCAACGAGAACGTCGCGGTGGAGAAGGTCTCGTATCGCAAGAATGCGGCGACGCTGTCGTGAGACATTGGTGCATGACCTTTGATACATGGGCCACAGGCTGCTGATCGTGTCTGCACGGCTTGCTGGAGGGTGGCTGTCATGCTACGAATGCCTTCCGCAGAGCACATTCAGCTTCAGCTGAACAGACGACAAGCAAGCCCGACGCACCACAGAAAAAGACGGATCCCGGCTCACGTTGCTGACCAAAGCGCCTCATATTTAATGTTAGGCGGGTGCCGCCTGGGCGAAACAATGTCTGTGTTACATGACGAATACGGAACGGCAACGGCCCAAAGAGTACATAGCTTTGGGTGACGCAGTTGCAGTCAAGACAAGAAGCTGCTTCTGCATGAAGGAACCACACCAAACAAATATATCGAATGCATTGTATGTAATCCAAATGCGCCGTTGGGTATCATGCTACATGCTATCATACACACTCCACGTGCTCATTAATTAGTTTTTACTTTTCCCTTTATTGCCCCAGTCCCATCATAATTATGCCGGGTTGTCGTCAGTCACGGCCCCAGATAACGGCTCTAAAGTGGTGCTTTCAATTCCCAAATCCTGTCTCGACGTGCTCGCGCTGGCCTCGGTCTGGTTCCTCAGTCGCTCAGCTTCCAGCTCGGCCTTCTCTTCCTGCTCTCTCCTGGCGCCAGCTTCGTCGTAACACTGGTATCCGAACCTACGAGGTTGCCTGTAATCGAGATTGCCATTGATGACATAATTCTCGAAAGGTGTCCCTCGCCACGGCTTGCCAGGGCGGTTCATGAAATCAAGGTTCGAGTGCCCAGGCACACCAGGGGCGTCCACGTCCTCAAGAATGAGTGGCTCACCATACAGCTCTGGGCGGTAGGAAACGCTGCCGTAACCTCGGATGAGCTTGCGCCAGTAGCATGCCTGAGCTGCTGGTGTCAGGTAGCGATCTCGGAAGGTCTTGACGTTGTTTTCTGCAATCTTTGCAGCAAGCGCGGGGTTCGCAAGATAGTGCTGCATCTTCTCGTCCAGGTCTGAGAAATCATTCTTGACGCGGACATAGTTCTGGTCTGGGCCTTCATCAACCATGAACTTGTGCCAGGGTTGCAGCCAAATCAGTTCATGAGACACAATTACGCTATTGCAGTTGTGAATGTACTTCTGGCGGCCAGAGTAAGAATTGCCTGATCATGTCAGCGAAAAGCCGCAAGTGGTGTTCTCAAAGTAAACAAATTACCTTCAGTCTGAGCAACAAATTGGTATTTGCAATGATCCTCAATGAAGATGAGGTTGTCGGGGAGGCCATGGCTCCAGTCGAGCTTCTCGACGTCAGACCATGGTTTGCCCTGGGAGGCATTGTACAGGGACTCTCGAATGTCGAGCCCAACATTGAGAGCACCGCGCCAGACCAGCTTGTCAATCTTGCTCTCAAAGGTCGGGTAGTGCTGCTCCAGCTCGTCAATCTTGCGACGGATAGACTGATAGGAGCCTACTGAAGGAGTTGCCCAGGACCAGAAGCCAAAGTCAGGGACGACCCAATTATCGTCGTGCTCGGCGAGTTTGGTGAGGCCCCATTGCACCTGCTCCGGGTCCAACCAATCCTCGCGTCCGAGTACGAACTCGATGTCCGGCATCTTGTGTCGTTCGGGGTCGGTGATGATGGCTCTGTGCAAACCGTGGAGTAGGGCCATGGTTCGTTCATCTGGCTGTTTGCCACCGTCGGCGACAATGTACATCTGCGGTATCGTCAGAAAGCTGCGAATTGCAACGGGGTGCTGTGAATGCATACATCGCCATCGTAGAGCATTATTCTCGTGTTGCTCTCCTTGTCTCCCTGCCTGTCAATCTCTGACACTTCTATGGGTCGATCCTTTCTGTTCTCAACGGACTTGTCAATCTCTTCGAAGAAACCTGGGAAATATGCGTCGCATTGGGCACCAGTGAGCGCGTAGTTGTGACCATGAACGGTATGCTGGAAAGGAAATCTATGGTCGGAATCGGGGTGAAGGAGTGGGTCAAGATGCTCATGAATGTATGTGGTGCTTTCCGAAATGATGGCAGACCGATGTCGTCGAGTGCTGGGAATAGTGAGGTATAGGAGAAAGACAAGGCTGACGCTGAGAATGACGAGGATAGACCTCCATCTTGCAGCGCAGAATGGCGAGGGAAGTCTGAAGACCGCTCGGGTCTTGGACCCAGCGGTGTTGTCTTCAAGGCGCATGTGGTTGACGCACCCTGGAGACGAAGGAAGGGGTGGAACTGCACAATACGGTGGCGTGTTGGTGGTCGGGCGCAAGGTGAAGATGCAATGGGCGAGGGATTAAAAGTGGGGCGGAGTGTGGATCGCAGAGCACATGGCCGGACTAAAGTTGGTCAAGAAGGCAGCGAATGGTGGAACGGGACGGCGAGCAAAAAGCAATTCCCTGGCGAAAGGCCAAGACGTCAGGGCCGAAGGGGCGTGGCATGCAAAGAGGGCGAGAGGAAGCGAGAAAGCAGGATCGCCGTTTGGTCTTCGTGCTTGCGCGTCCAGTGGCGGCAGGACCCGTCAATTGAAGAAAACAAGGCTAGTGCCAACGGTTCAGCTCACACATTACGGCCGCTATGACGGAGTCCACGTTACGGCAACCCTGGAAATCATGCTATAGGGAGTATTGGCTGTTCCTGCGCTGGGGACTTTGACTTCAAGTCTGGCCCGCCCTCTTCTCAAGCATCAGCGAGCGTCATGGAAGACCGCGTCTGCGAGGGCCTCGCCCTGAGTGGGTCTCCAACACAACCAAGCCTTTGGCGATGGCATCGGAGCTAGCGCATCCAACCGGAAGCAGCCTAATGCTCGCTTGATAAGGGCGTCGGGTTGCTGCAAGAACGACTCTCGCCAGCGTTGTCCTGAATCGCCGGCCGCATGGTCGTAAACACATAGCTGCAAACATCCGCGCTAAACATCCTTCCTACGCCTCGACGTATGGCAGATGGCTGCGGCGGTGATGGTTTTGAGCGTGCGGCACACACCTGCCCCTGTCAGACCACGAACACGCCACCGCCGCCCAGCAAAATTGCGTCACTAAAGCGCGAGCCGGCTTAATCTTAAAGAGCATGCTGACGCCCGACTTGGGGCCCAAGGAAATGCTTGGTCCTCCCCTAAAATTTGCTACGTTCTGTCTGCATCACAACAGAGGCGCTGCACAAATTGGGTTCAGCAGTCCCTTGCGCATATGCTGCGGTTGTATGGCTAAGCGCCTACCCCTACCCCTTCCCCTGCGCCGCCGCCAAGCTCATGGCAGAGTCGCCGCAAAGATGGCCTCTTCGTGTAAGGCGTTCCAAGACAACACAGACCGGCTGTCCGAGTCCATACGCAGTTGTCGTTATCACATCATGTGAAGAAGGAAGTACCAATTTGTCCCTCTCCTTCTAGGAACTGCCAGGGTGCTGGTCTGTAGATCCTCCACGAGTTCTCTCCAGGCAGGAATGCCTCGTGCCCCAAACAGCAGGGTTTGAACATGCAAACACTGCCGCCGCGCAGGATTGAAGGTGTTTGTGGCCACGTTTGACTCCAGAATTGAAGCCTACTTCTCGCTCGCGCTGTCAAGCTCGTACTCTATCTCAGTTCTCTACTACAGTCTACGAAGGAGCGGTAGTAGCAAAGGACATCGCATCCAAACCTTGTGATGATATTCGTACTCACGGGAGAAGGATCCGCACGTCTAGTTCGACTTGAAGAATCCATGTCCACACCGAGCCGATCACGAGCTGACGGTGAATCATGTGACACCCCTGGGTTACCCGTGCCCGATAGCGCTGATCAACTTAATATATGAGCGTATAGTGATCCAGCGATGTCCTTTATCGCAAGGTATGAGGCACGGATGGGTAACTACAGCCCGTTGTGATACTTCCAAGGAAACGACACGCGAACAAGCACCGGTTTCCAAGCGACTTGATACAATGCAGACGCATGTAAAAAGCTAATTGTAAGGTCTTGTGGTGGTCTTATGGTTTGAATTCTTCTGCTAGTGGTGTCGGTGGCATTTCAACGGCCTCTCTCCCGTTGACGTCGTAACGTCATCACGACCCCGCGAAGATGGTAAGACAGTGTTCAAGCGTACATTGTTACATATGAATATATTGAAGGGGCTTTTTACATGATTTGCTGGGTGTTGTGGGGTTTGGGGGGCCGCACCTGCAGTCTTTGACAAGCTACCAATGCGAGGGCTGTAAAGACAAATTACGAGTGTTCATGGTACAACAATAGCAAAGGCATGAAGATCATCAGGACTTCAGTATGATCAGAACAACCAGAGAAACCAGAAAAATGAAAGCAGCCATTTACGTAAATCGTTTTGACCTGTCTCTTTGAGGATGCTGAGCCTCGACCCGTCCTGGGGTAGATCGACAAAGACTCATGGGCATACTGCTGTGCCCAATCATGCGATATTCTGGAATTGTATGGTTCGTCTCTAGCCTGAGAGAAGTGACCGTAATATCAGAGACTAGCTATTACAGTGTCGCCTTATACCGGCTAAATAAGGCGGTGCCGGAAGTCACCCAAATCTTCTCGTGGGTAGCCAGAAGTTTGATGCGTTTGTCGTCCATATGATGGAAGTTGATGAGATGATTATAAAACGAGCGCCATGTCATATAGAAGCACTGGCGCCGGCCAGACCTTTCTTTGCATGGACAGCAATATACTCTCTTACATGCAGCGAGTTTTTGGCTCCAACAACTGTTCACAAGTTGATCATTTGGTCCTTGTTGCAGAGCCTCTTCCCATGGAGAGAGAAAATTGCGATCGTTATAGATCCCCGACCCAGAGATATTGCGGGGGCAGCCGGCGGGCTCGTGATTTGTTTGTTGAGCTTCTTGGGAAGCGAGGACTGGCTCAAAAAAATCCAAAGGGAAGCCAGGGTTTGTATGCTGTGCCGGTACCACGCCCATAGGGTCGATGATACGTGTGGGGCTCGAATATTCTGACGAAGGATACTCCGATGAGCCGTCGTAGTAGGGTGTTACAGCTTCGCAGGGCCCCAAAGAGTAGAATCCTTGGTCATTTGCCTGAAGATGATGCTGCTCTGATGACATTGTATCAAAAGAGAGAAGGATTAGGAACCCTAAGGCATTGTAAGCAATGAGATTAGCATCGAACAATGTTGACCTTGTCCCAGCTTGCAGCTGCTTCGTGCCAGATGTTCGAACAGCCTCGATACAAACATGAGCAGTAAACGGCAATGCCGTGCACTGGTGTAAAAGACATACTGACCTGATGTAGAGGTTGAAGAATGGTTGGAAATATACTGACGCAACTCTTATACAAATTGTACGAGGTTATTGGTGTCGGCGTTGGCGTTGGCGTTGGCGGCGGTGTGTTCGATGTGCTGGTGTTATAAGAGCAACAGTGCAAACACTCTCGAGCTGTGGTATCAGGATCGGCAATATCTTGATCGTCTGGGATATGGAAAGCTTTGTAGATGCTGTAGGAGATGGAGAGAGGATAGACGGACATGGCAGGTCCCAAAGCGCCTTTATAGACAAAATTGAATGGCATTGGCAGCTACTCAGGGGCAACGAGGAAATCTCTTCTCGGTGAATTGAACGTAGGCATATGCAAGTCGCATGCACTCGATTGTTCTAGGCAGAGTATGCGAGCAGATTGCAGACGCGTAATGCTGCTGAAAGACTTTACTGCTTGGAATTTCTCCGCATGGTAGGATGGTAAGGGTAGAACGTGCCACCGCGAAAAACATCATGTGGCATAAGTGGAGGCTCAATAATTGGCTCATGGGTGCAAGGATACGTCTGGTGAGACGCGCTAGGTTGCCGGGCGTGCAACCTGTAACATTCGCGGTCTCAGACATTAACGCGTATCAGACAGCCTACTGCAGTGAACTTTCCGGTTCAGCTGAAGAGACTGAATGCATACGGCCAGCAGAAGGATCGATCATACGTAATGAATTTTCTTCCAATGCACAACATGCTTCCACTTCCGAGACGCCTGCGGCTGTTACGGACATGCCTGCCTGCTCAAAGTTGGCTCCAGCCCCTGGGGATGCAAATCAAAATCCAACGCTGTCTGAGGGGGGATCTGTCTCGTCACTTACGGCAGGTGACTGTGGGCCAATAGTGGAGGTAGCACCGGTCAAGCTTATTGCCCGATGGTGTGGTGCTGGCTCTGCCTCGTCATGCAGGCGCGCCGACTCGAGCAGCGCGCGTCCGCGACCCCATACGGTGGAGGACACGGCTTATCATGCTGACCGGGCCATTCGGTGCTTATTTTGACACGCCATGATGTGCTGAATAGCTCATGCAATTTTGATATCCGTCAGGCCTGCTATGCAAGACCTAGGGGGCGGACGTCGGTGGCGAGAAAGAAGGCGTAGCTTGTGCTCAGGTTTTGCCTGCGCTTGAACCTGCTCCTGATTTTCCACCCCGTAGAAACTCCTGTAGGCAGTCCGGATAATCTTGCCTGTTTCATTACTGGCGTATGGGAATGCGCTGAGATCATCTCTTGGTCCCAAGCCGCTTTGACATGGCACGGGACCGGGGGTGTTGCTTGCACCTATGGTTCAGGAAGCGGCGAAGCCCACGAAGAAGAATGCATCAGTGCATTATTTTGCACAGCTCTTTCGAGTGTGTAAATGGCCTTTCCATCCTCTTTATGTTGGATTTTCGGGTCATAGTCAGCTTCCACGTGCAGTGGTGTGCTGGCCTCTCGACGTGCTTAACCGCGCCATCTAGCCTGGAAGTGACTTCCGTGCTTTCAGCTTGTCAGCTGTCTAGCACATGTTGCAAATAGGACATGCTCGGATCTTGCTGGTTTTTTACACCATGTCCCAACAATGACAGAGCGCCGACCTCGTTGCTCTACAGGTTGATCCAGCATACAGCACAGACCTGTGGCTGCCCGTGCGAAGGTCAGCCTAATTTCCACAAAAGAAAGACATCTGCCATGGCTTCCAATGATGAGCGTTCAATCGACATTGCGTTTCCGCTGAAGGCAAGCTTAACAACAGCGCAGCTAAGACAACCGAGGTAAAGCGCAGTCAAGTACACCAACTTTGTGCACGACCTCGTGCGCCACAATGCTCTCTTGGGATGATCGCGTCATACAGCACTTGCACAATGATCAACTAGGATGAAAGACGTGCAATTCTGTCCGCCAGATTGGATTACCGAAAGTACCGAGGTGACATCTTCCTCTCTGATGCCACGCTTCTCAGCCAATCAAGTCACGGACACAGCACATGCTTCCTGCGTGGGAGCTCACCTCGCGATGACCGAGTATCTCCAAAGATCGCAAGTCGCAACGTTGAAGGGATCAAGAAGTCACAGCAGACAAGAGATGAAGTTGTCCAAGCATGCCGTTCACGGAATAGCTTGCCCAACATAATTGCCGGGTCTTCTTCCACCCGGGGTTTAAATGGGTGCAAGGACTAATCATCGAGGATTCCCCTGCCGCTCCTTACAGAGGCTAGACCGCCATGAAATAACGCCAACGAACTACTGCCTTAGCCTGAAGCGCTTCTGAAAATAGCTTCTGAACCCCTGATAGTGATTGCAGTCATTGATGATAGCCTGGCCAAGCCTACCATTCAATTCTTGTTTCAGATACAGGTGGTAATGACATCGTTGCTTGACTCTTCTGGCAAGCCTCGCTCACGAGAACCCAACTGCGCCGATCGCGGCTTACCGCACTGGCGCCGCACGGCTCGATAGATCCGCCCAAGTATTCGCCTCGTATTGGAGCTCGTCCCGAACTATGATCTGCCGTTTTGAGGCAAACCTTGATGCGACAACTCTACGACCCGCAAAAATGTTATCATAGCGCGTATGCCGCAGATTTCCTACTTGATATGTCACCTGCCGTGATAAAATGTATGTCGCCTCCCACTGATTTAGCTATAGTTGCAGAGCTGATGGTAGACCTCGTCTGGGCCACCCTATGCAAACCGAGGACTCCATTGCAACTGTAGTATAAGACTGTATCTTGACTGTGTTCAGACCAGACACTACAGACACAGACCAAATCAGACATAAAGTCTTTCAGGATGATCTTCATGCTTTTAGTGGCGTTCACACAGGGAATCTGAGACTAACCATTTTCCGCGACAATACGTGTACCTGCTTGAGGCATCGCTTCAAGATATCATCCAATGAATTTGTTAATGTTTATGGCAGTGAAAAGGTAGTTCGGGAGTAAGAAAGCTTCATTAGTGAGTAAATCAAGCAGCAAACCAGGCCAGCAATAAGTTGGATAAAAATTCAGGATCAGGGGCTTTGAGATCTAGACCTACGATTATCTGTTGCAAAATGAATTTCCGCATCGTGCCAATGCCCGTGTCATCGAATTTACCGATTCGCCGGCAACGAGGCAATCTGCACATGACTTACACCTTTTCCCAAGTCTGCTCTCAGGCTGCAGAGAAATGTAGCGAGGATCGCAGAAGCAATTTTAGCACTTCGCGGTATCTCGGCCAGCAACTAGACTGACGAATCGCGGTCTCAGTCACGTGACGATTGATAACGGGCGTTCACCATATTATTTAGCCACTCGCAGCAGCATTACCTGACTCTTGAGATGGGAACGCATGACCAGGCATGACAGAGCACTAGCAGGAGCTCATAAGCAGGTGGTGAATGTAGTGGCGTGGTCAATAAGTACCGGGCAAGATCGGGCCAAGCGCTTATAATGATGGTACCGTCTGGGCCAATCAAGTTGTGCGCCGCTCACCGTTCAGGTCGAACTGCACAATTCTAGAGCACGCCATACGTTACTAGTGATGCGGTGGCATGCAACATGTGGGAGGAAAGAGAAATCAAGTGCAGCGGGGAAGCTTTTAATATTAGCCGAGGAGGCCCTGGATGGCGCTGCGTTTTTACTTTTGGCAAAGCCAATCAGAGCCTCGCTACCTCAGAATCCCCGCTTTTTCGATAATGTGGGATTCAGCAGTCCTCTTCCACCATTTCAAATACTTGGTATTATTCTCGTCTTCGATTAGAAACCTGAATTAAGAACCCAGCGCTGGCTACGACTTGGTCACTTGCGTTATCAGATGTAGACGTGACGCGATGCAGATTGCACATTTCTTCATGCTTCTCTAGGCAGTTAAAGTGTGCATATGAGCTTGCGCAGATTGGTGCAGTTGTGGACTCGAGCTGCCTCGTGATAAGCTGATACTTCATGGAATGACTCCAGGAAGTTATCACAATTTGGCTATGCTCAGCGTACGCTGCGGAGAGCCAGACGTGCTTCGTGAACTGCAGCAGCAGTGTCAAGCCTTTCCCTAAGTATGGCGGCGCGCTACGCCTGGCCAGTCCTTGGAGTGCTATTACTCTTCTTCGTCTCTCCCTTCTCGTTGCTCTTGTTGCGATTAGCGTATTGCGCCGCTCTGTTCACTGTTTCCTTATCGTGGTAATATCATTTCGTAGCTTCATCCCACAGACTTCATCTGCCCGTTCTCCTTTTGGTGCTGCTCCGTCAGCTTATCGTCGTCATTCAGATCTATGCCCTCGACTAAGCCTCTCTGCTCCTCGTTGATGCTGCTGTTGCGACCCCGCGCCCGTTGCTGCATCTCCAAGTCCAGGCCACTCGATTCCGCCTCTGTGCGAGCAGCCTTTGCCGCCTCCTGCTTTTGCTTCATGCTTTCCTTTCGCACAGCCACGTAAATGGCACTTCCCAGAATGAAGGAGCTCCCCAGTAGCGAAAGCAATGTTGGGTTTGTGCCAAAGACCAACTTATCGAAGAACAGAGCGAACAGCATCTGCGTGTAGACCATGTTGGTGGCGCGACTGCTCTTCTCGTGCTGCAGGCCAGCCGAGAGCAAGAACTGCATAAGGAAACCGCAGATACCCAGGAAAATGAGATACGACCACTCTTTGGTATCTGAGGGAAGCAAGAACTTGACGTTGGGGAGAATAACCATCGCCGTTGCACTGACAATGGTACACCAAGCGCAGAAATAGGTGACGCTCAGCAGAGGGTGGGCGCGTTTGCCGATCCAGCGCATGGCCGTGAAGGCGCCGGCCTGTCCGACGACACCCGTGAGCGCGACACAAACGGCGCCAAACCGCTGGGCGCTGGTCACGTCGTTGTAGTCATGGGCGGCACGCTCCACTATGCTGCGAGTAACGATGCTCATCATATCGCTGAGAGAACGTGTATCTACAGTGGTCCCAATTTGGCCATCAATTGAAGCTTCTCCACCTGAGGCTCCCTGCACACTACCGTGAAAGAAGGTTGTGGGGCGAGCAATGAGCATCACCCCAGAGAAGGAGACGAACGCGCCAACTTGCTCCATGCGGGTGAAGGGTTCTTTGAGAAGGAAGGAGCAAGCCCAGCAAGATATTATAGGGGCGATGAAGGTAATGACGGTTGCGTCGGCGAGAGGAAGGTACATTAGAGAATCTGGAGGGGTGTAAGCTGGCCGTCCGGTGATTGAAGATGCAGACGGCACTCACAATACATGCCAAAGACACCGAAAAAACCGCCAATGCCTCGCATCATCAGAAGCCACCGGACCTCTCGTAGTCCAAAGGGAAAGTGTGGTGTTTTGCTGTAGTACATGTAGGCCACACTCAGGCTGGTGGTAATGGCCATCCGGACGAACAGAATTTGGAAAGGATGCATGCCAGCGCCCTGATTGCCCTCGACCTCGAGAAGTCTGGTGGTGACGTTCATGAGCACCCCGAAAACCTGGGCCGACAGAACATATGCCAGGCCCTTGTTCCTCTCGTAGAATGCGGAGATGCCATGTCGCGAAGGTATTTCCAGGGGCACATCTACCATATGAGGGGTTCGAGTTTCGGGACTGAATGCCTGCGACAGCTGTGGAGAGTGCTGCGTATTGAGCTGCGGTTGCGACTGCAGCTGCATCCAGGCGGTGGAGGAGCTTCGGCGGTGGAGGGAGGCAGAGGAGGCGTTCTTGTCGATGGAAGCGGTGCGCGAGTGGGGTGTATTTGGGTTAGGAGAGTATGGCAAGCCTCTAGAGTTCCGTCGATTGCGTTGCTTGGGCAAATCCGCAAGGGAGCCGTGGGCGTGTTCTCGAGCGTCTGAGTCGCTTTGGTCATCCGGACCATCGACGCGGGGCGAGCGCGAAGTGAAGTTGTAGTTTGACCTCGCCGAGTCTGCGGGGACTCTGTTGGCACGGGACAGGCTCATGGTGGGCTTGGATGCGGGGACGAGGCTATAAAGAGTGACAAGGAACAAGCACCAAGGATACGCCCAGCGCGATGGCACCTACCCGCGACGTCTTCCAGGGCATCGTGGCTATCGCGGCGCGCAAGAACTAAAGGAGGACCCACCACGCCGGGCCCCTGTCCAATCACCCATCGGGGTCTTTAAGGCCGACGTACTTCTATGTTAAATCGCCGCCCTGCTTTTCTCCACCGACATGCGCGTTCTCCGCATCTACACGTCTACTGACGCGCGTAGCTGCAGACGCTCTACAAGCATCACCCACAGTGTGGCGCATCCTCTTGTGACCCGCATATGGACAACTCCTGCGCGACCGTCCAGATCTCAAGCCCCGCATGTAGTGCTTGGGTAAGTGTACATCTGGCTCGGCGCTACTTGGCAGCAACCCATGGATGAAGCCGTGCAGTCACGTTCATACGTCGCTCAATCAAGCGAAGTGAGGACACCGTCTGGGAGATCTTTTTGCGGAACACCCTCGCACTCCTAAGCTACGACTGTCCTCTCTCAATCTACAGCACGTCTCACTGATGCACGTCCATTTATCATCTTCCACCAATGGCTTCATCTGTTCGTTCTACAATCTTCGCTGTCAGTGGCTACACCACATTATTGGAGTCTAGCTTCTACACATAGCGTCTCTTCTCTCTTAGAACAGCAGCAGTTCGGCACGTATCAACGCTAAAGAACATAGTCCAGTGTTTGAAATTATCATCCTTATCGACGCAACAGCATCTAATCCATCGTCATATATGGAGTTACTCAATGTTGCTGTGGCTCAGCTTCGCATGGTTTGTAGAATGGCCTGCATTCCATGACTGAAAGCCGAATGATATATGACATCTTCCACGAGCTCGCGAAGCACCCTGCAAACATCTGTGCAATTCGCACTCTGTCGCCGTTCGGCCAGTATCTGTTCTTCATTCTGAGTACATCGGTGTCATTGTGACCACTCTCCTTTTGAACTAGGGATAGCTTTGAGACGTCGTCCTAGATGGTCAAGACCATCATCCGAGCAACGTTTTTTGATAGTATCAAAGTCATCATATGCCACTATCGTTTCGCTCTCCCGTTTGGGAAAGACCTACTGGATGTGCAGGTCACAGAGTTGGTCGGAAGAAGTTTCCAGAAAGCGGCCCAGGAGGACATCAGCTGGTAGTCTGGGGGGAAAAGCGTCTCTGCATGGTGGCTTGAGGCATTCGTGCTGAAGGCCAAAAGCGGACACTAGGAGTCTGACCCGTCACGGGTACTTTGTATCGCGTGGCTGTCCTAGCCGCCATAACCCTTCCAGCTCACTCTCCTTTCTTGTCCTTCCATTGCTTGTTCGCGCTCTTTTCTGGCTCTTCTCCCTGATCTTCCATGACCGCAACGACAATGTAGGCAACCAAAACAAGGTTGGCGACGACGGCGGCAGTGGCACCAGCATACGTGCTGTTGCCTCCAAAGACGGAGTCTCGTAGGGCGAAGAAGCTGCCAATTGGTAGGGTGATCATGAGGGCTGTGAAGAAGAGGAGTTTAATAATAACAGACCTGCACTGTTGTCAGATCAATGTGAGATTCACAACAATTGCAAGCAATACACACGTTGGGACTGCTGGAGAGATGTTAGAGTTGGTAGCCGGCGAAGACGGAGTGATGATCCGGTCCTCGGGCAGTGTTGCTGCCTTCTCGCTAATGTGCGTACGTCGAGTAGCCATGCTGCGGCTGTGTGTCAATGAAGTCTGGTTCCGCACAATCCAATTGTTGTCTGATTGTCTATTGTCGCGCGGAAAGGATGATGAATTGAGAAGTGCACAATAGTCCCTGGTTTCGTAGATCTATTCAACGTCTTGGCGATTCGCATAAGATGGGCGTCATTCTCCACGCTCCTAACGCGTCCACGATATACACGCGATTTTCTACTCCCCACTCCACCCCTGGCTTCGTCAGACTTGGCTGTTCCAGACCGAGCGACCTCGGACAGTGAGGCATGCTCGTGAGTCTGCATAGCCTTTAGCTTATTACAGGCTCGCGCTGGCTCGCTTTGGCCGCCTGTGCACAGATCCATCCAGTGCTACTCACCCGCCGCCGACCTTCAAAATGGCTAGTGAAACTCAAGTATGGAATTCCGACGATGACGAGAGCGACGCGCATTTCGGGGAGCAGGACACCGTTGCAACGCTACCCTTGACACTCCCAGAGCAACGGCTGCAAACTCTCAACGGAGCTTCATCATATGTCACTCAACCTACCCAGCCACTGGCTCGCTCATCACCCAATTCCTCTGTGCTAGTTCCAGCATCTTCGCCCCCACCTCGCGAGTCTTCACCTCATCGACCGTCGGCCACCCAAATCCATTCGATCGCGCGCAATCGTAGCTTCGCCAGCGCGATGGCGCCACCCGGCACCGAGTTTCGAAGCCCTGCGCATGGCTGGCAGACGAGAGAATCACAGGCAGCAGCGCCTGACTTCACACAGACTTCGCAAATACAAGCACAATCTGACTCCTCAGACGACGAGGATTCTTCGAGAAACAACATTCGTCCCACATCCTTCGATAGAGGCCAGCCCGCCCAACGCGTCGAGGACTCGCCCAGGAGTGCTTTTGGCTCCTTTGCATCTCCATTTGCATACAATCCTTCAGTGGCGATGAAACGGTCTGCTGATGACATGGCTAACGGATATGGGTCGTCGAGAAGACCCAAAGCTGCCCGCCTTGATGAGCCAGCTCAAAAGCCTCCTGGGTGGAAGACCAGAATCCAGGACTTTGACGACATTCCGGATATTGGATTGCGAGAGAAGGCTAGGCGTATCAAAGCCATTCTACCGAAGCCTACGGTCTTGGAGGTCTATGAAGCCTTGTTGAAGAACCGTGGCGACGAGGTCAATACACAATCTTGGCTAGCAGATGAAGAAGAAAGACGCGAAAATCGAGCCAAGGCAGTGGATCTGACAAAGTCAGATGATGAATTGAAGGAGATCAAGAAGCCTCAGCAGGTCAAGCCTGGCGTCAAGCGCGGCGTACAGGGTCAAGTTCGCTCGATTAACCAGAAGTGGTCGCAGGCGTCACGTACAGCCCCTCCAGCGTCAGATTCCTTCATTGCGGCCCTGATGAGTCGTGGACAAGAACCGCCAAAGCCTCAAGAACCCATGAAACGACAACCTCCCCCGTCCAAGTCCATCGCGGAAAAATGGTCTTCCACCGCACGCCCACAGGCAGAGCGCCCATCGGAGGAGCCCATGACCCCCGAACAAAAGAAACCGAGAAGGCGACTTGTTCAAGGTCGCAAGAATCCCGTGGAGTCTTCCCCGATCAACATTGCGAGTCCTGTAGGGTCTGTGGGGCGAAGGACATCCCAGCTCCCTGGCCAGCAACCAAAGCAGATTGTCACTGTAATTGAGAGCGACCAGGATGACTCTGGGGTCGGTTCTGGGAGCGAGGATCAAGATTCAGCTGAGGATGGTCTGCTAGATGCCAAGATTTTAAGCTTCATCAATACTTGTACACTCGAGGACCTCATCGATGTTTCCAGCCAGCCACCCACAAACGCTGGCAAGGTTCTTGAAGAGCGTCCGTATAGCAATATGGAAGAGGTAAGACGTGTTATTTACGAGACAGCCTCCATCACAAAGACCGGGAAGACACGAGTCACGAAGCAGCCAGTCGGACAACGTCTCTGTGATGTCCTTGAAGAAATGTTCGAAGGTTATGATGCTGTCGATGACCTTGTGAGTAAGTGTGAAGAGTTGGGTAGACCAGTCGCAGCCGAGATGAAACACTGGGGTTTCGACGCGTTTGGTACCGCACGGGAGGGAGAGCTGTCTTTGGTCGATCTGCACAGCGCTCACGACTCTGGCATCGGTACCCCAGCTAGTTCTGCTGGCTCGAACGCCGACGAGCCGGACGAAGGGCCTCGATCGAAACCGAAAGGTCGGAAACTGCTGCAACAACCGGCTGTTATGAGCTCCAGCCTGGTCATGAAGGATTATCAAGTTGCTGGACTCAACTGGCTCGCTCTTTTGTACTCCAAAAATCTGTCCTGCATCCTGGCCGATGACATGGGATTAGGCAAGACTTGTCAAGTTATTTCATTCTTGGCACACCTGTTCGAGGCCAACATCAGCAAGGGCCCGCATCTTATTATTGTTCCTGGATCTACACTGGAGAATTGGCTTCGCGAGTTCAAAAACTTCTGCCCGGCTTTGAAAGTCGAGCCGTACTACGGGAAACAGAGCGAGCGTGCTGACAAGCAACTGGAAATACAAGATCAAATCGACAGTATCAATGTCATCGTAACAACGTACGACATGGCATCAAAACGCGATGACGCCGCATTTCTGAGGAAAAGGCTTAGGCCTGTTGTCTGCGTTTATGACGAAGGACATGCACTCAAGAATAGTCAGTCCCAGCGGTACAAGGAGTTGATGAGAATACCAGCTCAATTCCGGCTCCTCTTAACTGGCACGCCGCTTCAAAACAATCTACAAGAGCTTATCTCACTGCTTGCGTTCATCATGCCCGCAATATTCACGGCGAAGGAAGAAGTCCTCACCAACATATTCAAGCACAGAGCAAAAACTACCGATACGGAACATACCGCTCTGCTGAATGCTGAGCGTATCTCCAAGGCACGCTCCATGATGACACCCTTTATCCTGCGCCGGAAGAAGCATCAGGTGCTCAAGGACATTCCCAAGAAAACCACGACGATTGTGTATTGTGATCTCGCTCCAGATCAGAGAGTGCTCTACGATGAGCGTCGTGCCGCTGCTCGGAGTGTGCTGTTGGGAAATGGCGGCGAAGAAGATGGCAAAAAGAAGAAGCGAGGCAGCAAGAATGACAAAGACTCTGTGAAACTCACTAACAATATCATGATGGATCTCCGCAAAGCTGCCATTCACCCGCTGCTCTTTCGACGGCTATTCACAGACGACATCATCAACGATCTGGCCTCGGCGTATTGCAAGACGCATCCCCAGTGTGGCTTCAACGAAGTCTTGGAAGACTTGTCTGTCATGACAGATTTCGAGCTTAATCGATGGTGCAAAAACGAGGACAACAGTAACGACATCAACATCTGCAAGCACAAGCTGGACGGAAATCCGTGGATGCAATCTGGCAAAGTGGCGAAGCTTATAGAGCTGCTTAAAGGCTTCATCAAGAACGGCGACCGCACGCTCGTCTTCAGCCAGTTCACAATGGTGATGGATGTCCTGGAATTAGTATTCGAGACGGAGGAGGTTGGATTCTACCGTCTAGATGGCAGTACCTTGATGCAGACACGACAGGATCTGCTCGATCAGTTCCACGATGATGGTACGCCAGTATTCATGTTGTCGACCAAGGCAGGCGGAGCTGGTATCAATTTGGCTTGTGCGAACAAGGTCATTATCTTCGACATGAGCTTCAACCCTCAGGACGACGTGCAGGCCGAGAACCGCGCGCATCGTGTCGGCCAGAAGCGTGAAGTCGAGGTTGTGCGACTCGTTAGCCGAGACACCATTGAGGAACAGATCCTCCGACTCGGCGAGAGCAAATTAGCCCTCGATGCTCAAGTCGCTGGCGAAGGGGAAGCAAAAGCCAGCGATGAGGGGGAGAAGAAGGGTGCAGCCTTGATAGAAGCAATGATGAAGGAGCAGCTTGTGGAGGGAGTCGAAGCCTCATCTTCTGTGAAGAATGAGGAAGCTTTGAAACAAGACAAACCGAATGCCGAAGAAGTCAAGGCTGGGGACATCAAAGCCGACTACCTGGATGGGTTGAAGGCTGCAGGATTGGACATGTCTGCAGCCACAGAATAGTCCCTGTGCAGGTCACAGTGACGCTAGAATTGTGCCATCATTCAGTCACAGGCATGTGCATGGGCAATGGGAACGCACTAGAAAAAATTCACGACATAGCGTAGCATATCATGCAGCGAACAATAGAGAATTGTCATTTGCACCGCAACATCTCACCATTGCGATGAGTTCTTAGCACAATTTAGTTTCAGATATATGATTCTAGGTAGCGGAGACGACCCGTGCCGCTCTCAGCCTGCCCTCCTTCCAATACTGCAGTTGCATCTCCACTTCTGCACTCGCAAACCCAACCCAACCCGCCACTCCTTGATAACCACACATCTCGCGTCATCAAGAAGCAGGCCGAACCACATCTGTGCCTCATATCTCCCCGGCTCACCGAAGCACCCGCATCTCCGCCGGCCCGCCGGCCCTCCCACCAACACAACCACAACCACCACCACCATGACCGAGCCACGCATGCGCGCCCGCCAAAAAGGCCAACAATTCCCCGCCTCGGAGCTCGAAGACCTGCTCATTGCCTTCGGCGACACGCCGCCCTCGCTGCCCGCGACCATCGCCTGCCTCGACGAGATCGTAACCGACTTCATCATCGAAATGTGCCACCAGGCCGCGCTGTGCGCCGCCTACTCGCACCGCGCCAAGATCAAGCTCGACGACTTCAAGTTTGCGCTGCGCAAGGACCCGCGCAAGCTTGGGCGTGTCGTCGAGCTCATGGCCAAGGAGAAGGATATAAAGCGGCAGCGGCGCATGGTGGATACGGATGAGGGGGAGCTGGTGAAGAAGGGCGCTGAGGAGGTCGAGGGGCGGTCGAGCAAGAAGCGCAAGGTGCAGTAAGGTATGCTGGGGATTCTTGTTATTGGTTTATTGGTAGCGCGGCGTTTTGGTTTCGCGAAGTGCTCTATCAGATCGGGCTAGGGAGGTCTTGCAAGGCATCGGGTAGCGTTTTGGGAGAGGTCGCGTCGGCAGGTCACGCGTGCATCTAAAGGTCTTGGGAAGAAACAGAATGAAGACTTGCAGCAGCTTGAAAGCTGTCTGTGTCATTTGCTATATCTAATCGTGCGGTCTACGGGCTCATGGAAAGCTATTGCCGCATACAGTAGTATATCCGACAGTCTCGTGCGGCATGTCCACATGGATTCATCATCGTCTTCCTCCTTGCTTGATGGCGCTTTTCGTCTGGAAGCATATATGTCTCCCCTTTCTTCGTAATCAATGGTTTTGCGGTGTCCCTGCGCCCAACGCCATGCTTTTTCTCTCTGTCAGACCATGCATGTATGCAATGCATGTATGCAAAAAGGCCATTACCTCGAAGCATAATCCTTTATTTCAGAACCTCATGCAGCTTCGACGGCCGCCTCGGCATTCCTCTCGCCGTTTTGTCTCCTGTCGTTACCGTCACGGCCTCCTCGGCCGCCACGGCCGCCACGGCCACTCCGCCTCTGGCCACCCTCTTTCTTCTCACCGTCTGCGCCTGTGTTGCCATCTGCAGCGCCGCCACCCATGGTGAGTGCAGCAGTTGCTAGTCGGTTGGACAGATCGATTTGTGTGCGGATGGTATTAGCAAGGTAGGAGACGACAAGTACGTCTTGGATGTGGTTGTTGCTGCAGAGAAGATCTTTTGTCAGTCAAGAATCCTCCAATTGATTGGTGAGGATATACATACAAGTCACGTTCAATGTCAGCTGGCTCAACCTTGGGTGCTAGGCTGAGTGCATTCAGAAGAAATTGGCCTAGAGCTGTGCTCGGTTCGGCCTCCTCGTCTAGCACTGAGGACACGTAATTTTGCACACGCTCAAGCATCTCGACTACATGCTCAATGGCGCGTTCTAGTGCCTCAATGTCGCCAACGACGCTGGCAGTGCGATCCTCACGGTCTTTGGCGGTGCTGATGAGGTCCAGGCCGCTGCGCTCTGCCTCACCATACTTGATCTCGTGTGGTACAGGGATGAACAAGCAGCTATCTGCGCGGCGCTCTTCAGTGGTTCCAATGGGTGCGCTGATGTATGTCCGGCTTTCGGGAGCCTGACCGGGCTCGGTCGAGACCGTCAGGTGGACCGCTGGGTGGGGGAAGGTGCCGTCGCCCTGTTGTCCGTAGAAGTTCTGGATCAAGGCAGAGAACGTGTTCAGGTCGGAGCTGGTCGCATACCAACCGACGAGCACTTCCTTGGGGTTTGCGCGAAGATGTAGGGCCAGCATAGTCTTCTGGTAGTCCATATCGACCTCGACTTGCTCCGCGGTTTCGGTGTGGGGAACTGCATAGCAATTCTCGATGTTGATCGTTGTGCCATCATCGGATCGTGTACCCAGTAGAGTACCAATAACGCGGTCTTGGTCCTTTCCGCGGCGCAGAGAGTGATCAAGGATAGAGAAGAGTGCCTGTGGTTGGATCTTTACATCGATGGGCGAAGTGCCGAACTGGGCACTAACTGGTGCCGGACCCAGAGGACGCGCGAGATGAAGGAAGCTATCCTGGGTAGCCATGATTGCGGTATCCGTCCGTCTGGCAAGATCTTTTGAATATAGAGAACGCTGAAAGCGGAGAGGGCGCGTTCTGTCTCTGCTGGGGGGGTGTTAGCAGGATTTTGGATGGAGAAGTGCGACGAGGGGTCCAGATCTTATCGATTCCATCGCTTGGCGCATGTGCCTATACAAAAAGTTCGCCAGATTTATTATAATGAAACTTGACATCATGGCACCTCCTGCTAAGAAACAAAAGATTGAGGGTGCTCCACGACGAGCGCTCACTCGCAGAGCGCAAGATGGAGGTGTGCGCACAAAGTCTGAACCGAGGTGAGCCTCTTCAATGGAACCAACTCACCTGCGACTAATAAACCAGTCGAAGGCCAGTGATAGATCACACTTTCTCAAGCGATGAAGAACAAGACCTACCGAACGATGACTCAGGAAGCGACACTGAAGCCGTTGCGTTGAGGCCCGCTGCCTCCTACAATGCCCTGCTACAATCATTGGGTGCTTCACATACGACCGGCAAGGTCCAGAAGAAAAAGAAAACCAAGCGAAGGCATGAGACGCGGGAAGACAGCCCAGGAGATCTGGACAACGATTTTGAAGAGGACATTCTACCATCAGAACAGCAACCAGAAGGAGAAGAGCAGACAGCAGCAGGTGCTAGCGAGGAGGATGTTATTGATCCCTTTGCGCCTGTGGACGAAGAAGATGCATCGGATCCATTCGAGATACTTTTCGCTAACCCGGAGGACAACGATCTTTCTCAGAAACTCGATGCGCTGGCGAGAGATAGTTGGAAGAAAGACGAAGCTCTATCGAAGGCATTGGGCAGATTGTCAGCTATGGTACCGGACACGTCCTCCGCCAGCAGCGCGTACATACACCGTGGCCAAATGTCGCTCCGAGACGCGCATCTTAAGAAACGGTGGATTGAACCTGCCACCAGAATTCAAGAAGATCTAAGCCCGCTGCACAATGCCCTCACGCCCATCATATTCAATTATGCTGACGTCTTGTTCGGTGGTCGGACGGTCGAAAATGCGGCTGGGCTCCGTCAAATTAGCTGTCTGCATGCCCTCAACCATATCTTCAAGACACGAGACAAAGTTTTGAAAAACACTGCAAAGCTTGCAAGAGACCAGAATACTGGCGTCGAATATCGTGACCAGGGATTCACTCGACCAAAGGTCTTGTTCCTGCTGGAAACGAGGCAGTCCTGCGTACGATACATGGAGACCATCACACAACTCGCAGAACCTGAGCAGCAGGAGAATCGAAAGCGGTTTCAAGACACTTTTGTGCGTCCAGAAGACGATTTCGGAGAAGATCGCCCTGACGACTTCCGCGAATTGTTCTCCGGAAACGATGACAACGACTTTCGCCTGGGAGTGAAATTCACCCGTAAGACACTCAAATTTTATTCGCAATTCTATAGCTCAGACATCATCTTCGCCAGCCCTCTTGGCCTCCGCCGTGCCATGAAACTCGACGACGTCAAGAAGGCCGACTACGACTTCCTCAGCTCTATCGAGCTAGTCATCATGGACCAAGCCGACGCCATGCTCATGCAGAACTGGGATCACGTCGAACACGTCTTCGAGCACCTCAACCTACAGCCCAAGCAACCACACGGCTGCGACTTCAGCCGCGTGCGCAAGTGGTACCTTGACAACCAAGCCAAGCACCTGCGCCAGACGCTCGTCTTCTCCGCCTACCTGACGCCCGAGCTCAACGGCATCCACTCGACGCACATGCGCAGCATCGCCGGCAAAGTCAAGCTGCAGCAGCGCCACCCCGGCACCCCCCTCGCCAGCAGCACACACCCACTGCGCCAGACCTTCACGCGCTTCGCCGCGCGCGCCCCCGCCGCCGACCCCGACGCCCGCTTCAAGCACTTCACGACCGCGCTCGTACCCGCGCTCACGCGCCCCGCGCAGCCCGGCGCGCCCCCCGTCGGCGCCCTCGTCTTCATCCCCTCGTACCTCGACTTTGTGCGTGTGCGCAACTTCTTCGCCGGCGCGCCCGCCGCCCAGCACGTCTCGTTCGGCGCCGTCTCCGAGTACACCGATGTGCGCGAGGTGCGCCGCGCGCGCAGCCACTTCTTCGACGGCCGCCATGCTGTGCTGCTGTACACGGGCCGCGC
The DNA here is from genome assembly GCA_006937295.1 of Carpinus fangiana. NCBI lineage: Eukaryota > Viridiplantae > Streptophyta > Magnoliopsida > Fagales > Betulaceae > Carpinus > Carpinus fangiana. Next base: position 127,857 of record VIBQ01000073.1, on the reverse strand, counting down.
GCACCACTTCCGGCGGTATCGCATCCGCGGCGTCCGCAGCGTCGTCATGTACGGCGTGCCGGAGAACCCGGCCTTCTACAGCGAGATTGTGGCGGGGTTTCTGGGCGCGAGCATCAACGAGGGGCTGGTGGATGCCGCGGAGGCGCGGGCGCGGATCATGTTCTCAAAGTGGGACGGCATGGCACTAGAGAGGATCGTTGGCAGTGATCGGGTGGGCAGGATGCTAAAGGACGTTGAGGGTGATACATTTGACTTCAGATAGGACTAGGGTATGTCCCCCGGGTGAGTGGATAAGGCACGACGCGGCGAGATGTAGAGCACCGCAGATGTGATAGATGAATAGCGTATATTCGAATGTGTTATTAACCAGCCAACCTTGGCGGTCAACAACACTTCTACCTCCCCTTGCCTGCCACGAGTACTCCCGTCCCATGCTGCGTGTACAAGGAGAGGTCGAGCCTGTTATAAAAATACAAGACAGATATCAGTCTGATAGATGGCACTGCCCGCTTCGTTCCTTCCACCCGAGGTTGTCTTCGAGGAAGACAACCCCTTAGAAAATGCTAGTAAAACAATCGGTTGCGATCCGTCAGGGGAGCATCCCGAAGAACCATGCGATGATGGTCCATAAGAGAACGGCCGGACCACGCCCAGACTATTTTGAACTCCAAAAGCGCCATGCAGACTAAGACAAATAATTTTCCATAATAACCAGAGAGTGGGGTTGTTTCTAATTTGGGTTGTTTCTAGGTGTGGAGTGAGGAACAAACCTCGCCGACTTTCGGCGGAAGGTGGGTATTTTGCAAATTTGAGGGAAGATGTGAAGGGGTTGCAGAGAGGGTTTAGGAGGCAACCTAACCAGTATTGGTCTTCTGCCTGGTATCGGCCTTGCTGGGACGTCCACGTTTCCGCTTCTGTCCCTGCTCAGGCTCCGGTGCGGGATCTGCGTTTGAATGCTGTGGCTGAGGGGTTTGCATGGCACATGTCAATGCATCATGCTCCTCAGCAAGGCCGGCAACAATCTGCTCATCCAGAGAGTCGCCGTGGGCTCGGACCTGAACGTCCAAGGACCTGCGCCTTCCGCCGGCGGCGAGGTTATCCTCTGACTCTGACTCTGACGATTCCTCGTCATAATCAGAGACAAGGCCAGGGTTTGTGTCGTGAGGCGACAGCTCGGGACCGGCAGAGGTCATGCTAGCTTCTCCAGGGCTGCCGGGACTCGCAAAGCTTCTGGGGCTGCCAGATGAGGCACTATCGCAAGGAGTCGTAGTAGCAGGCGCACCGACATTGATCGGGGAAGGAACGAACACGCCCTTGAAGACGTTTGTATTCGTGCTCTTCGTCGACGGCTGAGCAGCCACGGTTCTTGCGGGCGGGGCCATGGAGCCAGAAGGTCGCTGCGCATTGGTGGTAGATTTGATTTCTGGTGTAGACTCCTCGTCGGGACTATTCAGGGGTTGGACTTCGTCCAAGTCGATCCTCATCTTGGCCGACGCGACAAGCTTTGTCATGTCTTGGCCAGCGCCCATCTTCTTCATCAGAGCCGAAAGATGGGGAACTTGCTGTGACGGCACAAACGCCGCCGGGTTGCCGAGCGGAATATTGAGCTGAGGACGGACCCGAGAGACTGGCTTAGTCGCAGGGAATGTAGCGTGTAGCGGAGATGGCCTGCTTGGCGTTGACGCCGTAGAAGTGGGAGCCGATGCTGGGTGAGAGGGGCGATTGCCAGTGACCAATGGATGCACGAGAGCACTGGCTGGGCTATTGACCGCAGTAGGCGTCGAAACCGTTGGCGTGGTTGCAGGAGGATGAGCTGTTGTCGGCGTGCTGGCCTCGTCGCCGTCGACAGGTTGGCCGCACTTTTGCGCCGCTTGCTCGTGGCTGGCAAAGTTTTCCTGGTGCGCTATACGGCAGTGGTTGAGGAAACCCTGGACGCTGGAAATGTTCTCCTTCTGGCACCAAACACAGACCAGCTTAACCATGCGCTGATCGGAGAGGCGGCGAATGATAAGAGGGCCAACCTGCTGACGCGGCGCGGGGTAGGAGGTAGGAAGAGCCTGGTGGGCGGAGCCGGTGGAATGGCGTTGGGACCTAGATGCAGCAAACGAGTGGCGCTCACCAAAGCCACGGGTGGAGCGGCCTTCAGCAAAGTAACCATGGCTGGCCGTCGGGGTTTGCAGCATTTCCAGAGGTAAGGAATCAAACTTGGGGTCTGGGAGAAGCCACTGCTGGTAATGGCGAGTGTATGGGCTGTCGATGACGCCAAAAGCGGCAGGGTGCTGAGGTCTCGAATATCCAGGGGCGGGTTCGAGTGGACTTCCGGCGCCAGTACTGGCCCCGTACGCATTGACAGGAGAGCCAGGCTGGCCAGGATAGGGAACAATCTGGCAGCGACGGATCTGCTCGAGCGCAGCTTGGACCTTTGCGATTTCCTGGTCGATGAGACGAAGTTCATTGTGGCGATACAAAATCTCGAGATTGATCTGCGACTCTATCTTGGCCTGTGCACGGTCAAGCTTGGAGGGGTTGATTTTGGTTGTGCCGGGGACAGGACGGTCGCAATCACTTGCGTCAATCGTCGAGGGTGTTGAAACGTCGTTCTGGGATTCGGCCGGAGTGGCGAGGCCGGTGGAAGGCGGTGCACACTGCTTCATCTGAGGCATAGAGGCTGGAATCTGGGAGGAAAGCGCGGGGGTACCCGCGCCGTCCCTCGCCTTCTTCAGCTGAGGGTGCTCGTCGGACAGGGTAGTCGGGTCGGCAGAGTCTGCTCGCTTGCGCTTGAGGTGCTGCAGCAGGGAGGAGTCGACTGGCGAGTAGGGGTGAGGCGTGGCACAGGCCATCTTCTCATGTTGCGGGTTGTGAGCGCCAAAGGGCCCGGCGAAGGGCCAAAGAGCCTGCATGATTGACGTGAAAGGTACGCGACACCGATCTCATCGAAACCGGAGTCGTGAGAGGGGTGCGGCGCGGAGGCGTTGGGTGGGGGGGGACGTGGCTCGTCTGTGCAGGCGGGCGGCGACGCGACAAACGGATGTTTGCGACACGTCACAGGTGCATTCCACGGTGACGTTCGAGGAGGCAGGATCGGCGCAGGCAGGAGCAAAGGCTAGCCGCGCAAGGAGAGTGTGAAGTGATTAAAAGAGTAGGCAGTAGAGAGGGCGAAGAAAAAGTTGAAGGGGTGTCGGCCACGGCAGAAGGCGGCGGACGGAGGTAGGGGAAGGCTGTAGCGCAGGGGCCCGGTCAACAGGCGTGCGGCAAACAAACCAGGCACCGACGAAGAAGGCGAAAGAAGACGCGAGAATTAAAAGGAGACGACAGGATGGGGGAGGAACAGCAGTACAAAAAGGCTGCGTGAGCGCAGGTGTGAGGGAGAGAGAGAGAGAGAGAGAGAGAGAAAGGAAGGAGATCGGCGGGAAGGGCGGATGAGCAAGGAGAGGGAGAGGGAGGGAGAGGATGGCGGAAGGCTCTCGATGGGGCAGATCGATGATGAGGGAGAAAGCACGAGGAATGCGGCGCTGGCACCCTCCAGTGCCTGCCAGCCCAAATTGGCGCTAGCACCAGCCTGGCCATAGGCGACGCGGAGGGCCTTGGAGGCAGCCGGGGGCCGCCGAGAGAAATTGCATCCCGCCACATCACCTGCACTCGCGCCCCCGACCGTGCCATATTCCCGCCCCGCTCGCACCCCCCTTTAGCACCCCTCCATGCTTATGCTCCGGCCTGCATACATGTGTCCGCCGCCTTTCTGCCTGCCTGTTGCCACGGTTGGTCCGTATATTTCTCCTTGCCTGAACATCGCCCCGCGACGCCTCCGTCCCCTGCGCCGACACTCTTTCCATCCGCGTGTCTAATTCGGGGCTTGCCGCAGCAACGCTCTATCTCCAAGAACAGGCGCAGGGGATTAATGCTCCGAAGCGCCTTTCCCCAACCCGCGGGCAATATGTATCATGTTGTCAAGAGTCTCCAACCAACACATCACACTCTTCCCCCAACCCTAGCCTACTCATCCAGCAATCCACTCTCGCGGGTGGAGGTCCCATCATATCGCTCATATGGCGCGGCCTTGCCAAGCCGTACATCACGCCACCACCGGTCTGACACGTGTTGCGTGCTGCCGGTCGATCCGTAGATCCTTGCATCCATATTTCATTATGCCATACGCGTCGACCAGACCTCCTTTTCAGGGGCGTTTGAATGTACGTCCGCAGCCTTCAGATCGAGTGGCATCACCCGTTCTTTGCGTGCTTTACCGGCGTCCGATATGCAATTCTTACCCGCCCTATCATCACGTCTTGGCCTTTCTGCAGCTCCGATTGGTGGCTTCTATTTAGCTTTTCCACGCCCGCAGAAAGCCATGCGCATCCATGGTGGGGTCGCGCGCAGCCTGGAGAGCTCTGAGCAAGCGAGCTTGCAACTGGAGCAAACCTAGCTTTATCGCCCTCAGCTCCCCTGGCCCCACGCGGCATCCACATCCGCATGCTCCGGGACTGATCCACCGCCAAGCCTCGATTCCCATGTCTCGATCGAAGCATCCAATCCCCATGACTATCTTGGATCGACCTCCTGGCGTGCTCTTTACCGTTGATTCATTCGTGAGTTCGTCTTGCAGATTGGGTGCTTGTTTCTTCTTCACCGGTTCAATCGAGCCCAGACACGTACCGGAGTACGTCACCTCTTCCTCCTCTCTTTCTCGGTGATGAATCGGCGTCGATCTGCACTGCCAAAATGGGTATTGGCCCACAAGTACACATTTCGCTCGCAGCATTATTCCGTAGTCATGCATGTGCGTTGTGACGGGGAACCACAGAAAGGTGTCCGACCCCGCCAACAACAAGGAGCATTGTTTGGAAGTCAGCGATAGATCACGAAGCCTTGAACCCCAGAACCCCAGAACCCCATCATGGTTGCGCTATCTTCATATGGTTTGCAACGCTTTGTTCTGTGGACGAATTTGATTAGAGCCAACAAGTCACAACTATTTCTTTCGCTCCTATATGCTGTCGATATTGCCCTGAATTCCAGCCGCAGGGACCCTCGCCTATTCTGCAATGTTCGTCCTTAAAGCTAAACCCGCTGCTTCAAAAGCTCCAGTAGGTCTCGAAAATAATAGCATCTTGCTCCCAACTTGGTATACTGGCGGTCGATCGGCCATTGACTGACGCGATGTCCTTAATTGCCGCCCATATCATCTGACTGCCGGTGAGCCGGAAAGGGTGCCGCAGACATTACGCCATCTAGGAATGATCGAGAACAAATGCATGCATAGCAAGGAAGACCTTACCTACATCGGAGTCACTTAATGGATAAGCATTTGGTGGGGTTACTAAGCGGAGCCGGACTTCTGCTGGGTTGGGACGCCTTCTCATCATCCCATACGTTATGGTATCGCGAATGGTAGCGGCTCCCAATGAAGAGCTTTACTCTATCTGTATAGTCTTAGCAAATATCGACCACCCAATGTTCGATTCAGATCAATGAGGTAAAGAGTCCCTGGTGAAACATTTATAAGATCCTTGTAAATCCTTGCGATCCTTGGAGATGTAAGGCATTTCCCTAGGAAAGTTGCCAATCTTGTATCGAAACGCCACCTAACCTAGAAAGCTGAAGATCGTTCTGAACAGTATCTGAGGTGCGCCCAATGCAATCAGTCTGGGGAGTGTGAGCATGATCCCATGCCGACAAGGAGTATGAAAAGGGGGCATGTTCCGACAGGGTAGTCAGGAGTTCGGATTTTCACCCCAATTTCACATGTCAAAACAGCCGCGAAAGAGCGTCGCTACTATCACCACAATGGAGAAATGACCGCTTTTCAGATCCAGAAGGTAAGCTGAGCTATACAGTTGCCAGGTTTCATATTATGATGATGCAAGCATGTTTTGCCTACCTCCATGTAAATAGATAATCTTGTGCTGAGAAGACAACGGCAAAGGGTGATTTGAGGCTCTGCTGCCGCGAACGCGAACCAGCAGGCAAACGAGTGGCACTTAAAAGATGCCCCTTCCAAAGCAATCCGCAATTCGGGCTGAAGAGTAAACAGGCGATGCTTACCATATCTTGCTATTCGCAACGCCTTTGGCCTGATTTATGAAATCAGCCCAAGCCTCCTTTCAATGGTCCGTTCTACCACGGAAGGGAGGCCTCCACCAGGCGAGCGTGATTGCCTTGTCACCCTCTACACGTTGAGAAGAGGCAAATGATACTCGGCTCCGGCATGGGCAGGGCAGTGCAAGCAATAATGTTGCGAGCGTCCCGCTGGCGGGGTTATGTGCTGGCTGGGCCGCGGACCGCTCTCCCCATATTCTCGCACATTCTCAGCTCTATCGAGTAATAGCGCTGCTGATCAGTAACACTACCATGATCGCATCAATGATATGGCTGCGGCGGCCTTTGCCAAGATGACAGCGGCTGATACCTTGGTGGTGTGCGGTCGACAGTTGACCAGCCCAGACCTATATTTGTGCCGTTTAACAGAATCCAGCCGATCGTTCCAGCGGGAATACTGGCTTCACGATTTTGTCTGCCTCATGGAACATTGAAGGCGGCCATTGTACTCGACTATAGGCCATAGCCCTTGCTCTAAACCGATGGCTACGGGTGGGGCTGTGCTAACTCGGATCTTTGATTTGGTGGCCGCCCCTTTGGCCAGCACACTAACACAGCTATCAAGCATTGAGTGGCGACTAAATGAGCCGGGAAGGCGGGCCCCTGGTCATTACGTCTTCGCCACTCGACAACTTGTTTATATCCCAAATCTCTTATCCCAACTTTCTGCAGTCGTTTTCAGACTGACCAGCTTCGGGGTTGAAGTGGAGCCTCTCCTAGGCACGTCACGGACTGTACTTTACCGCCTGGAATCGGGCTTGAAGCTCAGTACTCGCTGAGAACCAGCATGGAACCTGGCGATCCTCCCGACGGTTGGGATGGGGACATCCTGAATGAAGTGGATCTTCCGCCACATTACTCCCAAACACCCCCACACTTACCCTTTATTGGACTGTGTGATCCTGAGATCGAACAAGATCAAGATTTTGATGAGAACGCTGATCATGTGTCGGATGTGGATTATTTCGACGTGCATCTGCCAGGCGACGATGCATCGTCCACCTCCCAATCGCATGACTCAAATTCACCATCGCCACTCTTGCCGGAGCATGCGTCGGCTAGAACCGCCGACGCGTCAAATGCCGATACTGATAGAATGCGCGGGTCAGAGTCCCTCCCGTCGACTTTGACCACTGAGGCCATGAATGATACCGAAGAAGGCGGCGATGTCGAAGACATGACTCCACCGTAAGCTATGCAAGCATGGTTGTGTTCTGAGCTTGCTAAGACAGTATAGAGCATCGGAAGAGAGAGACACTCGCCTGAGCGCCACCTATGTCAACGCCAACAGGCGAAGGATATTTGGGAATCTTCGAGCCCGCCCTTCCATGCTCACTTCCTGGGAACACGATTGGCAGGCCCATGAAGATCTCTCCGTTCGTTGGAGGCTTTTGCCAGCATACCAGAACAGCATTCCCATGTATACGCGATCCGTTGCTGAACGTGACCCTGCAGAGCGACCAAAAGAACGTTCAAATTATTGATGATAAAGATGGACCACCAAGAAGAACTGGAGTGCTGATTACTGGATCCAAATCCCACTCTGGATTTCTGGTCAATGATGCGACTACTGGCAGATGTCTTCCAGGGAGGCTTCTTGGGAACCTCGGTAACTATCGCTTTGAAAAGGAATTGCCCCACCAGCTGCGAAGACAGGGAGCCACAAGGAAATCCATCGTAGCGTAAGCAACACTAGACGCTTCCCATGGTATTGTCATACATTGGATCTTGTTACACGAGTATCATGATCTTTTTCTTTTCGTCAGACGGCCAAATTATGTCTGGCATTGTATCAGACAATGAACACGGTATTTCATTCTTTCCTGCACGTGGAAGCATGGCATACACGATTTCCTTGAACGTTTTTCTTAATTTCAATTTCTCTCTCTATGGATTATGAGTTCAAATGAACACGACAAATGATCGATGAAACACTAAAGGGACTGTGCCGACACAGTCTGAGCCATGGATCTCTGGCTGCAAGATGAGGAGCAAGTAGACAGCATTCTCTTCAAACTTTCAAACTTACTGGGCCTACCTCCGCACTAGAAAGAACAGTCACTTGTCCGGCGCATTACAGGATATTATCATTACTGGGGTTTCCTTTCAGCTTTTTTTCGGTGGACACTTGGATTGGATGTTTTGCCGACTTTCTCACGATACCCCATAGCCATTGAAGAGGACCATCTTGCCTTTGGCGAGATGATGACCGACAGTGGCGACGACTTTAAGAACTTATGCCAATAGGCCACTCGCACCATAAACAGACTATAGCATCATCTTGCGATTCTAGCACTGCAAGCACGAATGAGATTCAGTTTCAGTCACCTTTTTGCTTTGACATGTTGTTCCCATGTGACAGGTAAGCGGGACACAAAACTTTAAACCCAAACGTGTAGTTTCCCGATGAATGGGAACAAGTGAGCCGAGTAGCAGCATCTCTCGCGAGGAAGCACGTGAGCAAGGGTCCACACAACACGATCTGCTGCCAATGCATCTTGAAGTCAAGCATCAGCATCTGCTGCTTCGGCGTCACTGGCGCCGGCAAAGGCTCGTGCCTGACGAATTTTCCCAAAGCGTACTTCCTTGCCTACTGTTTGGGCGACTGGTTCATATTGCCACTTTACTTAAAGTACAGTGTAGGCAAGTTGTGACGTGGCCAATATATACATCACCTTGTGGGGTGGGGGCAAGCCGTCCAGCAACAGATTCTCAGGTATGGGCCCGATATGTGCATGGTTGATCCGAGACCCTTGCACGGCCTATTCAAGGCAGAAAGTGGCGTCCCTGGCAGCCTAGGGCAGCAAGTTATGCGACGTAAAAATTCTTGCTGTCGCCTGCTTTTGATCGTGATCTGGCATCCCCCCAGTCCAGAGTTGCGGCCTGACGCATGGGCGTTGCGAATGGAGGTTTGCACCGCTCCGTCTACTAGGTCGCTCCTACGTAGCATGGCGGACCAGAGGTGTTTGTGATGGCCTAGCTTAGCGTGTGACTAGACTATTCACACTGTCTGATTGGGCCTGCGTCCACAGAGCCGCAGAACTTTCGCCTCCGTGCTCATGTCCGCCCACAACGAAATCCAGTCATGTGATTTCAGGGCTTCTCATTCGCCATTTATCACGCAGAATCCTGGGGCCCGGGTCCCTCAGGTATATCACCAGGGGGCTGTGTGTGCCACGTCAGATGGTCGAAATTTTCTTTTTTCTCATTGTACACGCTCGATATATTGTGCGTGCTTCGCTGCATGTCACGCCTGGTAGATTCAACATCATCAGGGTTGACCGACTTGGACTCAGTGTTGTATTTCCTAAAAATTATTCCCAGATCCTCAACACACACATTCTATGGCTGAAATGAGTTGACAAGAACCTTGCACACCTTGCCAGCTCAGCCATTCCTACGTTCGCCAAGATTTTGAGACTGGCCCATCAATCAAGGGGAACGCTAGCTCCTTACTGAGATCCGGTAACCAAGTGTTTATTCAGTGGGTCTGACGATAAACATAATGTCTACTCTGGATGCTTCTTCCACTGCTGCCACGTGCAACACAGTTCATAAGTATGTATTCTGAACTCTCCTTCGATCTGATGGTACTATATCTGCATGGCCATCTTACTGTCTGGGCTTCTTTCAAAGACAGCGTTGGAGGTGCTGCGTTGGAATTTAGCGTCTGACTCGTTCAAACAGGTCAGCTAACAGTGGGACATCTCAGAGTCACGCTGGAGCTCGCAAGCTGTTTGGGTATGTCTTCCTGTAGCTCAGAAATCTACCCAGATCGTTGAGATTATCTCTGACGCTGAGTGGTAGCGACGCTCAGGGTACGATCAACAGGGTAGACCAAGGTCCGACCACTAGGGGAGACGCCTCTTCTCCCTTGGCCAAAGATCAAAGTCCCGCATTGCAAGAATATTTGAAGACAACCCACGTTCATGAGGTCTTGGCGATGCAGATACGCAAGCACGAACACGATCCCAAATAAGACTGTTCACCGAAAAGTCTTACTCGGGAACGAGGCTGAAGGGTAGTCAGGCTCTTCCCTGTTTGGGAAACGTCATAAGAAAGAAGTGCTTTGACTCAGCAGTGCCTGTAATCAAAAGTTGTTTGATTTTGTTCTAATAATCTGGTGCCCGAATTATCTGTAGGCTGTGAAGAGACATCCGTTAAATTCTGAAGAATCCCTAGCTTCATTAGTTCTTAGCATTGATGTAACGGTGTCAGGACACGAGAAGAGATAAACTTGCAAAATCCAAACCTAAAAATCGGGTTGACCACAAGGCTTGAGCGAATTCTAGAGAACGTACTGTCAGGAACCGAAGTTGACTCATCGGAAAACAAGGTGTCCATGTGCCAAGGGGCGACGCTTCCAGACCTGGGATCTGACCTGGAAAGGCTTGAGATTACAAACTTGAGCGCCTTCGGTGCAGCAGCAACAACAACGTGCAAAGAGATCGTCCGCTCATAGAGGACGATTCAGCCGTTTGCAAGCACAAAGAGCTATCAAATGATCTGGGTGAGAGCCCTTTGTGCTTGCGAACGGCTGGATCGTCTTCCATGAGCGGGCGATGAATGAGACCGCATTTGGAGCCAGCTTTGTCATAACCAAACCCATCGCAATGACTTGAGATTGAACACAAGCTCATACCATAGCATCCCTCTCATCTGAATGGATGTGTTGTGTGTGTGTTACCATGGCGTGAAGTCATGTATACGACATTCCCATCACATGTGTGAGAGTGCCAGGGCGCAGTTGCGGCAAGAAACCCACACTTTGATGTCAAGACTGAAGAGGATAGCAAGGCGCGTGGGGCCAGTGATTGTCATAGATGCAACAAAGCCAGTGTTGCAGCGCAGATGCTCACCGCTTCGGCGGGTCTGTGCGTCGCATGCAAATGCAAGGTTTCAACGCCGCTCGAGGCTCGGGCCGCGCCGTTGGATTGGTTTGGTTCGGGAGGCGGCTCCGCTGCACAAAGTTAAATATATCCGCAACGCTCAGATGAGCAAGTCCCACCGAGTACAGAATGTGAACAGCTTAGGAAGTGTGCCGGCGTTACTCACATCGTCTTGACGATTGTGGTGGTGTATGTAGAGCCTTCGTGCTTGGGGGCACCGAAGCAGTGCTGGGATTTGGACTTTGCATCTCTGTCATACATTGGAGTCATTGAAGTGAGCGCTTAGGTGCATGTCGAAAATCGCGGCGCACAGATCGGCCGATTGCAGGTAACACAAAGCAGATCTTGAGAGCAGTATGCGACGGTGCGAGTGTGAAGGCGGCAAGATGGAATAAACATGTAGCGGAGGACACTTCCATGGAATAGAAGAGTGAAATCAGTTCTGCCGAGTTGAAGAGCGAAAAGTGGACACAGGGCAGATGACCAGTCAATTTAAACACTTTAGGCCACCACTCACACGTAGCACATTTCCGATGGGCGGGTCGCAAGGTGGCGTAAGGCTGGAGTCTGATGTCGATCGTCAGGTTCTACCGAGACACCGAATGGCACATGCAATCTCGCGCCATGGCCTGAGCCTCTCCGAAACGGCTTGATTTTTCCCACCGGACATGTCCGCACTTTCAATGTTGCCGCTTCATCGTGAGTCTTGCACTCTACGGCTTTGAGGGTCTCATTCTTTGACCGTGACGGCGGGACGCATCTGCCATTTGCACGGCCGTGCCTCGATGAAGAGCACCCGCATCCAAACGCAATCTCAGATCCTGACACTTTGCTATGTTGGCCCCTTTGCGGCAAGTCGCAAACGCACAAAGGCGCGATGTGGCGTGTAATAGTTTGCACAAATATAGCCGGCTTATCTTGAGAGTAAGCAAGTGCCTGCGAAACCTTGGACGAGTTATCACGAGCTAGATTAGGAGAACTTATCTGCCGATCCGATCACAATGTTCCAGACCGCTCACACGGGGCTAAGGTAAAGTCCAGTTACAGGTGATGAACCCCGCACACCCTTGCGCGGCAATTGTGGGGTAATCCACACTCCCAGCGCTAACAAGGCAGCAGCCAGGCCCAAGAACTACGTTTCCGGAGCCTACGGGCGGAGCAATGGACCAACCTTCACCGCTTCTGCCCGCACAACTCTATTTGTGACATTGGTGGCTTCGCGCCGCTGCGCCAGGTGCAGCTGCAGCCACGCATATTGTGACGGCGTTGTACTTTGCGGCCTGGACCCAATAGTCCAGTCTTGCCGACATTTCTCGTGGACTCCTGCTTTGCAATCCGGGTACTTGGGCGCACAAAGCAGCTACACCACATCCGATATTTGGTCGGTGAGACAGACAGGCGCTCGTTGCCAATGACGAATGTGGGCCTCGTCCGGTCAAATCCGTGGGGTGAAGCAAGAGTAGTATACGCGCCCTGGCAATAATCACCATTTCGGCTGCGGGCCGAACAAATGTCCCGAAGAATTTAAGAACAGAGGTCTGATGCATAAATTGGGCTTCCGCATTGTTATCATCGTGCGACAAGGTAACATAGCCGACCGGAGTCGGTCACAAGAAAGCTGCCAGTGGATCAAGATCCCCCCAAACTCGCGATGTTGCATAGCAGCCTGACCGACGCATGTCATGAGCGGCTACCAGTGAACCAAAATACCCCAAACCTGCGATGTTCCATAGCAGCCTGACCGACGCATGTCACGATTGGCTGCCCTGGACAGCGCTCGGTAAGACAGATCTCTGGGAATGTCAGAAACGTCAGACATTGGTCAAACTTTGCGGCCCTGAAAAAGGAACGCCCTTGGCATATTACGTCGTTCTGGACCCTCGAATATGAAAAAATACCGTAAGCTTTTGACAAGACGTGCGTGGGGGCGGTCGAAGTGCCTGAGTGGAATGTCTTGACCATGTAGAAAATGATACACACATGCGTTGAGTTTGAGAAAGCTGCCTTGGCTCTTGAAGAGCGAATCGTGCTCGGTTTACCTCTCTGGCTGTTGACCTGATGCGGTGGCTCGCGGAGATTAGCCCCACGTCTAGCACAAGCTGCTGAAGAGTCAAACGTGACATAATCTCGGCTGGCACATGTAAAGAATGTTAGCCGAGTCATCTCCATGCACCACGGGACCGTGTTGGGTGGAATGTGAAGACAAGCCCACCGAGACTAGCCAGTGGTGGCCGTGCACACATTGATCACGCCCAGGCGTGGGGGAGGCCTGAATGTGAAGCAGGCAACCAAAAAAAAAAAACTGCAGTAAGCCACTCCGGCATGTTCGTGTATTGACAGGATGCTGTCATCGGCCACCGCAGGTCGGTATGGAGTACAATACTGTCCCCTCATATATGTATGCAGGCCAGCACCCGGCTTTGCTGCTGAAGTCTTTCACGCAGGAGCATCCGGTCACACCCCGTCTGTCTGTCCTCACTTTTTGTTATGCATATACGGAGAGTGCCTCGCTTGCGAATACACATTCCTCCTTGACTATCTCGATACAGATATGTCAAACGCAACTCTATCTTCCACTGGGGCAGTCGTCTCGGATGACGGGTGAGTCTCGTAGTCGTCCGACAAATATGGCAGGTCACTAAATGATGCTACCGCAGTCAGGACGAATGTATGCGTCGTGTTAGAGATGGTGATCGTGCACCACAGCTTCTTGCTTACGAAAAAGATTGGCAAAACCACGAGGACCTTGCCTTTCGCCTCCGCAACCCATCCCACGACCCGCCGAAAACCCCAAACAATAAGAGTCTGGAGACATCTTAGGTATGTTAACGTCAGATAACCATATTACCGAAGCCCTTGCTAACTGTCTTCGAGCACAGCGTTGAGTAATGTACTGATAGCTCGATCAAGCATAATACCCTGTCCTGGGAAGCAATTGTTCGGATGGCATGAGTCAAAGCCTGTTCATATTAGCGGAGATCCAGTGCTGATATATATGGAGGTGTTGATAGGGCGTCTGGTTGCCTCAGAGAGAAGATTACAGTCGACACATGAGTAGTCTGGGCGTTGAGAGGCTATGACTCGCGGGACCACGAGGGCTCCGACAAGCATAACACGGCCCTCGCCCTGGCTACTCTTCATTCGGACTAAGGATGATACGAATATATTTCATCATGACAGTGGCACGGGGAAAGGGGAGTATGGGAACGTACTTTTTGATGACACGGAGTCTCGGATGCTGGTGTACATTCGGTATGGGTCAATATTCCATGATGTAAGGGCTGTGCTTGATATCACCTCAGTCGTAGTCTAAGTTCAGCGTTTCGCTTTTGATCTCATCCGCTTCCCGTGCTCTGCGCCGTTCAGTCCAGAGATAGTGCGGTTCGTTAGCCCGTCCCCTCTTATTCTGCCAAAGACGGTTGGTGTAATCTCCTCTCATGCCGCTTGTGTCTGCATCTCGACCATTCGAAATGTCCCGATGCGATGAGACTGGCCTGTTGCGCTTCCCGGATGATTGATCATCAGAGGTAATTGCATGCGGACGAACCTTCTGTGTACTTGCAGAATTGCGAATAGGCTCGGTCACCTCAAGCTCTCTTTCAGATGCTGGTAAGCTTTCCTCGTTCTCAAGACGAATTTCTCGCTCGCGTAGAAGGGCGTGGATCTCACTGTGACGGAAGATGGAGATTTCTGCGTCCGTGATGTTACGCGGATGACCATCGGGATAATAACCCAACGGGGAGAGTTCTTCTGGTCCTTCGTCTTCATCGTGATGTTCAGATCCTAAGCACGCCTTCTGATGCGTGCCAAAGTGCTGAGACTGGAAGACTTCCAAGTCATGCTTTGATGCGTTAGCAGATACTATCGGAACAGGGCTGAGGAAGTCACGTACTTGTGTCACCGCAGGTATCTGCTGCCCCACCAGCTGTGCGGTGGGTTTGGTCATTGCACGAGTCGGTAACAGTCAATGCACAATCCAGGTGTGGGTGGGGTGAAAAAGCAAGGTGCGTGGTCACGCGGATGATTTGAGGTGACAATAATAATATATCTGCCTCAACGCGTCACGTCGGCATTAAGCGCGGATTTAGAGCGGGTGCATCTCAGTGATTCAATATATTCATGCGATGCCAGGACGCCGTTTCCTTTACAATACATTCACAACCCTGGCTGCCAGAGTAGCTCGACTAACAAATCTCCCGCTCTTGTCTATTTAGGCCTCGGTAGAGCGACCCCCGCGCCGATCACACTTGGAAGCTCCTCCTGGCCCATAGCATACAGCAAGCCAATGCCCCAGCTTATGACCAGAACCAATCCGATGGTGATACCAGACAGAAGCCAAAATGGAGTGCTGACATCCCGTTTCTGGCAGGCCGGACCACTCCAGTACGTTATGGATTTGGCTGATCCTTCTCCCTGGCTACTAGCATCGCACCTGCATGCAAAGCATTCCACAGTCTTTGGGCCCTCAACATATCGGTACTTGGACTTGCATGAGCCATGGCCGCTGCAGTCGTTGGTGGTCTTCCTGCACGATGACTCGCTAGTGTAGCATTGCGGTAGAATTCCTCTGGGCGCGGTCGTGTTACGGCGGTCTTCACCATCATGGTCATCGTCATCTTGCTGAACGTCAACCCAGTCATAGTCAGGAGATGGGCGGTCGGAGGTCTCTGATGTTAATGTCTCCTCATCCTCGGGCGCTACCTCGACCTCAACGGGGTCCACCGGCATTTCGGGGGTAATGTCTGGCCTTCCAGAGGAGAATTCGCTTTGCCGCCTCATGACAGTCTTGTACTTTCCCCAATTCGAGACAGTACGCTTGGAGAAGATACCTGTTGGGATCGGATCCATGAGAACGATTATTGGGCGGGCATCGCTGTCAAGCAACTGCTTCAAGTGAGATTTCACTTCTTCATTTGGCCCTGCGTGGCCCTTGGCGAGAGTCTCGATTTCTACAAGTTCGGACGATGAGAACGAGGATTGAGTTTGCTGCGCCCGCAGAACCGTGTGTTGATCTTGTAGGTCTTGTATGAGCTTAGCATTCTCTTGGGGTGTGGGAACAGCGTCAATGGAGAAGCGCATCGTGTTCTTAATAAGCTCCTCTGGTAGGATTTCTTCATCTTGGTCAGCCAACGTCCTCTTCAATCAATTCAAATGCGCTATACCGTTGTGGTCCTCGTAGCCCTCGACAAAGACTAATGATCTCGATGGAGCGGCGGATTTTGATCCGAACAGGCCATCACTCACACCGCCATACACATTCAAGGCCGGTATAGCTTCACCATGAGCATCTTCCTGTGTGAGAGAATGGAATTGGGACAGGCCCAGACGGCGTGCGAAGATAAGGCGGGCGGTCGACGCTGAGAAGGAGGGGACGCTTGCGCTGGAAGGGTTGGGGTCGGCAATGTATACATGGGCTAATCTGGCAGCCGCAGGAGCTGCAAGAAGCAATGGCGCCAAAAGGCTTCCTGCTTGGAGCTTCATTGTGTAGAGGGACACCGATGGCTTGCTGTACAGGTTGCAGCGATAGCAAGGCCGCCATCCGCATTGAAGGTCACTGCACGATGGAAAGCAGCGGCGGGCGGATCAACTTGGCGCCGAACCTCCGCCGCAGCACAAGACGTGCGACTGCGGCGATGTCATGCCTGAGTTACCTTCCCTAAGACTTCTGCGCTGTAAAGCGTTCATTGCGAGATTCATAGTCCCTCCTCGCTCACTGGTATCCATCGCGCCTTCCTCGAGATAAACGCGCCTCTATTCAGGGCGGCTTTTGGCCCCTCGCCTTCTCACATGCCTCTGCGACCCGTCACTCCCCTTCACACACGCCCACTCGCCCTGCTGAGACGACCACTGCTCCGCGCGCCTGCTCGCAGGCCATTCGCGAGACGGTGGGAACACACCAGGGCGCATTATCCCACACCGGTTCTGATTCAGAAGAAATGGAATCCATTAAAGACGTAGTATGTTGCCTTCGACTCTTGCTTCCTGTAGGCCTGAAACTGATGATGATGTAGTCGGGGTCCTTTGATCGTGGCGCAAATGATGGCCGCATATATCATTTGGTCACGACTAGCGGCATGGATGTTACCCGAAGATTTGGAAGATGGTGAGGAGGCGGAGGAAGAGCAGCATGAGAGTGCAGGTAAGCCACTTGCATAAGGAAAGCGACACGGGTATACGCAGCAGCTCACAATATCGTAGTGCACGAGGATGGCACGATAGATGCAGAAGATCAAGTCTTTCTTCCTCTCTGGTGGCCACGAAAACTCCCTCTTCAGCCATTTACATCCTCCGACCCAACATGGCAAGAGTTTGCCAAACTATCAAAGGACAAGGACAGGTTGGCAGCTGTCAAAGGTAAGAAGCGTTATACCTACCACACCCCTGACAGCAGCTGACCGCGCGACAGATGACATATGCTCTAGAGTCCTTCATTCGTACGGCGAAGTGTTTCGAAAAGCACTCGGCGGCGACCTTAAAATCGGCCGGTCGTGGCTTGACCCAGTCTTTCCAGATGCTCCACCACCGAGCTATGTCCGCCCCGGAATATCTGTAATCGACGACGGCATCGCCCTAACCGAACAAATCATGCCTCATTCCGACTACGTACGCATGCGTCACCTCGCCTACCCTGGCGCCTTCATAACCGCAATCAAGGCGGCAGGCTCCTACTACTTTGGGCTGAAGTTGGCAAAGATGAAGTTTGCGCTGGGCATGGAGGTCACGCAGAAGGACCGCCACTTGGTCACGGTCAGGGCGCAGACGGAGCAGAAGCTTGCGCAAGTCGATGCACTGCAAAAGGCGGTCCAGCGGAGAGATCAGCTCGACCAAGGTTCTGAGAAAGCTGGTCCTCCAAGCGGCGCCGGCCAGCCGAGCTCGACACCTGGTGGCGGCGCGGGAGAGGGCGACTCGTGGTGGAATCTTCCTAACCTGACGGTCCCAGTCATCAGTCCACCCATGACCTTGGATTGCTCCATTGCAGTATCGTTGGGCATGGCTACATGGCGCAAGGCGTGGCACGAATCACGGGAAGACTTTATGCCACCAGGTGCAATGTTTTTCGAGGGCATCATCGAGATTGTCGGCTCCCAGCGCATGGCTAAGTGCTCTCTCGTTGCGGCATACGACCCCAAGACCAGAGACATTGTCTACGTGAAGCCGCCCAAAGCGCTCAGAGTTGTCGACAATGTCCAGCGAGCCAAAGGCGGGTCTGGCGGACCACGCCCCTTTTAAGTGTCTTGAAAAAGTTGTACGAGTTGTTTACTTACGTTGCATTAGCGAGCG
Source organism: Carpinus fangiana (assembly GCA_006937295.1). Lineage (NCBI taxonomy): Eukaryota > Viridiplantae > Streptophyta > Magnoliopsida > Fagales > Betulaceae > Carpinus > Carpinus fangiana. Next base: position 109,591 of record VIBQ01000073.1, on the reverse strand, counting down.
ACGCATTGGGGGTGTTTCCTCTCTTCCTGCTTTAGATATCATCATGACTTGCATATGTAGGAAGCGCTCCATGATGACATGAATGAATCAGCCGCACCAGGCTATCTCCTTACAAGCAATACCATTCCTCCAGGTTATATACTAGACTGTCATCATCATCCTGGCATTCTTATACCAGCTCAACAGAGGATTCTCGCCACTTCTTGTTGTTGTCTCATCAATGTCAGCCCACTGCTCCATGAAAGCCTCGTGACTTGCAACTCGTGTGAGTCGCCCCGTCACCGCGCGATACACGTCCTCCATGACACCGAAGTCTGTCGGGAAGAAAATGTCGAAATAGCCTTGATGCACCTACACAATGTCTCACGTTAGCCAATCTGCGCTCTGCTCAGCACACTAGAGTAAAAAGAACACACCAGAGGCGTCGTCACGGCGATCGTCCGCCGTCGGTACCGCGTCTGCACAACCGGCGCGTTGATCCCCGGCACAGCATCCGGCAAGCGATCGAAATCGCTCAGCAGCAACCGATGCGCTGGAAAGTACTGCTGCAACACGTCAAAGAACTGCAGCAGCCGCGTCGGAATGTATTCCGGCTGGCTCCATCCCAGACGCCCGCCATCCGCACCGCGCCCACCCATCACCCTGCTCTTGATATTACGCAGCAACCGGCCAGACCGCAGCGGGTGGCGGTACGGCGCGCGGCTGGCGGCATCCCGCACGCGCAGGTAGCGCGCCGCCAGTGGGTCGAGGTGGGGCTCGAAGCGCTCGTAGAAGTCGCCGTCGGCGTCGACGAGGACGTGCGACTGGGCGGGGGCCTCGGTGGCCAGGTCGTAGCGGATGGCGTCGTGGCCGAAGTTGTCGATGACCTCCATGGCGACGACGAAGCACGGCTGCGGCACAAACGTGTCCCAGCTGTGGATGCTCTGGTTGATGATTTCGACCTTGTCAGCGTGACCGGCGGCAGCGACGCGCTCGCGCTGCGTCTTGGCCAGCGAGGCGGAGATCTCGATGATTTTGTAGCGTGTGCGGTCATATACGTCGGGCTCGACGGCGCGAATGTAGTCGAGGACGTTGATCATGAAGGTGCCGTTGCCTGCACCAAGCTCGTAGATTATGAGATCGTTGAAAGGAAAGAGCGAGAGCTTGTAGTTGGAGATGAGGTAGCGTGCCATTGCTTCAGCGTAGTGTGGTCTGAAGAGCTCAGTCGGAGTATGCCATAGCTGGCGGGTATCATTAGGCGCGCGTTCGTCGAGCTCGTTTTCAAAGATATGGTAGCGGTCATCGAGAAGTTTGTTGAACTCTGCTTCGTCGCTGATGCTAGGGAAGTCAAAGGGCTCTCCGGGATTGAAGATGGTTGCTTGCGAGGAGAAGTAGCCGTAATGCGGGTTGTAAAGGCTGTCTGGAATCACCTTGTCAGCGAGATGTCAGGTCCTCATAGGATTCCAAAGATTGTCACCTTCAATAAAGTCTCGCATGAGCATCTTCTGTCGCCGCGGTCGCCGGTTCTTGTGCCGTAGCTCTTCAGCGGTTGTCAATGGGTATTCCTTGAACTCCTCGACGACATCCTGCGACTTCAAGCCACTTCTTGGCTGCCAGATGTCTGCGGTCGTGCCCCACTCTTTTCTACTCTTCTTCGTTTCGGCCTCTTTCTTCAAGCGGCTGTATGTGCCTGCTGCTCTCTGAAAGGTCAAGGGTTGGACAATGCCATGTCGTGCTTGTGCTACGCTCTGCCGACATGACTGGCAAACGGCGTTTGACAGTAACCTTTTGAAGAACAGAGAAGCTGCCGGGGAGTCCATTGCAGCTTATTGTGCTCCGTCTTGCTGGTATACTTAGCGTTTGGAGAGTTGTCGAGGCTGAGCTGTTCACGACAGCTGGGATGCGGCAGTTCATGCCAAGACCAGCACTATATGCACTTTCATAAACAGCCAACAGCATTTCGTTATTTTCCGTATATCTAAAATTCAGGAGCCGACATAGATCAATTGAAAGAGCATGGAACGTCCAAGGGTGTGGATAGCAATAGCATTTATGGGCGGGGTGCTCCTCACTCTAGGCTTCAAAGACATCTACCCAGACCTCGAGCGCCGCTACAGGCAAGCAAGACGAGCACGCGCCGGCCTTTCCCCACAGGAAATCAAGCCGCAACATGAGGACACCATTCACAAAGAAGACATCAAGCTCGGCATCGAAGGCACCATAGGCAACACGCCCCTGCTCAAGATCAAGTCCCTCTCCGACGCCACCGGCTGCGAAATCCTCGCCAAAGCAGAATTCCTCAACGGCGCCGGCAACTCGCCCAAGGACCGCGTCGCACTCGCCATGCTCACGCACGCCGAGCGCGCTGGCCTCCTGGCACCCCACTCGGGCGATGCCATCTACGAAGGCACCGTCGGCAGCACGGGCATCTCGCTCGCCGCCATCGCCCGCGCCCGCGGCTACGTCGCGCACATCTGCATGCCCTCGGACCAGTCTGCGGAGAAGGCCGACCTGCTCGCGAAGCTGGGTGCTGTGGTCGAGCGCGTGCGGCCGGCGCCCATCGTCGACCAGGAGCAGTTTGTCAATAAGGCGAGGGCGCGGGCGCGCGAGCACACGGCCGACGGTGAGCGGCGTGGGCGCGGATACTTTGCGGATCAGTTCGAGAACGAGGCGAACTGGCGCGCGCACTACGAGGGCACAGGTCCAGAGATCTGGGCGCAGACCGGTGGGCGTTGCGATGCTTTTGTTGCTGGTGCAGGGACGGGGGGGACTATTTCTGGTGTTGCGCTTTTCTTAAAACCCCGGCTGCCCAAGATACAGGTTGTGCTCGCTGATCCGCAGGGCAGCGGGCTGTACAACCGGATCAAGTATGGCGTGATGTTTGACCCAAAGGAGCGGGAAGGCACAAGACGACGCCATCAGGTCGACAGCATTGTTGAAGGCATCGGTGTGAATCGGGTAACGCAGAATCTCGAGGCAGGTCGCGAGCTTATTGACGATGCAGTCCGAGTAAGTGATGAGCAGGCCTTGAAGATGGCACGATACCTGGTAGAAAAGGACGGTATTTTCATAGGGAGCAGCAGTGCTGTCAATTGTGAGTATTGCTCTACATATTATGTGCGACATTTGTTAATGATAATTGCAGGCGTCGCCGCAGCCAAGACGGCAATACGTCTGGGTCCAGGTCATAGAATCGTTACCATCCTCTGTGACTCAGGTAAGTCTGCAAACAGCCAACGAAAGCTCCACATACTAATAGCACATTACAGGTGCCAGACACCTGTCGAAGTTCTGGGCAGTTGCCGGATCAGTCTCAGATTCTCCTGAGACGCAGCTCGGCGACATTCTCGAGGAATTGTGATTCCTCTACGCCTGAAGATTGAAGCCCTGTCAACATCCGAGCTTGTCTTTAAAATTATGCTAGTTCGTCTTCCGACAAGTCGTCTATTCGTATGCCCCTTAATGGTGGGGCACTCATGGCCGTTGGAGTCATCTTGGGCCTGGGAGCCATCTGAGGTGTCGAGTATGTGTTCCTTACTGGGGTACCCAGCATCTTCACACGAGCAGAAGTAGCCGCAGGTACTCCTCGGACAGCCAATCTGTCAATTGTTGTCTGCTTGACGACCTGAGGGGAGGGCCGAGGAGGCTTTGACGCAGGCAGCTGCCTCTCAGATGAATCCGTGTGCCGGATTGACTCCACTGGTGGAAGATGATGGGGCTTCTTCAAAGCGGACTTGGGCTGCGCTACTTCGTCAGCCGCGTGGGGCTCTTTAGTCCGCGTCTGCTCTTTGGGTTTCACTGCAAAAGAAACACCAGCCGGTTTCAAAGCGGGGGCCTTTTGACTCTGTGCAGCTGCCCAAATACGACGAGCCTCAATGTCAGCCTTAGAAGGTCGGCCTCGCTTACGTGGAGGCGGAGCAACAAGTGCTTCTTGCGGTCCTTCATCAGCATTGTGAGTGCTAGACAAGTCAGCCGCTTCAGCCATGTCAAGCATTAGCTTATCAATTCCAGGCTCATCGACGTTCGATATGGCATCAATGGATTGATCAGCGATGTTATGGGAGGGGGGAGCTGCCTTGGGTGTGTCAATTGTGGAGACGAGACAAGCAACTTGTGATTCCTGAGAATCTGGAACGCTGAAAGATTGAGCTGGGCCGGCGGTAATCAGGTCATCCAAAGGCGGAGCATGCTTTGCGGCGCTGTTTGTAGACACAGGTGATGGGTAAGCTTGCGCTTCAGCATCGCCTTCGACACCTTCGGTAGCCCGCTTTCGCTTCTGCCTGGGGCTAAGGGGTGGCGACATATGTTCTTCAGCCTGAGCAAACTCCTGGTCGACCACAAGTGGATGGCCTTGCGTCCGCATACGCCTGAGCTTGGTCTGAACAGATCGAAAGGAACGAGTCGGGAAATAGTCTTTGAGTGTGTCTCTAATTCGCAATCCCGGGGTACCAAAGTCGAGCGACAACTTCACCAGAAGCTCCATTTCTTCAGGCGTCCATGCGGTCCTGTCAGCGGTATTGCCTTGGTCAATGAGGGCGCTAAAGTGGGCATCTTTGTGGGAAGCCTCTGCCTCGACTTGATCTGAGTGGACGCCTTTTAAATGTAGCCGGGGTTGGGCCGCACGTGTTATCTCATTAGGTTCCTCCTCCTCCTCGGTAGAAGACGAAACGACAGACGATTGATCATCAGATTCAGCATCAGCCACGACACCTGCATCTGTAACTTCTGACTCAGATTCAACATCCAGCTCGCGGAAGTGTTCTTCGTAGCGATCAATAATTTCCCTCATCGTCATGGTCGACTTGTCCCTGGCCGATCGTCGAACATCCTTGGAAGGCTCCTCAGGAAGCGAGCTAGGCCGGGAGTACTTTCCAGGGGGGTCAACTTTCATCCTCCTATCCTGCTTATCCAACTGTCGCCGTTTCCTTGCCTCACGCGCTCGAGACTCACGCACCTTTCGTCGAGCTTCTTGTTGCCATTCATGCTCTTGCCTCTGCCGCCGTAAGACACTGTCGGCATCCTCGCGCTCTCCAGCTGGCTCATTGGTCATGCGCGCGTCTCCATGACTTTCATCGTCAGTGGTCTCTTCGGATCTATCAGAGACGTCGCCGCCTCCCGAATTTGCCATGATGGCTCTAATACCTCCAATGCCTCCCGGGACAATGCGACAGAAGTGTGACTTGATAGATTTTGCACTTTTGTCCGGGAACCGCTCAATAAAAGCGGCGCTGATGTGCTGCCAGCGACTCGACTTCGGGTCGGCGGCCGTCTTGGCTTCTTTCTGAACTAGCTCAAGCAAGAAAACATCCTCTTCTCGAGTCCAGCCGTATTTCTGGTCTGCCGTGTCGTATGGGTCGATAGGTAGCGCCCTTCGCCGTTCGGAAGAGGCCGGTCTTGTAAGTGGGAGGGGCGTTCCCATCTCCAGGCCACCATCCTCGGGCAGCTCCGGACTAGATTCGTAGACAGGTGCCCAGATGTCCTTCGATTTATTGATGCGACGTCTTGGGTTGTCCAGCGTGAGGGGAGACTCACGATCACGCATGACTGAATACTGCGGTGTTATTCTAGAAACAACTTGTGATGACGGAAGCTGCTCATTTGGATGAGTAATATTTGGACGGTTGTGGGGAGTGGCGATCAAGGTCTGAGTATTGGAAGACGCTTCTAGATTATTGAGAGCTACTGCACTCTGCCTGTGCTGCAGTGCGTGACGCGATGCACTGGGGTTTGAATGAGCAGCACCAGCACCAGCAGACTGAGCATGTTGCAGCGAAGCAATGCCTAGCTGGCTGGCGATCTTGGCGTGGAAGGACTCGTTGCGAGCCTCCATGCGTTCAATGCGGGCAAGGATTTGGAGCATGGAAGATGCCAGGTCGGGCTGCTGGCGGGACTCCGTCATGGTTGCGTGAAGTTCGGGAGCGTAGTGGTGATGGACCACGTTGTGCACCTCTCGTAGGAGGCCCGGGGGCGGCTGTTGTCTGCGTGCCTGCCTGTCCACTTCCACGGGGATATACGGGGCAGGGCGACGCACGGGACGGCCAATGTCGTAGGAGTCGCGCGCCCTGGAGATGTGACCGTTGTTAACGACTATCTCACCCGTGTTCATGTCAATCTCATCCGCGATGCCTTCAAAGTCGCGGTCGTACTTCTGGAGGATGCCATCAAGCCTGCCGATGAAGACCTTGTCGTGCTCCAGGCGCAAGGCTTCGATGTCGGGCGCATCCCCGGCGGCCGTCAAGCGAAGATTCTTGCGAGCAAGGCTCATGTTATCCGGGCTAGTATTGCCATCTGGCAGCGACAGTAGAAGGCGTACAGTCGCGTGCTAACGCGTGGGGTGGAGTGGCGCGCGTTCCACGTCCATCCGCAAACGGAAGCTTGATTGGGCCATCGGCCTATCGATAAGTCCCAGTCACGTGTCATCAGTCACCCGCTATGCTGTTCATCTGCATTCTGCGACGAGCATGTCTGCATCAGATCCGGGATCGGTAGAGATGATGCTTCCTGGTCGCTCGTGAATCTGAGGACGCCAGTGAGTCGCTATGTTTTGCCAAAACTGCAAGACGGCCCTGCACCTGGACTCTTCGCTGGAAGACCTCAACCAGGCGTCCATCAACCTGCTCTCCGATGCTTCCACCAGGCCAGAGACATTGGATCCTACCCTGATTCAGCCCACGCGCCCTTTGTACTCACTGGATCGCCGTGTTCGATATGAAGATGCTTCTAAACATGCCACCAGCCCTACATTCAGACGCGTCTTAACATCCAAGACTGATGGCGCAGAACCGTCTCACCAGCGTGCAAAGGATCCTGGAGCTTCCTACATCATGCTCACCGAATCTCAATTCGGCCCGACCGCTGCAGAACAGAATGGATTCGCAAAGTCCGAACGTGAAAAGGACCAGGTTTCAATCCACGGCCCGGAGAGTGATACCGCCTTGTCCCAAGAGATGGAAGCCTCAGCGCGCCTCTTTGAGATTTTGTCCGCACGGTCCGACATAGATCACCCCATTTGTGTCGAATGTACCGAATCCCTGGTGCAGGGTATGGAAAAGCGCATGGCAAGTGCAATTCGCGAGCGGGATGCCTATGTCGATTTCTTGCGCCAAGCCCATGCAGATGTTCCCTCCGAAGAGGAGGAGCGCGCCGCCCGTGAGGAACTTGAGGCCGTCAAAAAGGAGGAGGAAGCTGCTCTCGTCGAACTTGAAGCCCTTGAGGCAGAGAAAGCTGCCTTGGAGGAGAAAATGGCTGCAATGGAACTCGAGGCATCTGCTCTTGACAAGGAAGAAGAAGAGTTCTGGCGGGACCGTAACGCGTTCGATCGCGAGCTCGCTGCGTTCCAAGAAGAGCAAGATAGTCTCAACCAGCGTTACGAGCATGATGCTCGACTCCTTGAACGCCTTCAACGGACAAATGTCTACAATGACACGTTTAGTATCAGTCACGACAACCACTTCGGCACCATCAACGGTCTTCGTCTGGGTAGGTTAAGTCACACGGCAGTCGAATGGGCTGAAATCAATGCAGCGTGGGGTCAAGCTTGCTTGCTCCTCGCAACTGTTGCAGACAAGCTCAACTACAAATTCCAGGGCTTCAAGCTCAACCCTGTCGGTTCTACAAGTACCATTGACAAGTTCGAGCTCCCCGAGCGCGGTCAATCCAAGACTGCAAGTTCAACCAATTTACCGCTGTACCACACCAGTGACATACCCTTGAACATTGGCTTCTTACACCGAAATTTCGATAACGCCATGGTTGCATTGTTGGAATGCATACGTCAACTAGGCTTGCACGTCGAGCGTACAACTCAAGGCACGGCAGCAGGAGGCGAAACTGGTCTGCGCTTGCCCTACGAAATCAAGAAAGATAAGATCCACGATTGCAGCATCAAGCTTAGCTTCGGTGGAGAAGAGACATGGACAAAAGCATGCAAGTTCACGCTGACATGCTGTAAATTCCTCTTGGCTCACGCAAGTAATATCAGTGGTGCACGAAAAAGTGGGACCTGAAAGGTGCATTAGCTGAATCTGGAAGAGGGAAACAATCATTGATAGGTAGCCAGGCTTGTCACGCAGAAGGAAGGCGCTTTTCGGAACAATTCATCTTGGTCTGGCTAGCACAAGTCTCCCAATTATCAGCATCACTCGCATCGACCTTTTTCCCTTCCGACTTATCCTCATCCACCTGCCATCCCATCCCTGCAATTCAGGCGCATCAAACGCGTTCGAACCCAATTGTTCCGAACAATCAACAGTCTCAGGCATCAACCTGCCCACCACAGCCCACCTTGGCCCTATATGTCATCCATCAAATATGATCTCGACAAAACCACAAAGCTCTCAAGAGGGCACAACTCGACCTCCGCGCGACTTGCACGCAGTACAAGGCGCCACTCACGGCATCTCAGGAACCTTGCCTATAGTGCCAACACTAGGTCGGGGAACAACAACCTGCTGCGCATTTCTCGACGGACACGGTGGCGGTACAGGCGCCACTCCCTCCTCAACAAACTCGGGCGAAGGTTCAGACGCTTCGAGCACCGCCTGCTCGCATGCTGATCCGCGGAGTTCTGCTCGTTGCAGTATACGTTGCCGCCTACAGAAACTCGTCACCCGGCGTGTCAGGCACGCAGAGCGTACTTTGCAATCTCTTTGCGTACACTTGGGGGAGACCCATCGCTATACGGGGCGTCAACCGTGACCAGCCTCTCCACGCGTCAAGCATAATCCAACCTAGGGGCAATGCACAATCAGCTGCCATCCAGACAAACCCTGTCGCAAGTTCCGGGATTAGATAGCGCGTATTCACGCCCATAAATACCAAGAATCCACTATGAAGCTATCCCCGTCCGCATGACATTGCGCAGAATGCGAATCTTAGGCTCCATCTTGACCGCCACCCATCTTCCTCCCGTGACGTGCCGTCTCAACCATCGCTCGCCCTGCTTCCACACCACCGCCACCAAATCCAGCGCATTGCCTGGCCCAACAAGCACCGTATCCTCCGCATCGTCCAGCTTCACCACACCAACCCCACCGAGCGCGACGACCGTCTCAACAACCTCCCATGTTCCCAGGAGCGTCACATCCTCGGCCGGACTCCCCACTTCGACAAGCAGATAATCAAAACGATCGTAAAACAGCGGACCCATGATGCCCTCCGCCCCCGCTCCACCCTCACTCTTGTCGTAATGCCACACCGAGCGATACAGTGCCGAAGGCTCGGCAGGCAGCTGCAGAAAGCGCGTCACGCCAGTCTGGCACGCGAGATTGCCAAGGTGGACGGTGATCGCCGGCTTCGAGCCATCGGCGAGGGCGTGCAGACGCGTGAGGGCAAAGGCGCCGGGGTAGTTGAGGGCGGAGAGGAGGAGCATGAGGGTGCTTGCGAGGAACGAGGCCGCGACGGAGGCGACGAGCAGTAGAGAGGCGGCGCGCGTGAGGAAGCTGCGCGAGCGGCGCGTCCAGATGTGGGAGGCGCCGGCGGAGGCGACGGCCGTGAGGCCTGGGATGATGTAGACGATGAAGCGCCATTCCTTGTGGGGCAGGATGCTGAAGAGCGCGACGAAGGCGAGGAGTGGGACGAGGAGGTTGACGGAGAAGCGGCGCGTCTGGTGATTTAGGAGGGCTGTGGGGATGCAAAGGAGAAGAGTGGTAGGGTTGAGCATGAGACGGGGGATAGCGGAGGAGAAGTAGTAGTGCCATGGGGATGTACCCCAGTCCGCCGACTTACCCTCGACAGTATTGAAGTAGAAGGCAGCCCATTCCGGCCAGAGGTAATATTTTTGCCAGAAAAAGGAGTCGATACAGACTGTGGCGGTGAGAGCAATCGCAGCAGCAAGGAGACCAGCGGGGATGATGGTTCGGGTAAACGATGCTTGATTAGTTAGGAGCATAGAGAGAGAGATAGTTCCCACAAGGATGGCAAGCTCGGAGCGAAAGATGACCCCAGCCATCGTTATGAGATAGATGGAAAGACGCTGACGCTTTGCGCGGCGTGGATGAGGACCGAAAGAGGACAAGACAAGGGAACGCAATGCAAACGTTGCTGAAAATAGTTTCAGCATGATTGAATTGGAAGGCCAAAGACAGTACTTACTGAAGACAAATGCGAACATGTTGGGAAGTGTTCGTGAGGCGTAGTATATGACGTGAAATTGACTGGCCTGGAGCAGGATATACCAATAGCCTGCGACATTGCCGAATGCCTTCCTGATTGCATCATAAAAGGAGAGTAATGCGAGGGCATTGAACGTGCCCAGAATACCCCTAGCTTGACGTTTTCAGCTTTATAACCTGATTACAGCGATCAAAGAGCTCACCAAGCACTTGGGTGGACGGTCCCTCGAACACAAATCCAGACAGAGGTCGCGCGAGCTCTGCCAATGACAGTGCTCCGATGAAGGTACGGGGGACAGCGCCAGAAAAGGTCACATGGTCAAACTTCAGGGCAAGTTGATTTGCACTATCTTTCAACGGGATGCCATGTTTCAGAATGTCATGTACGGCCTGAATATTGAATGACTCCTCCACTTTGGTATAGGGGGCGGCGAAAAGATGCAGTAGTATGACAGTTGGAATGATCAAAAGAAACGAGTAATCTGCACGTCTCAGCCTGTTTCTGGGCTAGAAATCCTGGGAAATACTGACTAGCGACTGGATTCATCCTGGCCAATGTGACTCAATGGGAGGTAATTGTGTCCAGTTGAATGAAGGCTAGCTTGAAGCTGTCCAATGGCATTTCTGTGACATGAGAATGCTTCGATCGCGGCTTTCACGCGTCTTGCACAGCATGTTTCCCTGCTCAGAATGCCACCTCGCTGAATCATTGCACCGCAAAACTCCGGCCACATGGCAACATCATCTAAAAGTTTACCTGGAGACAAAGCAGGACAACCACCACCAGGACGCGCTCTCACAATACCTTTCCGGCTCTACCCTCTTCAAGCTCCCTCGCTCGCCCACCATGTTCTTCTTCGGCCTCGGCGGCCTCTTCTATGGTACGATACCCCTTCCGCAAACCTCCCTGTCTAGAACCCCAAAAAGACACACCTTACATTTCTGCCCAGAAAGACGAGCTGACCCGCCCGGCCCATAGTCTCGGTTCTGCTCCTCAATGCCATCGCCGTTCTCTCAGAAGACCGCTTCCTCGCGCGCATTGGCTTCACGACGGCCGGTGTCGACCCCGGCTTCGGCGCCGTGACCGACACAACGTCCATGAAGGCCAAGATCATCAACCTGATCCGCAGCGTGCGCACCGTAGCGCGCTTCCCGCTGATACTGGTCAATACGTTGATTATCGTGTATGAGATGCTCGTGGGCTGAGAAGATGGGGGTTGCAACACGAAGTTGGATTCACGATCAGAGTCTCTTGACATGGGACACCGACACAGAAAGCAGGGGGGCCCACTTCTTGAACAGTGAGCAATGGCAGCGCCACGCCTGGGCTCGAGAGGGTAGAGTAAGAAGGCAAATGTTGGCGCAACACTGCATCCCAAGACTATTGGAAAGAGAAGCGGTCTTGGCTTCCAACCGAGCGAAGGGGTATGGTCGAAAAGACAATTTGAAACGACTGGTGGAAAGAGGAGTGCAGAGCGCATGTCATGTGCGCGCTCTCTGCGGATTTTATACGCTGCGAACAACGTCTAGAGTACAGTGCTCGCCGCTAGACTACTGTAGTGCTACAAGAAAGAACCCGTCACGAGAAGACGCCGTCGCTATGCTCAACTCTCCCATGCTCAACTTCTTCTGACCTGTCGGATACTGCAGAGTGTACGTGACATTATTCATAGCAAGTTACCAGACTTCTTCCTGCCCAAGCTGAATCTGTTTTTCAGCTTGCTCTCCCGCGCGGTGTCACCCGTGGGGCTGATGATCTGCTGCGTGCGCGAGACGGTATCTGAGGGCGGGTTTTCGTCAATGACGGCATGCTCGCTTCCTCCTGTGCCTGCCGCATCGCCGCCAGCTTTTTCCTTGGAGCCTCCCCAAAACTTGGGCCGTTGCCGGAGATTGAGACTCGGATGGCGGAGTTTGAAGGAGCCACCACTCAGCTTGAAGCTCTTGCCTGGCGTTAAGCTGTCTGACGTAGCGTCGTGTGGTGGCTTTTCTGACACGTCGCTGCTGCTGCCATCCCCTACATTGATGGGAGGTAGTGGACCGGGTGCTGTTTGTTGAGGCAACAAGGATGGGCCATGATGTTGTGGTGCGGTGACGGCATGATCCAGACTGAGAAATGGGTCCAGCTCGTCCGCTCGCGATGTAGTTGGTGATACAGGTGAAAACTTGGGTGACATGCCGCCGTTGGTCAATGCATCAGCGCTTGATCTTCCTACGCTCACCAGGTCGTCGGAGAGGTCGTCGTTACCTGCGGCAAACGCATCGGCGGTAGTCTCTTGATAGAAGAGTACATATGCACAGGCTGGATTCTTAGCCTCACCGCTGAAGAACTGGCGAACGTAGTTTTTGTCGACCGGCATCACCAGCTCATCATCTAAGAGAATCCACCCATCTCTTTGCGTCTTGACGACAGCAACATAATGGCCATGGAAAGGTGTGCCCCCAAGATGAACAATGACGGCGTACAATTCGTACAGCCGGTCTGGGTCCTCGGCGTCGTCGGTCGTGTTGGGCAGGCGGAGGAAGAAAGGGTACGTGACGCGATGGAACAGCTTCTGCATACGTTCGAGCTCCTCAATGTACTTGAAGCGCTTGAGGTGCAGGGCCAAGATGCGAGGGAGCCGCTTGATCTTCATGCGTTTCTCCGCCTCTTGGAGGCCGCCGCACTTGTCGCAGTGGAATTTATTTCTCTCGCAGAGCATCTCCTCTTCAGAGAATTTGCGGAGACATGATGTGACGGAGGAGTGTTCTTCAAGATCCACAGACAGGTCCAGGAAGACTTCATCTCGTTGTGAAATATTCTCGCAGGTCAAACAGCGTGTTTCGGACGTCAAGGTGCCTTCAAAAAGCTCGTGTACCCAAGAAGCTTTGACGCTCATGAGGTCGCCGCCGGCCTCACCCCTTGCCTTCTTGGAAGCTGCCTCGACGGATTCGACAACTTCATTCAGCAGTAGATTGAGGAATTCATGGGCATCCTGATGTATAGGCGCACGGAAGATGTCGTAGTTCCGCTTCAGAACTTCCAGGCCTTTGGACGGCGTGACGATGCCCGTGCGGGCATCGTGAGCCAGTATGGCTTCGAACATATCTTTCAAAGAGGTGAAGAGTGACTCAGGCATATCGTAGAGGGTCGCATTGCTCTTCTCAAGGGTGATGTGGGGCCCCGAAACAAATGCCTGCTTCTTGAGATATTCAAAAGAATTCTTGTCTTCAACCTTCTCGCCAGCAGCTGGAGCAGGGACCTTGTCTTTAGAGCCTCCCCAGAGGTTACTCAGCGCTTTTGTGTTTGCAGTCTCGGACGTGATGTTGCCGCCCACCTCTGCAGGCGTTAAACCTTCGACAACGGGCGGCCGCGGTGAGGCGGCGCTCAGAGCCTTTGCCTTGTCCAGAGAAACCTGTGAGGGAAAGTTCATAACATTCTCTCGGAACGGTTCGGAGAAGTACAAGCACTGCACTACCGAGTTGAAGTAGCAGGTGTTGCTGGGCTGTGCGTGTGTCAGCATTGGGTCGTGGCAGGACATTGGCTCGCGCTCATACGTTATGCATTCCAAAGAACTTGTCCGTTCCGTCTTCTCGAAGTGGGCCGGCATCTTGCAGGAGCTGCTCGATGGCAGACAGAGGTGTAGCCGGAGAGGCCTTCTTCGCGGGTGAGCCATTGGTGGGGCTCGCGGGACTCTTCAGGACTTCGTCAGCGGAAAGGTTCAAAACTAGGTAACTAGCGAGCGGTCAACGTACATTGCTCTTCAACCGGCCAAATAGAGACGACATTGTGGGTGGTTAGGTCGAGTCCGGGTGAATCACGGTGCTCGACTGGAGCCACCTCCACCCCGAGGCTACAGCGAACGTGACGGAGAGACAAAAGTCTAGCTTCCAGCCCGGTCATGCATGGAATTGAACGGAGAGTGTGATGTTGAGGGACTACGCGGTCGGTAAGGTTACAAGATTTTAAGGACAGATGTTGGGCATTGGTGCTACACCGGCGCTGTATAGGTGGGGGACGGAGAAGGACTGAGGAGCGGGAAGTACAGGGAACGTGGCGCAGGGCAATTGCTGGCGAGGGCTCGGCCGTTTGGAGAAGGCGAAGAAGGGGCAGGGAGTAGGAGCAGTAAAAGGGCGCAGGACGGCGCAGTCGAGTGGACGCGGCGTAAGGTGAAGGGCGGGCAGCGCACTGCTACGTAAGGGCGGCACAGCCGATCCCTGCACTGCGCGCTGGGAGTGTGGGGGGGGGGGGAGAACTGGAGGAGGATGAACGCCAGACTGTCTGGCTGGATAAGCACATGCAGTGTCAGACTCTGTGCTCCATCGCAGGTTTTCCGTCTGCACCTCACGGCAAACCTACGGGCGCCACACCACGTGGCATCTCCCAGGAGCTCAAGGATGGTGTTTGGTGTATACCCGTTGACAAGATCGGCGCCGGGGTGAGCTGGAGCTTGTCTCCTCTCTCCACACCACCTTTGCCAGCTCGCCCTTGCGCAGCTCCTCGTCGCTCTCCTCTGCAACCCTCGGCCGCGGACAGCCTCCATTCGATTGCAGCAAGACCGCCGTCCTAGCTCCGCAGTCACACCCTGCCATGGGACATCTGCGTCGACAGGGCAGCCTCCGAGGCGGCGGGCAGTGGGCGCTCCTGCTGCCATGAATACTCACGTGGAGTCGCCGCCGCCGCCGCCGCCGCCAGCACCGCCGTCGCAGTCCAGCCCGAGCCCATCACGTCGGCGCCGAGATATATGCCGGATATACCACCCCCCATACCAACCACCAGAAAGGAGTCCGGCATCCCGTTTCGACCAATGCGTCGTGGACGCCGTTCAGATTGACACTTTCCATGCCGCCACTGGGTCCGGCGGAGTTCAAACGGCAATGCGTCCTCGCGGCCTATTGGTCCCGCTTGGACCCATTAGCACTCCATCAAGATGAGCGACGAATTATATCCATCGCCGACCCGGCCCAACTCTACAATTATCTCGCCATCCGGAACAGCATCCTGCGTCTGTGGCTCAAGAACCCTGCCGTCTTTGTGTCTCTGGACGAGGCCATCGAATGTGCCAAGGACAAGGCCTTCACTGGCTTTGCCGTCATCGCATATGAATGGCTAAGTCGACGTGGTTACATCAATTTTGGCTGTCTCACCATCACGACTGAGCCCATTCAGCAGCCCCTGCACCTCACCAAGCAGACAACTATTGTTATCGTTGGTGCTGGTGTCTCGGGCCTGGCCTGCGCCCGTCACATTGACAACTTCATTAGACTGTTCCCAGATCGATGGCTCAAGAGGAGGCGAGAGCTCCTTCCCCGAATTCTGCTCCTGGAAGGTCGCAAACGAATTGGCGGTCGCGTCTACTCGCACCCTCTGAGGAGTCAGGTGCCAGGCAGCCTTCCCGGAGGTCTGGCCAATACCGCTGAGATGGGGGCCCAGATCATCACAGGATTCGAGAGAGGCAATCCTCTTGATGCTCTGGTGCGGGGCCAACTGGCTTTGATGTATCATTCTCTCAAGGATGATCTGGTTTTGTACGATCACAACGGTGTCATGGTCGACGAGGCTCGGGATCGTGCCATGCAGGCTCTCTATATCCGCATTCTGGAGACTGCCAGCGAGTATGGTTGGAAACCCGCGTCGAAGATGGATCCAAGCGAAGAGCCCAAAAAGATGCCCGATGTACCCATGAAAGACGCTGCAGATGTCGATTTTGTCAACCCGGCAATGTTGAGTAATGGTAGTGGCAATATCAACGTGGCACAGCTAGACGCCACAAGACTCAATGGTGCAATGACCAATGGGGTGTCCCAGAATGGCACTCTCCTCAACGGTGCACCTGACCATGGCGTGCCACTTAACGGGACATTCCTGAATGGCAGCTATCAGAATACCGTTCCTGTGAACGGGACTCACCTGAACGGTTTTGTGAAGGTCTGCTGATTTCATCCCTTGTACTTCCATCTCATCTGACACATCTCAAATAGCAGGAGACCACGAAACCATCACTACCGACGCTCGGCACCCTCATGGACTCCATAGTGCAGAAGTATCAACAAGAAAAGGGCTTGTCAGCGCAAGATATGCGTCTCCTCAATTGGCATTACGCAAACCTCGAGTATGGCAACGCCGTCAACGTCAACAAAATCAGCCTTGGTGGCTGGGACCAAGATGGGGGCAACGAGTTCGATGGAAGCCATGCCCATATTCTCGGAGGCTACACTCAAGTGCCTCGAGCTCTCTGGCGCTTCCCAGAGCCTTTGGACGTTCGGTTTCAGAAGATTGCGGCCAGAATCAACTATACCGGCGAGGACGTTGCTGCCCTTCCCAAAGGCTATTACAAACCTCCAGCAGTCATCTCTTGCTCCGATGGAACTCTTTACGAAGCAGACCATGTCGTCTCCACCCTCTCCCTGGGTGTAATGCATAATAACCCCCCCGATTTCTCTCCACCTCTCCCCAGCTGGAAGACTTCCGTCATGGGCCGCATGGGTTTCGGCGTTCTGAACAAGGTCATCTTGGTGTTTGACCACGTCTTCTGGGAGCGTGACCGGGACATGTTTGGCCTCCTTAATCAGACATCTCCCGCCCCGGACAGCATGAATCAGCCCGACTATGCGAGAATGCGCGGCCGTAGCTTTCTCTTCTGGAATTGCGTCAAGACGTGTGGTCGTCCGCTGCTCGTCGCTCTGATGGCAGGTGATGCGGCCGAAGAAGCGGAGCACCGCTCTGATGAAGCCATGGTCGGCGAAGTCACGCTGCGTCTTGCACAGATCTTCAAGTTGCCCCAGACACCGCGCCCGGTCGAGGCGATTGTGACGCGGTGGCGGAAGGATCCCTTTGCAAGAGGAAGCTATAGTTATCTCGGACCGCACGCGCAGCCTGGCGACTACGACTTGATGGCCCAAAAGGTCGGCAATCTGCACTTTGCGGGCGAGGCTACGTGTGGCACACATCCTGCCACGGTGCACGGCGCGTATCTGAGCGGCCTGAGAGCCGCCAGCGAGGTGATTGAGGCAATGATCGGCCCTATCGGCAAGTAATTGTGTACACTATTCGCTTTGGGAAACTCGATGTACAGTCTCTGCATGATTGCGGCGTCCTTCTCTCTCACACTGTACCAAGTATTCGTGTAAACTAAAATCGTCTTGGCCTCCTCTACAAACACCCTCTCCTCCACCGTGAACAACCTTTTACTCCCGCAGCCCCTCCACACGCCCCTCCAAATCCCGCACCCACGCCTCCACTGCGCCGCGGTTCTGCGTCCCGCCCTCCTCCGCCCGCCGCACCGCCGCCTCGACGCGCTCGAGCCCCGCGCGCCACCGCTCAATCTCGTCCGCGCACCGCGCCTGCAGCTTCTCTAGCCCCGCGAGCTGCTCACCCGCGACGCCCGCCTGCGCGTGCAGCGCGCGCAGGCTGCGCAGCCGCTCGAGCAGCGCCGGCAGCAGGGGGGCCAGGCGCTCGATCTGCGGCAGCGCGGCGTGCAGGGCAGCGACTTTGGCGGTGGTGGCGGCGTCGACGTCGGCGCTGGGTTTGGGGGCGCCGATGCCGCTGCGCGGGCGGTCGCTGGTTGTTGTCGATGGGGCTGATGGTGGGGGTGCTGCGGAAGAGGCGGTGGTGGCGGAGCGGGCGTCGGCGAGGCGCTGCGCGTCTTGTGTGAGGGTGGCGATTTGGCGCGAGAGAGAGTCGAGGGAGGGGGCTGTGGTGGCGGAGATGATGGAAAGCTGTGTCTCGAGGAGGGAGAGTGAGGCGAGGACTGGTTTGGGAGGAGGAGCGTTGGTCTTGTTGGTGGAAGATGGAGTGAGCGGTGATGTTGTCGGGATACCTAGGGCGGATTCGAGGGACGCAAGACGTGATTCGAGGGATGCTGCTCTCTGGAGTGGCTGGAGTGTGTCGGAAGGAAGAGGTGGTTTTGGGGTGGTAGGCTGAGGGTGGGGCGCAGACGAGGTAAGAGGAATTGTTGGCTTTGACCGACGCGAGCTGGTGTCCAAGGTTTTGAGAATGGCGCTGAGATGGGCCATTGCGTGCTGTGTGTCATTGTTGCCAGCCTCGGGTCCTTCGTCCTGCTCCGCTTCAGGAGTCACTTTGCTGGCTTCAGCCTGCACCTCTTCTACTTCGCGCTTTAGACGAGCAATGCGCTGCTCAAGAGTCTCTTCGTCTTCGGCAGACTCCGCGCCATCTTCCTCATCGCTGAAACGCCCACTTGCAAACTCCTCGCCGCCATCTTTTCTACGCCGTCGCCTCGACGTGACGCGATAGCTTCTGGTACGTGGCTTGATTGAGTTGTGGCTTGGATGCAAGCGGTCTGAAAAGTCGGCGCGCTTTGCGTCTACTTTGGATCGCGCAAAATGTGAGCGCGCTACGGAAGGGTGGAGATTGGGGCGCTCTATGCGTGACGCCGTCTTTTCCAGCTCATCGTCTTCGTCAAGATCCTTGTAGGAGGAAGTAGCCGAGGTGGACCGTGTAGGTGACGAGCTGCCATCGTCGTCGACAAGGTCTGGGGTTTTGTATTCTTGTGGAGCAGAATCCTGAAGTGTTGTGTAAGTTTGGACGACTGACTTGGGTCTGGGGAGGGCACGGATCACTGAGCGCGTACAATGTCAGGAAGGCCTAGTTCTGCGAAATTACGCGTGTGCGCCATGTTGCTCGCTAGTCCGCTGTAGACAAGTTGGCCTGCAGTGTGGACCTTAGAGGTAGTGTCAGAGAGGGATACCAATGGACGCGCCTGCGGAGCTGTGGAGTGCAAATAATGATGGCGGTGATCTACCCACCGCCTGTGGCGCAGCGCGGGAGCTTGTCCCCTGACCAGGCGCCCGCATTTCGTCTTCCTGAAACACCTCCCCACACCTCTCCTCTACAGCATCCACCTACTTCTACAAGCACAAAACCACGTCTCAATAATCATACAACCGCAATGAAGAAGTTCATGGGCAAGAAGGACAAGGGTTCCGACGATGTCGTCGACGACAGCAACCGCTCCCGCCTGTTCGGAAAGTCGAAGAACAAAGGCCCCGCCATGGCCAGCGACAACCCGTATGCGCAAGCCCCGATTCCTCAGGCCGATCCGTATGCTCGTGCTGGTCCGATTCCTTCAGTCAGCTCCTACGCTCCTTCCACTGTTTCCTATGCCAGCTCATCCGCCAGCAAACCACCGCCCTCGTACACATCCGGATACAGTGGTATGACTGACGACTCAGTACGTCGGGATAAGTCCCCTGTTCCTCTCGGCGGATATGGAGGCGCACCGCGTTCTGGCTATGGGCCGGGTGCAGGCGGCATGAGTGGCTACGGCCAAGACCAATACAGCAGGGCGAGTGAGTCCTCGGGCGGGCTCGCACCCCCACAACGCGCAGGTGGCTATGGCGGCCTGGGTAGGTCGAACAGCCGGGAGACCATGCAGACTGATGCCGGTAGAGATCAGTTATTCGGTGATGCGCGGGAAAGGGCACAAAAGAAGCAAGACCACACTCTGCCTTTAGGAGAAGGCCAGTACGGCAATACGGAGGAGCCATCCAATTATGGTGCTGGAGATCCAGGAGACATGTATAACCGGTATCAGGACCGACAGCTGACGGTATGTGATCACTCCCAATTCCTTGTCTGCGAAGCACAGCCGTACTGACACAAGTAACACAGGCCGAAGAGGAGGAAGAGGAAGATGTCGCCGCAACAAAGGAGCAGATTCGCTTCATCAAGCAACAGGACGTCGCCTCCACACGTAATGCTCTGCGCATTGCTCAGCAAGCCGAAGAAACAGGACGGGCCACTCTCCAGCGTCTGGGCGAGCAGGGCGAGCGCATCCACAACACCGAGAACAATCTAGACTTGGCTTCCAACCAAAACCGTCTCGCCGAAGACAAGGCTCGTGAGCTCAAACACCTGAACCGCAGTATGTTCGCCGTTAAGGTAGACAATCCTTTCACAAAGTCTTCGCGGAAGAAGGATCGTGACCAACAAATCATGGACAAGCACTACTCGGAAAGAGAGCAAAGGCAAGCGACCCGCAGGGAGGCATACCAGTCCGCCGCTCGGAAAGATGAGACCGGAAGAGAGCTGGCCAAGGGATCCAGCGGTATTCCTGTCAAGAAGAATCTTGCAGAGCGGTCAAAGTATCAATTTGAGGCCGACTCTGAGGACGAGGCCATGGAGGAAGAGATTGAGAACAATCTCGATCTCATGGTTGGCGCCGCTAGCAGGCTGCACATGGTCGGTCAAGCCATGGGTAGAGAGGTCGACGAGCAGAACAAACATATCGATCGCATTGTTGGCAAGGTAAGCCTACCTACCCTGGACGTCTTGATATGCTCGGAAAAGCTAACATTGTGCAGGCGGATCGCGTGGATGACCAGATCGTGATGAACAGGGCACGCTTGGATCGCATTAAATAAGAGAGGACTCGCAGCATCGGGAGAGCATGAGGGCGTTAGCTGATTCATGGAGGGACATTGCCGTGGGACGGAACCAATAATCATCATACGGCACAGGTTTTCAGGACACTCTTTACGCTGCTGGTTTTCATTTTGTTGGACACTATATTTTAATCGAGACGAGACATAGCGAGCCAATGCTAGTATTTGGAGCTTTGGAAGACGTGAAGTTGACCAAAGGCATCGGACGAAGCTTTCTAGATTTTGAAACCTACCGCAACTGCCTTGTGACTTCCTCTATCTATGTGAAACAGTGTCCAGATGGGTTGTTAGTCCATGCACGGGCCATGGCATGTGAAAGCTCATCTTTTATATCTTGGACCCTTCGCGGCCCGCACCTTCTTCGCGGCTTATGGCGGCACAAATTCCGCATCATCTTTCAAGTTTGGTGTCAGGTCTGTAGAAGAAAAACCCACCTTCGCTTCAGTCCGCATGCTGCGCAAGCTCATCTACGGCATGGCTTCGAGTCCCAAACGGGTGCCCATCCCCAAGAATGGCGTCGATTACCGAAACACGGTTGTCCTTGCGCCAATGGTCCGATCAGGCGAACTTCCGAGCCGCCTGATGGCGTTAAAGTATGGCGCCGACCTTGTGTGGGGTAAGAGCCGCTCCAAAGATGACATTCCAGCTATTTTTGTTCAGAGATTGACATTTCTACACAGGCCCCGAGACCATCGATAGAGCGATCATAGGCGCGACCCTACGACAGAATCCTCGCGCAAACACCCTTGAATGGATTCGCTACCCGAACAAGGGCCAGAAAGACCCCTCGCACAACGAAACGGACAGAGCCAGCGTCATCTTTCGCATAGCACCCGAGCAGGAAAAGTCAAAACTTATATACCAGGTTGGCACTGCATCGCCTGAACTTGCGGTCCAGGCTGCACTTCAAGTCGCGCCATACGTAGCGGGTGTGGACGTCAATTCTGGCTGCCCGAAGCCATTCAGCACGAGTGGCGGCATGGGTGCAGCACTTTTGTCCACTCCGGATTTATTGTGCGAGATTCTAGAGCGACTGGTCAAGGAAATTGGCGAGAAATATGAGATTGGCATTTCTGTCAAGATTCGGCTACTCAAGACGGAGGCTGAGACACGGACATTGGTGGAGCGACTCGTGAAGACTGGAATTACTGGTCTAACAATTCACTGCCGCACGCGCTCGATGCGCAAGACGGAAAAGGCAATTCGTGATCAGCTGTGCATGGTGGCCGAAGTTTGTCGCGAAGCAGGAGTTGCATGTGTCATGAACGGCGATGTCGACGACCGAGCGCATGCCGAACAGTTGATGCGTGAGTATGGTGTGGATGGCGCGATGATTGCCACGGCTGCCGAGAAAAATCCGTCAGTATTCCGGGAACAAGGCTTGGGTGGGCCAGCCCCCTGGGAGGAGGTGCTCTTCGAATACATGCGAGCCGCCATCAAAGTGGAAAACCGTTGGGGAAACACTAAATTTTTATTGGCGCAGATGCTTCCAGGGAAAATACAGACAACGAAGAATCTCAGCAAGATGAAGAACTACGAGCACGTGTGCCGAACTTTCGAGCTTGACGATTTGTTGGAGGACGCAATTAGGGTGGACGCGCTCTTGAATCTAACAAATCATGAGACTAAAGGCGAGAGAGCAAAACGAAAAGGGGGAGAGAACCAGCCTCCTGCGCTGCAATCAGATGCAAAGCGCCAGCGGCAGAAAGAGCCAAGTAAGACGGACTTTGAAGGTGATCAAGCAGCACAGCAAATTCTGTCAACTGCGGCAGTTGCAGTGTGATATCATGACATGTCATTATCAATATGCTGCTGCTAAAAAGAGCAACCCCCTGTTGCATTTCGTGTTGAGCATGCTGCAGTCGTGTTCGAGTTTGTGAAGAGCTTTCCATGCAATTCTGAGGGAAAGCTGCATTGGATATCACGTGCGGAAATTCGAGGCTCGCACTTCCGAGCCAATCATGTCCAAAGACCCGAGCAGTCGATCGGCAGGGGGACAGACCTCTGGAAGACTGATCCCAGAAAGCGACTGTTCCATGGGCTGTGAGGACGGGGATAAATTGTTACCCGCCCCGGAATTCTACTTTGCTGCCGCGCTAGGCCGCTCGTCCACATCCGAGTCACGCACGTCACGAATCATGCGAATAGGGAGATTTGCCGCTCGGATGCGGCTGAGCGCCACGCCACTGGCATTGAACCGCGTGATATCTTTCCGCTCTCGTTAGGACAGGGTCGGTCTTGCATCTCGCCGGTCCAATGGAATTTGTGTAACCAGTCTACAGAAGGTCAGATTGTGCTCAGCGCCCCAGCGTCAAGGCGATAGCACTTCGCGCTTGAGTCTGAATGGAGCAATTACCGAATCCAATAGGGGAATAGTGCCGTGTGACCAGCCTCTGGCGAATGAGTGGGGACGGTATGAAATTGCCATGTCATGGAGGGGGCCACGCACCTGGTGGTGGCTTGCATGCAGTAGTATCTGGGCCTCTGCAGCCTGTACAACACTGCCGTCACGCTGGGTCCATTGCGACAACCACCAGCAGCACGCGAGTAATGGTCTGCAGGAAGCTACCTTGCATGATTTCCCAAGCTAGAGGACATTGAGGCGGTGTTTTACGCGAGCCGATCTTCTGGAAGCTTGCGGGTCCTGCCGCGGATCAAAATGCTGCTGGGAGGAAATCTGGACGCTCCTGTGCTTTTCCATCTGCCCCGAATGTGCTCGTACTTGCCCCGCTGCTCGGCATCCGATCCGCATATGCCTATGCGTCCGCAACCTGGGTCCTTGTTGAGGCAATTCCCACTGCTCCGTCCCCCGTCACCCGTTAACATGCATACTGCGCTCGGTCTGGCCGCCGCGTCGCCATCCTGCCGGAGGAGCTGGACAGCGAATCCTTGTACCTGGTTGACTCATAAAGTTTTGTTCATCCCCAACCAGGCGCTATGCTCAATTTTGCCGGTTGGTGCCTCGCGTACCTCCATCAACAACTAGGCCATGGCCCCCCCACTCTCGCCCGAAGAATCCATGCACAGCCCCCATGACAATGCTCGACAAGACACTGATTTCGCTTCTGCGGTATCCCCGCCTTTGACTACCGGTAGGAGTCCACGCTTCACAACATCTGGACAGCCGCTCCCTCAACGCCTGAATAAGCATACCGGCCATGGAGTCGAGTCTACGTCTGTCGCTTCTACCCCTGCCGCATATGCAACCGAGACGGAAGGATCTACAACTTCAGGAACATTTGCAGTCTCGTTGGCAGGTCTCCCTTCCGTGCACCCCGCACTACAGAGAAAAGGATCAAAGGTCTCTGTGGCATGCCAGGCATGCAAGCTGAAAAAAACTAAAGTGAGTATTGATTCCTACCTCGTCTGCCACACTAGTCTCATCGATATATAGTGCAGTGGGTCAGCGCCCTGCGAGTCTTGCGTCAGAAATGGGGTATCTGAGACATGCGAAATCAACGAAGGCCTGGACAGTAGGCGGAAAACCACTAGAAAACGAGAGGTCGAAGAGAAGATTCGTTTGGAAAGCCTCATAGACCACGTTCGTGCTCTCTTGGGATCCGGTAGGGATGGAGAAATCAGCCGTCTATGTGGAATTGCCGAGAACGGAACTAGAGAGGATTTTGACGCCTACCTCGAGAGCCAGGACCCAGAAATCCAACAACGCCTTTCACATTCCGTCATGTCAAACTTGAGATCCACCTCGATCGAGCTTGCGGCTCGGGAGTCAAAGAGGACGCGCTCAGAGAACAAGGCTCCACGTCGTACCGCTGCTGGGGTGGCGTGGCTGTGCCAAGATCCTTACATCAAAGTCCCTGCTGCGCCTTGGGTCACCGATACTGACGACCAGCAATTTGTTTCACATCTGGTATCCCTTTGGTTTACCTGGCAATTCCCTCTTTGGTTGTGGTTTGATCGTGAACCCTTTCTCGAGGCCATGAGGCAGGGCGATGCTAAGAACCCCAACTGCTCACCATTTCTTGTGAACTGTATCATGGCCGAAGCATGTGTAAGTAAAGACGATGGTCAATGCCAACGGTTTATTGCTAAGATATGCGCAATCTTGTTAGCTCTTCGCGGATGATATCAGATCATATCTGTCCCATAACAATTCAAGATACATGAGCCATATCTTCTACAAGAGAGCTATAGAGCTCTTGGATAAAGACCCGCGGCCATCGCTCACATCTGTTCAAGGACTTGGTATCCTCACCACCTTGTATGCCTCTCACAAGTGATCCCCGGGCTTGCATTCACACACTGACAGCCACGACTAGTTGTGCACAGCGGGGAATCGACCGAAATGGTCGTCTCTGGGCTGCGCAGATGTACCAGATGGCGCGAGATCTCAATCTTGCAAATGCTCAGCAACTGACAGAAAATGCGACCGCCTGGGCTGTCTACTCTTTCCAAGGGTAAGACACTCAGTAATTTGAAAATGCAAGTCTGTTTCTCATCAACGCGACTAGTGTTACAGCACAGATAATGCAACGGCCAAACGCATCGGATGCCTTCCAGCCGACGTGGACACCGCACTGCTCTGAAAGATGTAACAGATATTCGTGGCAACAGTATCCGAGCAATAACGAATCATCAGTACCAGCACATTCTGATTGTCTACGATACGAGCTGAACAAACTTGCCGGCATCAGCACCGAGATCAACACTGCGCTTTTCACCAGAACGAACAAGGAAGGTGGAATAGGAACAGTCGAAAATGCCAGAAGTCTGCTGGACAAGGTTCAATCCTGGAAGAAGAACTGGTCTGCTTGTCTCAAGGATCCAGAGGGAACTGTACCGCACGTTCTTATCCTATTGTGAGCTCGAAGAGGTGAAAGTCACGGATTGAGCGCTAATACTGATGACAGCATGCACTACCATTACATCTTGTCGAGCATATGCATTATTTTCGCCAAGCGTAGAGTTTCTGCAGACGACTCAGACAATTCAACAAAGCTGAACCTGATGGATCGAGCACGCACAGAAGCATTGCAAATTGCACATCTCGCAGCGTCATTGGAAAGGAATTGGCCCTCGGTGCCTGTGCATAATTTCCTCGCACACATTGCGTACGTCACGGCGATTGTACTTCTACACACCGGCCTTGATGATTCTGAGAGCGTCATAGCTTTTGAAAACCTCTGTGGCTTGATAAAGGCATTTTCAAAATGGGGAGAGCTGGGGCTGGGAATGCAGCTCCAAATCGGCTGCGTAGAAGTGCCTCGAGTATCGTCAACTCGCATTCCGCCTCGGGTCCGACAGTTTGTGGACGACATGCGGCAACATGCTGAACTCAAGTGCAGGGAACGAACGATTTCTTTTAACAGTGGCTATCCTAGCTTCGCTGCCGCTCTAAACAGGGAAGATCCTGCTCATGCGGCTCTGGATAGACTTTTCGAGCAACGCTAGAGTCACCAAGTTTCAAGCGCTGATCATCGGCACGCAACCACCCAGTCTCTCTATTTCCCTTTTCGGATCTCACTTGGTGTGACTTGGATTTTGTGGAGACAGCGAAACTAGCGGTCTGATCAGCAGAACGATTACTAACTCAAAAATGAAGCCGCCACCGTAACCACGTGGCGCTTCGGTCTCGCTTTCACATATTCGTGGCGAGCACTCAGGCCCAGAGCTACCGTACGTATTATGTGCTAAAGAGTGAAGCAAAGCAGACGACATCGATCTTAGAAGAGTCGGGGAAAGCCGTTGATCTCGCAGGTGTACAAAGGACCTGCATGATGGGGCTGCTGCATGCTCGCTTCGCGTACTAGTCAGTAGACCACCGTCGTTAGCATGCGTGCCTTTGCAATCCCGGGCCATCAAGGGACCGATAACTCTCAAACGTCAAAAAGAGTCAGCTACATTGCATCTACAGACAGTGAATATCCCATTTGCCAATTTGGGTAGGCCTGGGCGCAGCTGACGCGTAGACTGTGTCATGACATTTCCGATACAGGAGCTCGTCTTCTTTATCACTCATCACCAATTTCCCATTGCATGTAAGCGGCAATACTAGCGTGGCACGCCCCGCAAATTGATCGACGGCCTGGGAGACTTACCCAAAACGTCAGACTCGTGACTCTGCGAAAGTGACATTCGGATTAATGCGGAGAAACACAACCTCCACTCGACACCAACATTACCTTGTGCTCCTCTGAGCCGAAATGATACGTGCAGCTTTTTCGCCATGCAAATGAGGCGTTCTTGCTAACCCAAGCAATGATCTTGGCAGGAGCAACGGGATCATGAAACAGAAATGTTTTGAAGCCGACTTCACCCAACTAACGGAGCCATCAAGCTCTAGTAACTGATAACCGAAAATGTGTACCGTGAGGGACGATCTACACATGTATGCAGATCGAAACGAGACATAGCAGAAATTGTGCGGAATCTGGTCTCACAATTAGCTTTATTGGGTGTTACGAGTCATGACAAGCAGAGTCAGCACGAACTATGCGAAGGAAAGTCAAGCGGTGGCGACACGCTGCTACGCACGATAAGTCTCTGGAGATCTGAAGTTTTGACGAGCGTCATCTGGATCGTCGGCTTAAAGTTCCCTTCTGGATTTTTTTCTCTTAAGCGCCGCGGAGCACTTCCCAGGCCGCTACCGCATCCACATCGCAACACCCATGCTCGAAAGTTCTTAGTGGATTAAAATTGCGCATGCATGCAGCATTGAGTCCCTGTGCAGATACATGATGCATGCATTGAGGAGGTCCAATTCTTGCAGTGCGAACGCGCTAATGTTGCTCCCGGCTCGTCCGAGGAGAAATGACAATCAAGCGAACGGACGAGTTCCATAGATTGCAGGCCGTGTAGGGTAGATCGTGTTGTGGGTGGATCATCGATCCCCAATGTTGGCGGCATGTCAGGTGCCCGTTGATAGCATGCCACTGAATTTGGCCGGCAAAGACAAGTCGTCTCACATCGTGGATAAGCGGTAGACTATAGGAACTGTGTAAGTCTTTCTGGAACACTTTTCCAGATTCATGCAGTTATTTAGGGATTTGTTTTGACCAGTCTCAAATGCCTAATTCCAATGCATCTGCCGGAACCAGCTCACCGGGTATTCACAAATCGGCGAGCCAGAGCTTACATGTGCCAGCGCATGACTATGAGGTGCAACACATCCGATTTCTCGCCCTACTCTCATCTGTGTTTGTTTTTCTGTGCTTTTCTGTGCTTTGCATGACCCGAGTGTGGTAGACTCGCCTATTTAAACTGACATGATGAAGCCACCCCGGGGTGCAGGGGTCCAGTAGAACCAACGTTGACGTTCTTGGCGGTGAATCTTGCTTTTCACTACATCACGTCAACTTATCCTGGAATGCTGAACACCAAGACATATCTTACATGCTGTCGTTCGACTTGCGGTTGCGTGTGTACTGGAGCAGTGACGGTAGCGACTGCTGAGCCTTGAAACCACAGGACGGGTGCAACTCCTCCAAATCTGTCAACAGCGTCCAGGTCTTGGCCGTGACACTGGTTAATGAAAGATGTCTATTTCCAAATGCCCTTCAAACTAACAACATTTCAGGTCTGTGACTGCAGAAAGAAGGAGAAAATAATCCCAGGTAAACGTAGTACATCCAACACCGCATCCACCACGCCATCTTTTCCACCATGCCAGCGGGCCTAGGCGGCTCCAACGTCTTCAACGACGACGACAGCGACGACAACGCCAAGCCAACACACGGCAAGGTAAACCACCTCGCCGTCGAGTCCAAAGCCCCGGACGCCGACGGAGACGATGACGAAGAAGACGACTACATGACCTTCGCCCTGCCCGACGACACCGCCGGCAAGCCCGCCGCCGAAACCTCCCTCCAGCGCGCCGCCCGCCTCAAGCGCGAAGCCGCCGCCCGCGCCCGGCCCCTCTCCAAAGCCGAGCTCGCGCAGCAAGAGGCCCTCCGCCGCGAGGAGGCCCTCCTCACCAGCCTCGACCAGAGCAACCGCGGCTTCAAGATGCTGGCCAAGTTCGGCTTCAAGCCTGGCGACGCCCTCGGGCCTGCGTCGCGCGCCCCGCCGCCGTCCACCACCACCACTGACACCGCCGTCGCCGCCTCCGCCGACACAACAGCAGCAGCAACACCGCCAGACACACGCCTGCGCGAGCCGCTCGCCGTCGAGTTCAAGCAGGGCCGCGAGGGCATCGGCCTGGCGAACACGCAGAAGCGCGCCTTCCGCGCCGAGGCCGAGGCGCGGCTGCAGGGCGAGAAGCGGCGCAAGGTCGAGGCTGGCGACTATCGCGTGCGGCAGGCGCAGGAGCGCGACGAGCGGCGCTGCGAGGGCTTGCTGCTTGGGGCGCAGAAGGTTGCGATTGGGCTGGTGGATGATGCGCGGCCGGCGGTGGCGAGGGACGCGGAGGAGGAGGAGGAAGAAGACGAAGACGAAGAAGAGGCTGGAGGGGGAGGGGTGGCGTTGGCGGAGGAGGATGCGAAGCCGTTGCGGGTGATTAATGTGCTGTGGCGTGGGTTGATAAAGGAGCGGCGGGAACGGGACAGGGAGCGGCGGATGCGTGTGGATCTGGTGAACAGCCTGTCGCGCCGGCCGGGGTATGAGGCGAATGCGGATGAGGAGGCGCAGGATGAGCTTGCGTACGACGGGAAGAAGGATGATACAAAAGGGCGCAAGGAGCAGGTGCTTGAGTCGGAGCTCGATGACGAGGACGAGGAGCTTGCCGAGTTCCAAGCGCTGAGCGCGAAGGAACGATTGGCACGCATTGTGGCTTACTTGCGTGAGCAGTGGCAGTACTGCTTCTGGTGCAAGATGCGCTATGAAGACAAAGCGCTAGAGGGATGTCCTGGATCAGAAGAGGACGATCACGACTAGACGGCGCGCACATGTCATCGTAGTGCATTTTTGTTTCCAGCCACAGCCAAAGGCGCTGTGCAGCAGCATACTATTGTACAAAATGACGCTTGGTCGGCATTTCCATCGACCAGCAGCCTCCCATCAAGTTGCTCCCTGCGTTGAAATGATCCTCACTCACCAAGCATCCACCTCAAAGTACTCCTGTTGCCCACGGTCAAACGGGTCGCGTCAGGTTGACGGGAGAGAATCAGAACTTACCTCGCCAAAGTATGTCACCACGACGGTGCGATCAGCAAACTTCCTGCCCGCCAGCGCCTTGAGCGCTTTTTGAGCACCCTCTGAGTCTGCAAACTTGACAAAGATCTTACCGACACCAGGATTCTGCATGCTGCCTCCCTTGGGTCGCGGGATCTTCAGGTCCAATACCTTGCCGAACTTCTCGCATTCCTCCAACACATCTTCTTTGATTTCGCTGTATTCGGAATTGTCCATTAGTTCATCGACAGTTACCATGTTGAGCAGCTGCAGGACGCGGCCATGCTCCAAATCTGCAGACTCGGTGCCCGCAAGCACGGACATGGCAGTGACTCCCTGCTCCAGGCCGCCGACTTGCGTTGCACCGATGCTGGCACGTGTTGCCGCGAGAGAAGAATCGCCAATGGCCATGCCCTGAAGGTTTTCAATTGCCATTTTGCCGACTTCGGGATCCGCATATTCGCAAAAGGCAATGCCTTTGCTCTGGTCTGTGCCAGTGTCTTTGACCAGGACGTACGCCTTGAGTTCACCAAACGCTGTCAATAGCTCCGTCACCTGTTCGTCGGTAAGGTAATGAGGGAGCTTGGTGACTGCAATCTTCTCGGCCGAGTCTCGCACGACTCCAAATTGGGTAGGTTCGGCATCGGTGAGGATGGGCGGGACAATGTAATCTTTGGGGCGGCGGATCTGGAAGCCTGCCGAGGCAAAGCCATTGGACGCGCCATTTTCCGCGGTATCGTGCTCAGCCATGCTGAGGCCATCCATGGCAAGGGTGACAGTGGCGTCTTCAGGAGCGCGGAACTCAAGGAGCACGAAAGAGCGATCTTTGGAGATCTGGGCGGACACACAGGGATCATGCCCGCTGACAACGTTGAGACCATTGAGGTGTAGGTTGATAAAGTCGGCGATCGATTGATCGGTGGCTGCGGCTGGGACATTGCTTGCAAACAGACGCTTCGACTGGCGGGCTTGAGAAGTACGGAGAGCGGGATTGGTGTTGCCACCGGGTGTGGTTTGGTTCATCAAGGCTTGAAGACGGGTGGGATCCATCGTCTGTTGGCGAGGGGCGCCTGGGAGCGGGAACATGCCCGAAAGCTTTGCCTGCTCGGCTGTGACGTTCTCATATCCCGGAGGCTTGATGTCCCACTGCGTCAGACGGCGCTTCTTCTCCAGGATTGGGACAACGTCTGTGAGATCGGGGGTGGGTTCCTTCTTCTTTGGGGGAGGTGATGCGCTGCGCTTCCGGTTGAAAGCAGGGCCACCGCCGCCGCCACCGCCGCCTCCACCACGGCGATCATCACGGTCTCCACCATATCTGCCCCGGCCGGATCTGTCCTCGAACAAGTCGCGGTCGCGACGAGGCGGTCTGTCGTCCTCACGGCGGTCGCGGCCACCCGCGCGTCGGTCGCCACGGTCTCCGTAGTCCCGGTCGTCTCTTCGGTCGCGGTACCTGTCCTCACGCTCTCGTTCACGGTGGTCACGGCTGGAAGAGTAGGGATCGCGGTCGTCGCGACGAGAGCTTCGGTGGCCTGGGCCAGGGCTTCTCGACCGGCGGCGGCGGTCTCCGCGGTCTCTGTCACCCCTGGGCTCGTCGCGGCGAGAAGACTGAGTCGTTGTCAGCGGCACGAAGATGAGCGTGATGGAGCAATGCACTTACATAGCCCTCGCGCGGAGGTCTGTCGCGGCCGCCATGTGCTCCACCTGCCCTGTCAGTGTTTGGGACATTTGCGTCTGTGTTTGACACGTCCCTACCTCGCGAGGAATAGGCGTCGCCGTTCATCCTGCGAAGCGGCTGCCCGACAGATTAGTACTGTGTCGAAGAGGTCACGCTGCCCTTCACAATGAATTTCGCGAAAAGTGGGGGACGACAGTGATTGAGGGAACAGACATGCTGGCGTCGCGAAACAACTTCTGCAAGCTCGCCTGCCAAGACAATTTATGGGTCGACAGCATTCGCCCGTCTCATCACGTACTCCTCTTTTCGCATAGTCGTCTGATCTAAGGACGTGATTCTGTTGTCACAATGCAGCTCGCATCTATCATTTCCGATCTGACAACCCTTCGTGTCTGCGTAAGCTCTACGCCCTTCGCTCCGGCAACCTTGGTCTCGCTGCTAACATCGACCTAGGATCCTAGCGCCGCCCTCGCACTCGTGTCTGTAGGCACTCCATCTTCGACCCACAAGCCGGCCGAAGGGACTCCCGGAACGATCGAAGATGGACACGACCAAGATATGCAGCGTGCAAGAACCCTCTTGCAACTTCACGAGACCGTTAAGTTGGCCTATGCGCCAACGACCACTACCAATGGCGTCCAGCATTCAAGTAGCGCCAGCCGTGAGCTCCAGCAAGCCAGAGACGATGTACGTCGTGTCATGCAAGAACTGAGCTTGAACACTACCTCGTTCTCCCAGAAGCAGCAGACACTCTCTCTCCAGCCAAGCTCCAAGGCCGTGCACCTTGCCCAAGAAGAGCCACAGCACGATGACGACGAAGAAGAAGAAGAAGAAGAAGAAGAAGAAGAAGAAGATGATGATGATGACGAGGTCGATGCGTGGGCTTGAACAACGCAACCGATCAAAGTCAGGCGAATACGACAAGAGCTGATGCCTTTCGAGGTCGAGCTTAGGACTATGTGGAATGCCGGAACCATAACTCGCCTACTCGTAGAAGGCTTGCATGACCCCAACCCCAAAAGGCGCGCGCCGTCGGCCATCTTCCAACCTTGCCAATTCCCTGCGCTGTAGATATGCCATGACAAGTGGATTGCGATGATTCTGTCTGGAAGCATTGGCGGCAAGTCCTGGTGGAATGCTGGTTAGCATGACTAGAAATGGGTAAGAGCAGCCACGTTTACCATCAAAACTACGACGCACGGGCAGCGGCAATGTCGGATCTGGTGGGTATGGGTTGTCCTTGGCTAGCCATGTCACATCCTCACTCGCGTACAAGACATTGCCATCATCCATCTTCACCTTCCAAATGCCGGTCTGGGCGTTGAAACAAGGCTGGTGCAAGCCAAAGTCGCCCGACGGTTGGTAGTCTGCAGGGCTTTTCAAGAAAGGAGAGTACGGAAAGAAGACGAACCCGGGCATAGAGTTGCAATCTCGACCGTGCAATGTCTGCCATTGACTCCGCAACCGATGCCTGCAAGCTTGCATGCGCGGAGCTATGGTGACTTGTTGAGCCTGTGGTGGAGAGATGCGCGAAGAGTTGATTTCTGGCATAGATGTCTTGAAGCAAGAAACTGAGCTACCGTCTAGTGCTGCCAATGTTGCGGATGACATGACTCTGTCAAGCTTCTGTAGAAGCATATTAGCGTATCGCACGAGGCTTTCCTGTACGGAAAGATACTCGCCAACGGTCAAGCTCAGCTCATTCTTGGGTTTCTCGGCCTTGTCTTCCATTTTCACATCGCCGTGACTTTCAAAGCCGTTACCATGCCCATTCTTGCGTTTTTGAATCACGCGCTTACGAAGCTCTTTCTTTGCGGACTTGGCGCTTTGCTCCAGATCGCGAACCACAGATCTAGCTTCACGTCTCCTGACACGGAAGTTCACAGCAGCACCGTCAAACTCGGCGCCATGACGACGGGAACGACGTTTGGTCCTGCCAGAGCTGGTCAACTCCTCTTCGTTAGGTGTCTGAACAGCATCATTGATGATTGGCATGATAATCCGTGCTTGTTTGCGACCGAGGATTGCAGTAACGACACGGCGGCAGAGCAAGTGCTTGCGGATGCGATCTCTTGTGCGGGGTTTGATATGAAGACCATGGTTCTTCTCGCTGCGGTTTGACCTTCGCTGACAAGATGCCAAGTAGTGGCTAGCTCTGCGGTGTTTGCGGTCGTGGCGAGGATGGCTGGTTTCTACGACTATGGTCGCTAGAGGTTCTACGTCGAGCATTAGCTCAGAATCAGGCGTATTCACCAGCTATCAAACCCGCTTACCTCGTTTCAACTCGTTCACTTCGAAATCGACAGTTTGCTCGGGATTGGATTGGGTGAAAACTTCGCTGGGCGAAGTGAGGATGATGGTGGGTGCAGCTTGAGGAACAACGGCTGCAACTGCCTCTACAGCAGTGTCCACAGATGGATTGACTTCTTCCTGGACGATGACAACAGGCCTTGTTGCTGTTGGTGGGGGGGCCTGGACAAGTTTTGCTTCTCGAGGTGCCACGAACACTTGGGTTTCGTCGATTTTCGGCATCGTCTCCTCTGCAGAGACATCCGATACCACAATCACTGGTTGGTCTTCGGGTGCTGGCACAATGATTGGCACTGGAATATTCGAGGCAGCGATGACAACGGGGGTGGGTATGGAATCGTCTTGAATGGCGTCGATGACTTCCACAGCCTTCTCCACTGTCGTAGGCTGGGCTTGCAAGACTTCAATGGGCGCTACATGGTGTGAATCAGCAAAGCCAACATCGCCATCGGGACGCATACCCAAACCTTCATTAATTGTCTCCGCCTGCACTAATTCCTCCGCGACAACGCTGTCAGCGTAATCAGTGAGCTTCTCCTGCACGGCTGACAACGAAAGGTCATCTTGCGTTTGTGCTGCTTCGGGATCGGGAGTCGGAGTTGGCGCAGGAGGCTCGGGAGTCAAGACGCCAGGGACAGCTGCAGGTGCTGGAGTAGGCTCTGGAGTAGGGGCATCGAGGTTTGCTACATTGTCAACAAGAGCAAGTGGAGGGATTCCAGTTTCAGCCATTTCCAGCGGCGGATACAGGCGAGGACAGATGGGCAGCTAGACCTGATCTGCTTGCAGCGTTCGTCAGACATGTTTGAATGCATCTCATTTGAAGGTGACAACGGTATTGGAGATTTTCATTCCACGGATTTGAAGTGATGGAGGTGCGATGAATTCTGGACAAACTCATATGGAAGCGGAATGATGCTGTACTTACCGATGGAACGCTAAACAGTCGGCGATCAGGACGATAATGTCTAGGAATGTGATACGGGAAGCAAACAAGCGAAAGAGCACCGGCAATAGGGACGGTTCGAGGACAACGCAGAGGGGCAAGGATAATGGATAGTGATTAATGGCACAAGGTAGACGAGGGATGATGTGGCCAGATGTGACCAAAAGAGCCAGGCTGGATCGACTCGGCCGTTGCCCCAGTAAGACTCCATGCCGGCTCGCCATGGAGCAAGTGCATCGACGGATGATGCTGTATGCAGAAGGTGGCAGCATAGGAACGTACTTGTACTTGCACTGCTTCCCCTTTTCCACACCCTGAGCGCACGTGACTGAGTGTCACTGCCAAGCTTTGAAGATCTGCGTCTTGGGCTGTTGCGGCTGCAAACAAACGTCACGCGAGTCCCACCAAACTCGCAGGTTTAATTGCGAGCAGCTTCACACACAACCCGACCGACACCCACCACCTCAGCTGCGATGGCGGAAACAGTCGATCAGAAGCTACTTAAGCGGACCAAGTTCCCGCCAGAGTTTGGCCAGAAGGTTGACATGACCAAGATCAACGTCGAGGTCATGAAAAAGTGGGTTGCTGCTCAAGCTTCGTGTTATACTTGAGCTAACAGGTGCAATGCAGATGGATCGCTGGCAAGATCTCTGAGATTCTCGGTAACGAGGACGATATTGTGATTGAGCTTTGCTTCAATCTCCTCGAAGGCGAACGTTTTGTCAGTCTCCCGTGTTCTAGATCCTGCCACGCAATGCTAACCTGACCGACGGCAGCCCAATATCAAGGTTCTTCAGATTCAACTCACTGGATTCCTCGACAAAGACACTGCCCGCTTCTGCAAGGAGCTGTGGACACTCTGTCTGAGCGCGCAGGCCAATCCGCAAGGGGTGCCCAAAGAGCTGCTCGAGGCCAAGAAGCTGGAACTGATTCAGGAAAAGGTTGGTACAAGACTCCACTACACCTAAACCACCTGTGGCTAACTTTTCTTAGCTTGAAGCAGAGAAGGCTGCAGACGCAGCTCGCCAGCAGCGAGACCAAGATCGCATGCGCGGCAAAGACCTCGAGGACATTCGACGGCGGGAACGTAGTGAAAGGGACAATGGACGAGGCCGTGGCGGGTATCGTGGCAGAGGCGGTCGTGATTATGATCGACGCCCTTTTCGCCGTTCACCCTCGCCTTATGGCCGCCGCTCAGACAATGCTGACTCTCGCGGACCTCCTCCCAGACGCGGCGATTCATACGTCCCACAAGGCCGAGGACGTGAAGCGCGTCGGCGTGATCGCCTTTCTTACTCTCGCTCGCGCTCGCGCTCGCGCTCGCCATCTCGATCTCGATCTCGATCTCGTCCTCCTATGAGACGCCAGCGCCGTCGTCGCTCTTCATCCCCACCTCGATCACGCTCTCCGATCTCACGCCGCCGCAGGTCACAGAGCTATTCTCGATCACCTTCGCCAAAGCGTCCGCGACGCCGCGGTAATCATGAACCAGCAAGGACAACATCACCCCCGCAGAAGACAGATACGCGCTCACCATCGCCTAGACGCTCACATCGTCGCCGCCGCTCGCTGTCACAATCTGAGAGCCGTTCGCGTTCCCGCTCTCCACCGGGTAAGCGTCGCCGCCACAAGTACTCTTCGTCACTGAGTCGCTCTCCTCCGCAGGGTGCACTTCGCCGAAGCTCGCCGATCAACTCACGTGGGCATTTTCGTTCCAATATAGCTAACTCTCGTCACCGCTCAAGAGACTCGTCAACTGATGGTTATAGGCAGTCACGGCGTCGCAACCAAGACCTGACCAGAAGTCGAAGCTCGTCCAGGACACCGCCAGTTCGCGTTCGTAAGAATACTTCTTCTGAGCCGGAGTGAAAGGCAGAGGCACAGAGCTTTGCTCACCACGAATGATTCACTCACGTGGCTGTGAATCGAATCGCAAAGGGAGTATTCAACAGGTTCACACTTTTCTCCACCCTGAGAGAAAGTAACACCACGTTCTATGTAAGACTATTTGAGACATCGTGCTTCGTCTCAAACTATAGCGCCTTGTTTCATTCGCACATGCAGAAATACGAGAAAAAGACGTCATTTCGATACCTTGAGCCCGTAGTCTTTTTTGTTCTGTCACATGTGAATCTCCGTCTTTCAGTTCATAGCAGGTTCAAGAGACAATAAACTGTGTGCTAATCAAGCACTAGCCATCGGTGAACCACAGTATCCACATCAGTGAAACGTTCCGTGGCCGTGAAATGTTTCAGGTTGACCGTGAATGCCCCCATATCACCTTACACGCGGTTGAGACCTCTTGGCGCCTTGTGAGGAACCGTAGTCTCTTCCTGCACCTTCTTTCTTTGCTTCTGCTTCTACCTGTCATCCACCACCCCAGTGCAGCCGCCCACCATGAATGCATACTTCAGAGTTTCCAAGAGGGCAGCAGAGTCTACCCCAGAGACTCTCCCCAAGAAAAGAAGAAAGCAAGATGGCCAGCATGCTCTTGAGCGAGATGGAGTGAAGGTTCCTCTTGATGCCGGGTTTCCGATCTCGTCAGGTTTGAAAATCTTCGCTCTATCTTCTACAAGCGAAGCGGCTGACGTTCATCTTTCAGGCCTAGAGACTGTGTATATTGCCGAAGATGGCCTCATCTATGATGTTTCACTCAATCAGACCGATATTGCTGAGAATGCGAACAAGGTACTCTACATTTAGGTCCTACTTCGAAGCACTGTTATCTGACTATGTCAAGTTCTATCGGCTTCAAGTCGTGAAAGTTGCAGAGCACTTGTATCGGGCACACACGCGCTGGGGTCGGGTCGGACATCATGGCGGCGTGAAGACATACGATGCCACCATACTGACAGAAGCTTTGCTCTTCTTCTCCAAACAGTTTAGAGCCAAGACTGGGTTAAATTGGAGCGAGCGAAATTCAAAGCCAAAGCCTGGTTTGTTGCTTATCATCCTGTTCAAATCCTTTGTCTAATGTTTCTTTCAATAGGCAAGTACACATTCGTACAGAAAAGCTACGTTCAGGATGACGACAACGACGTCGAAACAGAAGATCTAGAGATGATCTCTGGCTTGCCTGGTCGAAACAATGCCCGCAAGCCCAGCCAGTCTCCCGCCCTATTCATTCCAACTCCCACCCGGCAACTTGTAGAACTCATCTTTGCGGAAAAACTCATGAACAATGCGCTGGACGCAATTGGATACAACCAGGTAGACACACCCATCGGGAAACTCTCGAAGGAAACAATTCTGAAAGGGTACTGTATACTGAGCGAGCTCGCCGTGCTCCTTTGTGATCCTGCCAACCTGACCGGCGGTAGCAACGCCGACAGTGCCAAGGTACATTGATATGATTGTCTACTAGCGAGCCAAAAGCCTGACCAAATTCTAGATGGCCTTTGAGATGGCCAGCAACCGTTACTACAGCACAATCCCGCACATATCGCCTCTTCGTACTCGCCTACCCAGTATCGATTCCCACGCTGCACTTCATCGTGAGATTGCCATGCTCGATAACCTGTCGCAACTGGAAATCGCCGCAAAGATCAAGAAAGACAAATCCTTGGAAGCTCGACTCTCTCAGCTTAATCTCGAAGAAATAATTCCTCTCCAGCACGAGTCCATCGAGTTCTCTGTCCTCAAAGACTATCTGGTCAATAGTGCAGGAGATTCTCATGATATCACCTACAAAGTGAAACAGATTTTTCGCATATCTCGCAAGGGGGAAAAAACTCGATTTCTCACATCTCCGTACGCTGATCTTGGTGCTAAAAGTGACAAACGTCTCTTGTGGCACGGATCTCGCACATCTAACTTTGGAGGCATCCTTCCTCAGGGGCTGTGTATTGCACACCCAAATGCTCCTGTGAATGGGTATGCATTTGGCAAGGGGATCTATTTTGCAGATTGTAGTACCAAATCGGCGAACTACTGTTTTCCTCACTTAAGTAACGGTCAAGCCATACTTTTACTGTGCGAGGTCGAGCTTGGTAAACACATGAAAGAACTTGACTGCGGGTTTTCGGCGGATCCGCGGGATGATCTAGAACAACTCTCGACTCATGGGGTTGGAAGATACGGTCCGATGCAATGGGTGGATGCTGGCCGTGTCAACAAAGATTTGGTAGGAGTGTCTATGGTACGATCATTCCCTCAAGTCTTGTCCAATCACTCCACTAAACGAAAACTCTAGCCCAATCCAAAGATGATTCCAGTTAGGATCAATCACGGGAGACTACGATATCATGAATACATCGTATATTCGGAGTCTCAAGTCCAGATTCGTTATCTGTTCCATATTGAGATGCTCCCAAGGGAGATTGGATTCTAAGGGAGAGTTGGGAGACGGTCGGGAAAGAGGAATCGGCACCTGCAGCAGATAACGTACCAAGCATGAAATTATGAAACTTTCCAGCAAGAGTTTTCATTATGCTATCATGATCACCCGTCTCCGCGCAGCAATGCTATCAGTTTATTAGTCATGCCTGGTCTGGTACTAAATACCCAGGCCTCCGAACTGCTCCCAAATGCCGCCACCACTCGTAGCCGCCCGGAATTGTTCCAGTAATTGGATTTAACAGATATGAACATCGTTATCATAATGCATGTGCTGCTGAACCGCGTCATTAAGAGGACTCTTCGTTTTTGCGTAGGATGGAACAGCGAAATTTTTCGAACAAAAGAGCTTGCATCCCAACGGTTCTATTTCTGGAGACACTAGGTACTATGGATATATAAAGCTCGCCTTTGAGCTATCGAACAACCAGTTTGTATTACTAATCAGTATTTTTTGGAGTACACGGTATGTTTCACAGTATGCAGTGTGATGCAATGAGGTCTATCGAGTCTATTAAAGCTGTCAATCCCGCTGGATTGAAACATTGGGTCTGTGATAGTATGGGACAATCAGTCGAGACTATTACTGCAATGGACGACCAACCCTGATATAGAAAGTTGTTTTTTGCTCGCAGTTATTTTCAAATCCTTGTTAGTCGTGTAGATTTGTGTCAAAGGTACTAAGTTTCGATAAAACGGAAGAATTCGTCATTCTGCACGTTCCATTCAACACGTCTTCCTCGCACTTCCCACATCGATATTGATATCATAAGAGCCATTCAGCTTATAATAAGCAGACTAGACGAAAATGTTTTTATTCCAACCATTAATAGAGTAGTGTCGCCCTCGTCAGCAACTATGTTAAAGCGAGCACGTACAGAGATCATCGTATACAGACTTGCCACAGCCCTTACAATTGCGCATTCTCCGTGCCAATGAACTTGAGTTAGAGTGATAAACAAAGAGACCGCAGCCACATTTCAACCAACTTGCATGCAAATCGGTCACGTGGGAGATATGCGTACAATTCTTCACAGGCGTCAGTGGATGAATGTTTACTTCGAAAGGGGAAACTTCTTTCGTTGAACATGAACATCGTTGTTCCAGCTCGTAAGGATCAACGATACAGTAACCCTTGCGATGCCGCAAATTCCAGAGACCATTTGGTGATGATCGAAATATCATTGCGTCCTGAGCATCAAAATCTTTGAGAATTTCCTGGAAAGTAGACCGACATTGGCCTGAGTCTTGATTTTCTCTCACTCTGTTTATTGTACGTTCGATTTCTCCAAAGTCCTCGTTGAAAGCAACATTCTCTATTTTGGTATGCAAGGTCTCAAATGCTTCTCGAATACCGTCATCATTCAGTGTCCAGTTTGTGACAAGAAAGAACGAAGCATCTTGATAGCGTGTCTTGCGCTTCATCGTACCAAACCAAGCTGAGCAGCCCGTCCAAGACTCCATTTGAAGCAGACCTAGAATATTGCTATCTGCATGCTGAGCTGCAGCTTCGAAAACTCTTTCCTGATCGTCTAAAAACATGTCTAGGTCATATAGATCTTTTCTCACCAAGAGCAGCTTCAAGGCTCTGAAATTTCTGGTCTCAATCGCCTTCAGCATATGCTGACAAGAGAGTACAACGTCATGTGAAAGAAAGGCAACCACACAGCTGGTTACAAACTCTGAGTCAGAGTGATTTTTTGCATAATCGAATGGACGAGGTTCTAGGTTGCCTCCATCTTTCTGCTCTGATTTTACGTGCAGTAAGTAGTGAACAGAATTAATCCCATAATTTGAAATTCGTGGTCGTTCATGACCTGCAGTTGCGTATTGCAGAGGGGTTTCAAGTGTATTGTATGTTAGCAGAGTGGTGTCAGCACCTCGCGAGATAAGCAAGCGTACAGCCGCTAGCATATTCAGACTAGCTGCGTAATGTAGCGAAGTGATGCCCATCTTGTCTTTGGCGTTAACTTGAGCACCATGATCAAGGAGGAGACTGATTCCTTCTGTTGAGCCGTGTATTGCAGCGAAATGCAATGCGGTTTTCCCATCCTTAGCTGTTGCCATTAAAGA
This sequence comes from Carpinus fangiana, assembly GCA_006937295.1. Lineage (NCBI taxonomy): Eukaryota > Viridiplantae > Streptophyta > Magnoliopsida > Fagales > Betulaceae > Carpinus > Carpinus fangiana. The sequence continues at coordinate 68,718 of VIBQ01000073.1, read as the reverse complement.
GGCATTATTAAACAAGAGTATTTGAGCCGCTGCTACATGGTCGTAACTTAAAGCTGCATGCAAAGCAGTCCAGCCGTATTGGTTCTCCGCGTGTATGTTCACCCCTGCTTCAACAAGCAGTCGAATTGTTTCTTCGCTAGCTGAGCTCATCACAGCTATTAGAATCTCAGGCTCAATGACCGCTCCATGAACGACTAATTCCGTAAATATGTCGTGTTGGTTCAGCATTGCAGACTTTCCATAATGCCAGCTTCCATGAACCTGCCATCTTGCGCTCAACCGTGGGTGAATACCATGGGCTAACAACATTCTCAGAAGCTTTATATCGCCCCTTACTATCGCATAGTCCAGAACTGTCCAAGAAAGATTGTCAACTTCAGAAATCGTTGAGAAGTTCGATCTCTGAAGCTCACGCTCAAGAGTTGTTTCTGCGTCATTGAGACCAAGCACAAGCCGCTGAAGAAGGTTGAGACAACCATCAAAGACATCACTGGAGTTCAAGATATGTCGCAGGAGGTAAAGGCCTTCCTCTGTTTCCACTCTACCTTCTTGAAGTGCCTTAAGTGCGTTGAGTTGACAGTATTCATGTGTGATGTCAGCCCCCGCTTTAATTAAAAACCAGATAACGTTGATCTGTTGAGCCTCTGAATGAAGGTCCAACATGAAAATGGCCTGAGAGATCAGTGAGCGTCTTGGAGGGTCAAACTCTACAACGCACTCGTCCATTGGGGATGATAAACCTTTTTGGAATAAAAGTTTCAACCCTTGCACATTTCCAAAGCTAGCGCATTGCATTGCCGGCGAAGCCATCTCAATTATTCGTGGGACCCTGAAAGCCAACCTTGCGCCAACCAAGGGTCGTGTTACAAATTGCATGTGAATAAATCGTTGCCATGCCCAAGGTGCCATGTAAAGAGTTGCGCTACAAGATCTGGAGGCCGAGTGGTGATTGGTGGATCTTTCAGCAGCGTATGATATCCATGAGGCATTACCCTCAAGTACAAAACTCCCGAGCATCAAGGTTGCTCGGAGGCGTTTGATGGGTTCACAAATGTAGTGTCTGGTTTGGCATCTCGGACAATACTGAACCCCGTCACCTGATGTTAAGGTTGTCGAAGAAGCCAAGCTAGTCACAGAACTGTTGATACTCTCACGGTTGTATCTCAGGATCGCGCTTCGGCCTGTTCCCTGACTTGAATCATATGATCTTTCCGTGTTGAACTTCCCTGAGACTATTCTTTCGCTTTCTAGTTCTCCATTGAAAGTGTTGGGCAATGTGTGCTGATCAATAGCTGGGAGCAATCCCGTTCGAGATAGTCCAAATTGAAAGTTGTAGCTATCAGCAATAAATATGGCTTGAATTGAACATATCAATGCTTGTCTTTGCCTTTGGAGCTCTGCAAGCATCTCGTAAAGGTGTCCTTTCCGGCGTAGCCATTGGAATCGCTTGACTTTGAAATCTTGCATGCCTGAATCTTGGGATGTGATTTTGGTTTTCATTTCCTCTTCTAAAGATTTGAAACAAATCGCTGCTTCCTGCAACGTAGATGTCGTGACCTCAAGAGATTTGTGAACAAGCTCGCTGGGGCGATTGAATGATGTTTTTGACCTGCTTTCTAGACAGGCTTTCACCATATCAAGGATAACCTTGGATCGAATCAACTCAGCTTTGAGTGACTTGGCTTCTTCGCCGGCGTTCCGAGCTGTGATTAGGATCTGCAATCCTTGAAGTGCAACTTCAGCGAATGCGAGCGCTCCAGCAGCAATAGAAATAGGGTCGGCCATTTTATAGATCACTGTGATAGATCAAACAGTGGTGTCGAACGGATAAGATGCCGATGGAAACACAACTGGTGGTCAGTCAGATGCTGTGTAGATATTCAATGGGAGTCATGGGAAAGATGGGGTGCGGGGTTCATAGCAAGGCGGTGAGATCTAAGCCACTCTCGATGATTCGCTGGAGGCGAGAGCAGGCAACGAGGCAACTATCCAGAAAAAGGATGCCCACACAGCACCGCGCACAGCTCATGTTACCAATAATCAGCACAACCAGATGATTTAAAGAGGCTACCTGATTATCGACATCGCTCGTCCGCTGAGAGCTAAGCGCGATCATAGAATATATTGGCTGATTATGAACGCGACGTCGAGTTCAGGTGTATTTCCTCAAGGATGCGCATATCGTACGGTTCACTGCAGATCGCGAGATCCGTCGCGGTCTCCCAGACGGAGATAATTCTCCCTTTACACATGTATCTGCTAGGGTTTGACCAGCACTTGGGGGAGTATAAATCAATAATGGGATCTGATTTTTTGCAGTCCTTTAAGATGGCATGGATCAGATATGGTTTGCAATCTTGGGAGTAGGCATGTGCTCGTCAATGCCACATGCACTCTCAGAGTTCGCCACACCATTGATTTTCACCGAAAACAATACGGAAACGATGACAGAGCACCTAGTAAGTAGTATGGCTATGTGAAGAGATACAGGTGGGTGCAGCGCGGAGGAAAGTCTACGGCAAAGCTTAGTCAGGAGAATGTGCGGATGTACCAGGTACTCGGTTAGCTCCACCCGCCTCCTTCATAACTCGCGCCCTATGCCCTACATGCGACGCTGCACTCGGCCAATCCGACGGATAAATACTCGCGCATTCCCCTCTTCCACGATCTTCCCGAGGATATGTTTCGTTCTTCCGGCATCGGATCACTGTGTCGTCGCGTCGCCATTCCACAGGATACATCCCGCTTAGCCTACCGAAGCACGCTGTCACGTGCCATGTCTTCAACTGCGAGCAAAGGACAGGCATACGAATGGCTTGTTATTATACCTGACCATGAAGGCGCCCTTGACAAGCGCATGAGTGTGCGTCCGTATGTGACCCTGTCCCTTACATTCTGCATTTCTTCCTGTCGGCCTGTTATCCTTTCTCTCGAAGGAGCCCGCAACTCATCTGTTCGGCAGCAAGCATCTGGCAGAGGTAAAGCCAGCATTTGAATCAGGGTTTCTGACTGTCGGTGGCGCGCTTCTGGAATCACAGCCTCAAGAAGGTGAACCCTTGAAAATCTCTGGCAGCGCCATGATAGCCAGCGGGGAGACTAGGGAAGAGGTCATCGAGAAGCTGAAGAAAGATGTGTACAGCACTGCAGAAGTATGGGACTGGAGCAAGGTTGATATTCGCCCATTCAAGACGGCGCTTCGCACACCTATGTAAGGTAGTCAGATGACCTAGTATGGAAACACAGGCTCACGTCCGTGCTCTGAGAAGTCTCGAGCCGACGTACTCCTTGACGACAGGAGGCACACGCTTGCGCCTCTCCTCCATACTGTCCCAAAGCACGCCATCTGCCCCAACTGGCCTATATGCACCTTCCTCGTCGATGACGTTCTCCTTGCTCTGTTCAACCTCCCATACCTCTGGCACGACTGCCTTGCACTCTTCCCTGATCTCAAGCGCAACCCTTTCCAACGCATCCGCGCGCTCTCTTATGCTTCGCCGCAGACACCCATCCACAGTACTCCTCACATCTACCTCGACGCTTTGCACCCGCTCAATGAGCCTGCCAATCGAGCTGACCAGGTACTCTTCCTCGTAGATACTCCCTTTCTTCCCCCTCGCCCGCTTCCGCTCCTCCCGCCGACGATTCTTGCTCGTCTTGCGCGAAGTTCCCGTGGCAATCGTCCCTGTTCCCGGCGCACCAGTGTATCGCGTCATGAATGTATTGCCAGTCGTGCTCGTCAAGCTTGGTGCAAGGGAGATGTTGTCGGGTATGTCTTCGGGCGCAGCGCCCTCGTAGAACGCCAGAGGGTCCTCTTTCTTCTTCACGCGCAGCTCGCGCAGACGCGGCACTTGCGCTTCGAGCTGGCTCTTGCAGTCCGCAAGGAGTTCTGTCAGTGTGGCTGCGCCTTCGGCCAGGCCTGCATCGACCGTGCTGGACAGGAGCTCCGGTTGCTTGGCGAGGACGACGAGACGGATGGCGTCTGAGAAGGCGTACGCCTTGCAGAAGTACTTGGCTGCCGATGGGATGTCTGAGAGATAGTCGCGGAAGATCGCCGCGGCCGAAGAGTATTCCTTGGATTCGACGAGGCCTTCTATGAGGTCGGATGCTAAGGAGGAAAGCTCAGCGGCGTCGAGAGGGATGAGAGATGCAGATGAAAGACATTCGCGCCACTGCAGGGCAGACCGGTACGCATCCATGGCACTGCGATAGTCTAAGAGAGACTCGTAGGCAATAGCAGCTTCGTGATATCGATTTGTGTTCAGTAAATATTCTGCATAGAGGCGGAGCGTGTCAGCTTGGTGGGTGTCGGAGTAGCGGTAGAGATCAAGTGCTTGAACATAGAGAGCGTGTTTGACAGCGTATGCTTTGACTCCGTCAAAATCGTTCGCTGTGTGAAGATGCGCTAGAGCCTTGGAATAATGCTTGAGGTCGTCGTCGATTGTGAACTTGCGTCGAAGCTCTGGAAGATCCTGGAGCTTTTGTAGATATGGCAAGTATTCGCGAGGATCTTTTTGAGATTGTTGAGCAACAAGAAGTGCAAGGCGTAAATCATAAATCCCAAGAGCGCGAGAGTAGATCTCGTTTACATCAGCAAGAAAGCATATATGCTCGACAGCAGCTTCAATACGCTCAGATTCCACTTCGGGAATACTGGCAATAAGATGCAAACCAGACTCAATACCTGGAGGTGATTTACACAAATTTGCTGTGATGATATTTTGCATGTGTCTAGAAAAGTTCTTCTTCAGAACGACTAGGACAGCATCGCAGATACTGTTGACTTTGGCCGGGCCTGTGAGAGCCTTTGAGAAGTCCTTGTTCTTGTTCGCTGTGGCGTCCGGCGTTTCACTCTTAGGTAGCGTTTCTCGGTATATTGTGTCAGACACGTTATCCTCACTCAATTGCCCGAGGAAGAGGTCTATATGCTCGACCTTTGCCAGTTGTTGTACAAAGAGATCGACATTGCTGAAGAAAAGCTCGGGAGAGTGATCGTGGAGAATGTTCATATCGACTCTTTGAGATCGACACGACAAGAATGCAGACTTATAGTTAAGCTCATTGATGTGCTTTCGGATACCTGCTAGTACCATGGCGCGAGGAAAAATTGTCTCCAGGTTTCCTCGCGGCATTTGTAGTACCACCGCGCATGTCGTCGGCATGACTGCAACAAGCTTCGCACCTCTTTCAATGCTTCTACAGCGCTCATCAATTTCGGGCTCGTCCGGCGGTACGTCGAGGAGCTCCAGACTCGTCAGATGTACGAATTTGAGAAGATGGTTTGCTGTAGTGACGATTAAATGCGATTGTGTTACGAGAAACGATGTACAATTTTTCATTAGTAGTTTTTCGTTCGCGTATATCGCACCCGAAAAAGTCAAGCCGAACGCAATATTCTGATCCTTGTACTTCAAGACTTGAATATAGGGCGACAATTTGGGATAAGTGCAGATCGGATTCATGTCGGTAAGCAAGTCAACATCGTCAGAAAGCCCAAAATCGATTTCTGACACAGTGCTGTCGCTTGCGATGCATAAGCTCTGATAATCCACTGATTGAAACAAGCGTACGGCATCACGGCTTTCCACAGGAAACGAGAGGTTTGAAGGTGCATGATGTATGATGTTCATGCCCGTGGTAAGATCCGAAAGCAGCACAAAGACATCTTCAAGCCCGTTGATGCAGATCTGTTTCGCCATTTGGGAAATGCTTGTAGGAAGTGGAAAGTTTGTCTTCAAGAGCGGCTCGGATGAGGCAGCGTTCTTGCACTTGCTCACAAAAATGGAGACGGAGGATTCGTGGAGAACAGCGATGCGAGAATTGTCTGAATTTATGGCGACGTCCACAGCATTGTGAGTCAACTCGAGATCATGAAGAGCCATGGGTGGAGGCACATTTGCCAACCGCAAAGGTGTGATCTTTACGGTGCGGCCGTCAATGACTGCAACGTTGCCTAGGTCGTTCGGAGGAATAATAGGACCACTGGCAACATCTAGACCATATCGTAAAGCGTGCAACGATCCCGAGCGCAAAGTATCGACAGACTCAACACTTTCAATATCCGACAGCCCAGGCGAATAGTGTGATGTAACAATGAACCTCAGAGCTTCCTCCGGATGCCAGCGGAGGGCGAGTGCAGATATCTCAGCTTCAGGTTCGACGATGCGAACTTCTTGTTTGAGATAATAGTGATAATTCCCCATTGTCCAGAGCTGAACTCTGTCAAGAAATGAGACAGCCAAGATCGAAGAATCGACGCTCCAAGACAAAGAAATGTCCTTGGCCCAACTAGACGTCTCTTGCGGCGTTAAGCGTAACGAAAACTCACCATGACGAAGACCGTTGCGCTCGAAAAAAACCACGTTTAATCCATGGGATGTTCTTTGAAGGCCTGCAATCAAATTGCCCTGAGGCCGCCAGCTGAGCGCACTTGCGAGGCCATTGACGGCTTCAGTGACCCCGTCAAGGATGCCTTCTCTGGAGTAGATGCGAATCATGCGCCGTTTGCCTGCTTCAATGGTATTTACTGCAACGTAAGCTCCGTCACCTCTCCAGCTGATTGAAACCTTGCCGTCATCCAGTGAGTTCAAGGTCCCTTCATCGATATGTTCTGGCACTGTCGGGTCACGCATCGCTTTCGCACGCTTGCCCTTGAATTGTGTCTCAGCCTTGCCCCATCCAACAGACACTTGTTTCGAAAGATTGGCATCCTTGGCCTCGAAAGTTGCGCTAGCTATGTTGTCGAACTCGGCAGTCATGTAAAGCAGTGTGTCTGCGCGAGTTGCCACGGCCAGGACCTCTTCGTCAGGTGACCATGCGGCCGCAGTAATGCCTGCATCGACAGAGCCAACAATCTCGATCTTGTCTTCTCCTTGCTGAGGATTGGACCTGACGATAACTATGTCTCCTCCCGCAAAGACTAGGCAAGATGTTCCGGTGTGGCCAAAGTGATGCAGGGCGACAACCGCATCATGAACCAGATCGGGTAGAGGGCAAGGTGCATCCCAAGATGCAATAAGCGATGGTTCCTCTGTCGCAGAGCCATGGAGACCATATTTACGCAGCTCAATAATCTCGCTATCCGGGCCTGGTCCTTGGGTGATTATTACTGAATCAATTGACACATCCCAAGCTGCTGCAGTAACGGGGTTTTCTCCACGTAGGTCCAACCTGGAGTGGTGGATATTTTTAAGGTTGCGCATGATCACACAGTCAGTAGACGCACCAGTCGCCTGGACCACCCATTGCGTTTTTCGAAACTGTTGGTCCAATAAAGACTGCTGTAAAAATAACACTGCGATCACAGGCAAAAGATGTGCTTAAGAAAAACGACAAGTCACGGTGTTAACGGGATTAAAGTTTTAGTCGTCTTGGCTTCGAAACGACTTCTGCATTGTGTTCCGAGGAAGACAGCCATATCCCCTTACAAAAATGAACTCTTCAAACAGTTCCAATTATCTTCAAAACTACTTCGGAGAGCCTTCAGTTTGCAAACAGTCGATAACCGCATCAAACAAGAACAAGTGGTTGCTGGTCGTCCCTGAAGAGTGTCATGAGTTGCATTGTTGTGACCAACTTGAACAGTGCATTCGCCTGGTGGAAGTGAATGGAAGAATCGGTATAAGTCCAATGATCGTGATATAGTAAAAGTAGTCGAAGTCAGCAAAGCTTTCAGATCTCGCGAGAGTTATTGGAACTGGGTGGGTGGAAGTCACTTCAGGGGAGCAATACAATGTCAAGGAATATGACCAGAGAACTGAATTATGAGACCATGCTGTCATTGCATTATGCGTGAATCTTGTGTCATTCCAATCACTTTAATGGGAAGATATCGCAGGCCTGTCCTCGCTTAAGATTGTCATCAAAGACAGCAGAATGCTATATTTATCTCCAGAATATATGAGACTGAATGGGTTCGACTCATGTTGGCTTTGCGTGTCGCTACGGTCGTTGAACGGATCCATACACGTTGCGAAAGCGCCAGACACGGATCCGCTGCTCAGCAATCACATGTCAGAAAGTCGCGACTCACATGTCGCGTGAGCCACGTTGTGACGCGCCAGGTGAAGGTCTGGACCCTGGCAACGGACGCGGCAATTGGGGAGATTCCCTCGATTTTGGCTATGCAAATCTCGAGGGGAACGAAAACGCGGGCGTCTCCAGCACAACCAATATTTGTCGCATCAACAGGCGCATCAAAGAAACCGTGTCGCGTAATGTTGCCCTTCAACTCTTCCCATACAATGCCAGCCCTCAGCACAAAAGCGCAAAAGTTATTGCGACACCTTTAAATTGCCAAGACCAATCGGACCAGAGGTAAACACTGAGTGGTGGAGGTAGAGGAGCAGGCTCGGGCCATCAATACGCCGAGGGTGGGTTGGACTATCACGGATATACATTTGCTCAACCGTACAGCTTATCTACAGCCATAGCATGACTTTCCCTCAGCCACCGCGGATCTAGACTTTCAAAAGCCATACTCCACACTTTACTCGCATTCTCTTTGCTTGTGCCGCTGGCGCTGGTCAAGCCGATATGCTGCGCCTGCATGGGATACAGGGCCAATCTGTACAAAGGCGTCACGCGGGCGAAGAATTCTGTCAACAGATCATAGGGCGCTGCGCCAATCTCTGACTTCAGGAAGTCGATATATGCAGGGACGTTGCGGCGGTTGAAGACCATTGCTTGGCTGCAGCAACCGAAATTTTCAATTTTGAGGCCGGGCGACGGAGGGAGAAGCGAGGCCTTGCCGCATTGAAAGAAGAAGGATATGAAGGTTGGGATGATGAGGAGAGAGATGACTAGGAGTGTCGGTCGATCGGTGTACCGATGAATAAAAGATGATGCTTTTGGAGAGAAAGGCATCCGATGAGTGTTCCGTCGGAGGCCAAGAAGAGCAAAGATCAGCGGAATGTCGATGAGCGCCGCGATGAGCAGTTCATTGTTGGCCCCAATGCTACGCGACTTCCAGCCTGTGGAGCGCTCTTGGTTGAAGAGACGCAGATCTAGCCAGTCGCGGTCTGGGTCGGCGCTACCTCTCACCAAATTGTCTGCGCTTTGCAGAGCAAGTAGAGTACGTGCCAGCCAGCCCTCTGCTAGCAGGATATCGTCTTCGAAGACAGCGATCCAGGGCGCGTCTGTGGTGTCAAGACAGCGCTGAAGGGCTGTAGTGTAGTCCAGAATTCCCTTCTCATACAGTTTCTTGTGTTCAGCAAAGAAATGCATCAACTCTTTCATAGTCTCTGACAGAGCATCGGAGTATGTGTATGCTTCGTCAAGGAAGGTTCGCGTCCAAGGTTCATTGTACGAGGGGTGGCGGGTAGGGTCGACCTCTGCGAAGAGCATCTTGAGGTGGACGTCGGAGCGTTCGGACGGGGTGAGTCCTGAAAGTAGGGATCCAACCGAGTCCTATCTTTAATGTCAGCATGCGGTTCAGAGAGCCCACAAAAACAGACAGCATACATAGATGTACTGGTGGTCTACCGGCCGGGCGACCGTCAGGAAGCTGGCACACAACGACGGCTTCGAGTCATTGCTGAGCTGAAAGGGGGCAATGGAGTCGTTCATGACGGCATCCATGTATTCCACGGCTTCTGCCTGACGAGTGCTGCTGTAGAAGCGATCATAGGCGCGACCTGGATCGAAAAAGATGCTGCCCGGGTCACGGAAGAAGTGTGTAGATCCATAGACGCAGCAGAGGGCGAAGATGGCCAGGGAGCACAGGAGTGTGCGACACCACGGTTGCTGAGACAGAGACCGCGCTGACCAGGCCATGGCCGCTGCTGGAGGGGTGTCAGGAGCATGTTGCCATTATCATTGGGCGTCTGGGGAGGCCTGCGCCGATCACGCCGCCAACGCGCTGCTGTGCCGCCCAGAGCGCCACCAGCGCCAACCAGCGACGGCGTGCCGCTGCCACTGCGCTAGACCCCGCCCTTCACGATCCAATTACGTTGTGGGTCCACTTGTTCGAGATGTCATCGAGAAGCAAGCTCGTTGTCCGACGCCGCTCAATTCGACCCGTCTCCCCACCGGCCGTCCAGGTGAACATCCGTTGCTACGACCCGGAGGACCAGCCACCGCCGCAATCACTCAAGTACAGGATCAAGCGCATCAAGCTCAAGCCAAAATCCAAGCCCAAGCTTGAGGCTGAGGCTGAAGCTCGTCTGCCGCTCTCCAAGGCCGCTCGACCTGCTTCCTTGCGCGTTCGCTTCGAGAATCATTACCATCCCAGACGCCGCACTGGCCACGCTCCACCTCCATCGCCTCCACTACTACCCCGACCTGTCCGCTCGAAAGTTCGATTTGATCAAGGACCCCCGCAATATATCGACGCCCCTCGCTCGCCAGACCTTGCGCCGCTCCTTCTACCTGGTCCTTCACACCATCAACCAACTCATTTCGAACCTACGCCCAGCTCTCATCCCAAACCGGTACCGGTACCAACCACATCGTCAAGACAGCCGAAAGTTGCCCCATCTTCTCGCAACTTGCCGGTGCAAGCTCCTAGCCCTCGTGCCTCTTCCACTCGGCTGCTCTCAAGCTGGGCAGAGCGCAGGATGGGCACCTACGACTCCACCGTTTTGACACTTGTCAAAACCGATACGCCAGACCCATATATCGTGGCCGCGCATAGCCAATTCTTCCTCATCTTTACGGCGGGTGACCACATCGAGATTTGGTCGTCACCCTCCTTGGCCAATTTTCGCGACAACCACCGCTCCACAACCATATGGAGGCCTCCACCAAATACGGACCATTCCGACGGTCTTTGGGCCCCCGAGTTGCATTGCATACAAGGTCGGTGGTGGGTCTTCTACGCTGCAGCACATCCTCGCCATGGCAACAAGAGCCACCGGATGTGGGTGCTTGCTGGTCCGCCAGCCTCACAAGATCCCACGACGGGTCAATGGGAATTTGCCGGCCCTATTCAGGGAATGCCGAGTGAGCAATGGGCCATCGACGGCACAGCCTTTGAACTCCAAGGGCAACTCTACTTTGTCTACTCGGGTTGGCCCTTGGGTGTCGGAAACAACGATTTAATGCAGAACTTATTCATCATCCGCCTGTCCACGCCCACGCAGGCAAGTTCACGACCAGTGGAAATCAGCCGTCCTGATCGTCCGTGGGAGTTCAGTCACGACGGAAACGGCGCGCATGGTATCAACGAAGGGCCTCAGTTTCTGACCTCGCCGAACGGTACCTGGGCTGGGATCGTATACTCTTGCGCAGGCTCATGGACGAAGGACTACAAGATGGCTGTTCTTCAGTATCGAGGTGGTGACCCCCTGCACCCAGGCTCGTGGGCCAAGGACACCAAGCCAATGATCGAGACGGCGCCTGGCCGGAGGGGTCCGTGGGGACCTGGGCACGGCAGCTTCCTACATTTGGGTAACGAGACGATTGCTGTCTACCATGCGACTGACAAGCCTACGGACGGGTGGGCCAACCGCAAGGCGAGGGTGCAAAGAGTACAATGGACTATGCATGGGCCGCAGATGGGCGGGCATTGCGGGCCACTGACTTCAGACTTTGAAGGTGAGCTGTTTCCTCGGCGTACTGAACTTGAGATAATTGACACCCAAGCGTAGTGTTTGAAAAGGGCCGCCCGCCCGCCGAACCAAGGGCAGGCTATGGCGGACATGGCTTTAAAGCATTGCTTGGGTCTGCCAAGCATGTCATGAGGAATTTTTGAGATGTACAGCCTTGCATATATGGAAGGACTGCTTATGGGAGATGCGAGTACAGTTAAACATTAGTTTTGGAAGTCATACATAGATGTACAGTCGAATAGATAGACTCAACTACACAATCACATGCAGCTCAGAGCGGCGCCTACGTCACTGAACCCTGGACCCATTGGACCGACCCATTCTAATCATCTCAACTGAGCATAACATAATCATGCACACTGTAACGTACCTGACGACCCCGCATTGTGCTTAATTCCTTTCTGAGCTTGTCAGTCTTCTGGAAACTCATTTCTTCTTCCCTCTCCCTGGAACATCGACACACGCTGTGATACTGGGGCTGGACTGTACAACGACCGCCTCTGAAAACATAGCAAACATGGCCGCCGCAGACTCCCAAGAGACCACTACCCAGGCATGGTCGTATGACCATACCGGCTACCCACAAGCACTCCGACTCAGGTCACTCCCAGTGCCCGCAACACCTCCAACACCCCATCACATCATCCTCAAGACCTCCGCCGCCGCCCTCAACCCCGTCGACATCCAACTCATGAACCTGGGCCTCTGGTCGCTCCCACTCCCCCTCAACCTCATCTCCACCGTCCGCTCCGGCAAAATGGGGCTCGGCGAAGACTTGTAAGCTCCGCCCCTCCCTCTCCTCCCCCTCACCCCCCTCCTCCTAACCCACCCCAGCTCCGGCACAATCCTCGCCACCGGCTCCGCCGTCACCACCCTCGCCCCCGGCGACGCCGTCTTCGGCCTCAGCATGACCATCGCCGGTTCCACCGGCACCCTCCAGCACATCGCGGTCATCGACACGCGCAGCGCCGTCATCCTCAAGAAACCACCACGCTGGTCCTGGGCGCAAGCCGCCGCGCTGCCGCTGGTCTGGCTGACGGCGCGCACGGTCATCGCCGCCGTCGAGCCCGCGGTGCGCGCCGGCATGCAGCGCCTCGTCGTGCTGGGCGGCAGCTCCGCGACGGGCATGTACGTGGTGCGGCAGGCGGTGCGGCGCGGGTGGCGCGTGCTGGCGACGTGCTCGGCGCGCAACGCGGCGTTTGTGCGCGCGCTGGGGGCCGAGGTCGTGGTGGACTATGCGGCGCAGAGCGTGCCGGGTGAGGTGGAGAAGTGGCGGCCGGATGCGATTGCGGATTGCGTGGGGGGCACCGAGTGCTTGCGGCTGGCGCGGCGGTATGTGACGATTGTGGGCGACAAGACGTCGCGCGCGAGTATGGGCGGGAATGCGATTTATCTGTGGAATCCGCAGATGGCGCTGCGGTGGGCGCTGGGGCGGGTGGGGTTGGGGGTTTGGTATGATTGCGTGAACCTGGAGTTCAAGAAGGAGTGGCTGGAGGAAGTGTTGGAGCTGGATGATGAGGAGATTGTCATCGACAGCGAGTTTGATATGAGCAAGGGCAAAGAAGCCTTCGAGCGGCTCAACACGGGCAGATGTAGGGGAAAGGTGATTGTCAATGTTTCGGAGTAGGTTGAGGGATGTTCCTCCAGGACAACAGCATGAACCCAAGCTCATCCAGGTGGACCAGTTTGTCATAGTCTGATCGTGTCTTAGATCCTCAGGGGCCAGGAGTGATGGAAACAAATAAGAATATCTCGAATCAATTGCATCATTCGTATTGAGCAACTAAACAAATCGCTATGCTTCGCTCTTCATCCATCATCATCATCTTCTGCCGAAAACGCCGTGAATCTATGCAATGTCTCCAAAATGAGACCGAACAAAGTGCCACACCAATGCTCTTTCCTAATTATCATTTCCAGTATCCTGCATACTTTTCATGTAAAGAACCATGCTTCGTTCATCGTAATGGACTTTGAAGCCAATCACCCACCACTGGTTTGCCTTCTCCGTCGTCCAGGGTTCAACGGGCCTGACCCAGCACCATTGCTCGCCGTCTCTCGCTTCTCCCTGCCCAGCCGCGACTCGCGAATGCTGGGTGTCGGCGTAGTATCGTCACCCGCAATGCCGCGTCTACTTCCGGCAGATCCAGGAGTGAAGCCAGGCGCCAGACTGCTGCGCGATGTATGCCCAAGGCGAGTGCTTTGTGTCCTAGGCAGCCTGCTTTTGACCGCTGCAGACCCATTCGTTCCAACAGGACCGGCAGCACCAAGAGTACCGACGGGAGTGGATGTGTTCGACCGTTCTGCTGCAATACTTGCTGCAGTAGCCGATGATGGAAAGTCGAGGCCTGATCCGAACTTGTGGCCGAGGTTGGACATCGGCGTGCCGTCGCGGCTGATGGGCCTATGAAAGCTGGCAGGCGTGAGTGAGCTTCGAGAGCCCCTGTTGCCAATGACGTGGTGGAATTGCTCGCCGCCATTAGCTCGGTCGAAATAATCTCTTGATACAGATGAGCGAGTATGATTGTGTCCTTGCGGCGTTGGTGGTTGTGATGTGCTGTAAAGTGCAGGTGGGGTCATTGTAGAGGAGCTCGTGCGACGGAACGGGCGATATCGCGGGTTTCCAGCCCCGTCGATACTTTGCCGGTTGAGCAGAGCGTCGCTCGACTTTATGAGTTCTTGCGCCATGTTGCGCACAAGGACAGCAGGATCTGCATCGGCCAGGTTCTGGACTGCATCGAAGAGACCATAGCGGCGGATGAGGGCGCCTTGCTCTTCACTAGCATCGCATATGGAGCGGATGATACGCAGTAAGTTGACGCGCACGACGGCTTTCTTGTTGGTGAGTTTTTGTGACGTGCGGGAGAATAGGTCTGGATGTGCGAGGGTTGCTGCGATGGGCGGTGAAAGGCGCAGTATTTTTTGAAGAGGTTCAAGGAGATTCTCAAATGCGTCTGCTTTGGAATCGAGGAAGCAGTGCGGAATGGCCGAGCTGAAGGGCCCTGAGAGAAGATGTTCTTCGACTTTTGCAGTCTCTTCTTGCAGCCAGACAAAGATTGCATCAAGAGCGGTGACTTGCCAGTATCCATCTGCATCTGCAACAAGGCGCACATAGGTATCCAATGCTTTGTTTTGCCACAAGATCTTGCGACCGACTTTTCCAGAGTACGCCATATCGCACAGAATTGGAATGGCAAACTCCTTGGTCGAGCGTTTATTCTTTGCAATGCCTTGCAGTAAGGGAACAATGCCGTTGAGTGCAGCATCTTCCTGCCTGTTCTTGCTGAGCCTGCACAGATTGAACATGATGTTCATTACCTGATTCTCGATCTCCTGGTGATGCTCGAGCTTGGTACTGGATCCGAGAAGATCCGTCAGTGTTTCGATGGCGTTTGAATTCTGTAGTGCATCAAGTGTCGTAGCCAGCATCGAAAGATTTTTTATGAACTTGAGCATGGTGATTTGGTGCTTCGGAGACATACGCCGGAGGTCTTTCAGGACTCGCTTCAGCACCATACGATCTGCGATGCTCTCTTTGACATGGTTTTCTGCTTGTGAGAACAAAAGGAAGATGTTGACAATCCGGCCTTCGACAAGCTCGGCAACCTCGCCTCTCTCGTCCAGCACCCTGTTGAGGACCAATGATAGAGGGTAGAGGACCGAGCTGCGTGAGAAGATACGGCAGAAATCGTTCTTGGGTGTTGGTCCTTGCAGTTCAAAGACGCTCCATACCCCATTGACGCCGACGAGGACAAGATCTCGTTCAGCTTCGTAGTCTTCTTCTAAAAACTCAACCAAAACATTAAGACCTCCACAACTGATGAACATCTGTAAGGTCAAGGTTGAAGTCTGGTACATCTGTCGTACAAAGGCTGCTGCTTGGAGACGAATGTCGCTCGAGTACTTCTTGTGGGCAAACTTGGTGACGACTGGGATACCTCCAACAAAGCAGAAGTTTTCTTGAATCTCGACATTCTCAAAAATGATAAGGTTGATGATCCTTAGAAGTATCAAGCTGATGTCGCGCCGTTGACAATTGTCAAGAACCTCGAGTATAGGCAGCAGTCCATGTGAACTGACGACGACGGACTTTAGGTCGGGTGATTCACACAAGACCTGCAGCAGTTGATCGGAGACGTCTTCCAGTACGTCCTCATCTTGGTTCGTCTTGAGCGATGAGACCAGGTTTTCTACCATGGTAGAAAGGCGCGCATGCCTATCGCGGGCGACCTTGGTGTCCATGTCCATCATCTCATCCAGGTTCTCCTCAAGCTGAGCAAAGGGATCTTCCTCTTCATCCTCATCCTCATCTCCCAGCCACGAGTTTGATGAGACCTTGGTATTGAGCATACTGATGATTTGATCTGAGCCGCTGTCACTTGTTTGTCTCATGAGCGAGTCTGTCCCTGCGCCGAAGATATCGGAGAAGTCCTCATCCTCGTAGTTCTCTGCATATTTCTGAATTTCAACTGATGACCTGGACCTTCTGAGGGCGATTTCGTCGACGTCTAAATCATGACCAGCAGTACCACGTAGGCTCCCCCCAGCCTGCGATTGGCGTGGCTTCCGTGGCCTCTTCAGGTCGGAAACAGGTGTAGACTTTGACGAATTGGTTTCGTCTTGTTTGGTCTAAGTGTTATCATTAGTAAACAACCTGGCAACAAATAAAGGGAAGTGACAAACCTTAAGCACCTGGCGCAATCTTTGTTCCAGTCCAATGCCATCATCAGTCACTAGATCTGAATAGTCTTCGATCGATTTTTCCCTGAATATCGACGATGACCGCTTGGGGGCAGAGGGTCGAGGGGGGGTATGCGAAGAAATTTCTGGCCCTCTCAAGATCTGCGTCTTTGGCTGGGACACATGACGTTGAGATGGCAGACGCTGAGAAATCTTGACCGGCGAATCTGACTTGTGCTTAGGTATTCTCGCCTTTGCTGGCGATTCTGCTTGCACAGTCTTATTAGGATCGTCTTTTGCGTTGACATGCGGCAATTTGCCGGTCACTTCGCTTGGAAAGTCATCATCCCATTTGTCTTGCTCTGCACTGATTTGTCGGGTTGCAAAGGCCTTGAGCTTATCCGATGACAGCATACCAGCAAAATTGTCAATGGGCTTGTGGTGGGGTAGTTGTAGTGCACTCGAACTTATTGATGAGGCGAAATCATCATCCCAGTTCTCGTTCGACGAGGTCTCGGGTGACCTGTACGCATCTGGTATGCCTCGAGGGTTCACTGTCTCAAGCTGGGTCTTTGCTGTTGGGGCAATGGTATCCAACTTCAGCCCCAGGTCCATTTGACGTGGCGGAATAGGACTGGCGGAGTTGCCCCTAGAATCCCGTCGGACGGTGTTCTCAGGAGATTTGAGAGCCTCGTTCCATTGCTGTACTTCTTTGACTGCCTCATCGTACTTTGTGGTTTTCGTCGTGACACCAGAGTCGGCGCGCTTGGCCGCCACGATCCAAGGATGTTTCAGCAGCTTACGAGCTGACACCCGCAAGTTGGGATCTTTCTGGAAACACTGCATCAAGAAGTCTTGAACTGCAGGTGTCAAGCTTTCCGGCATCGGAGGATGGTCGTCATTTACAATGCGGAACAAAGCGGGCATAGGGGCAAGCTTATGATAGGGAGGTTTCCCGTCCAGCAATTCGATTACCGTACACCCCAGACTCCAGATGTCGGAGGCTGTAGTGGCACCGGAAAGTTCGATAACTTCAGGGGCCATCCAGTAAGGAGTACCGACGACACTGGCCTCATGTAGCCCAGTCGCCTTGGTAGCAACGCCAAAGTCGGCCAGCTTTACCAAACCTTCTTTTGTGGTGAGGATGTTTGCGCCTTTAATGTCGCGGTGTATGACACCCTGTTCATGGAGGTACAGCAAACCATGCAGAACTTGTGACATGTACAGAGCGACAAGGTTTTCTGGAAACTTGCCAAAATGCTTGCAAATTGAATGCAAGGAGCCATTCTCACAATACCTGATTGGTCAGCGCGCGTTCGAAAGATCTGGTGAAGTATTAACTTACTCCAGTATAATGTCTAACGACTCTTCAGACTTGACGAAGCCTTTGTACTTCACTATATTGGGATGCTAGAGAGGTCAGTCAGGGTGAAGGCGTTTTGGTCCTTCTCGAAATGCAACGTACATTTAGGTTCTTTAAGAGATCAATCTCAAGCTACAAGGATATGAAGTTAGCATGCCAAGTCTTCTCCGTTGCGGCCGTTGAGGGATTTACCATGATGACTCGGAGCTCGCTCTTGGGTAAATTGGCCAGCTTAACCCGCTTGACAGCAACAGTCTCGCCGGTACCCCAGTCAAGAGCTCTGTACACTGAACCAAATGCGCCCTTGCCAAGGCAATCGCCAAGTTGCTGCATTATCATGTCAGCGCTGTGACTTAGCGGCAGGACTCGGTAGAACGAGTGGGGTCATACGTAGTCCCGAAGACCGTTGCTTTCTTGCTCATTTCTGGGCGCGGCGTTTTCCTTGCTCTTCTGCCGTGGAGTATGGCTCGATTTCTTGGGTGAGATGGCGGTGCCATGGTCAACACTTCCATTTGTGTTCCTGCTCTCGGATCGTGTATGTAGGGCTGGCATCGCGGGGCTTGGTGCGCCAGTGCTAGGCTAGATTTGATGTTTCCGGACAGGCTGGGCCGGTCACTCTTGTCAGGTCATATCTTTCGGGGCTATCATGCATGTAGAGGAGTGGTCTGAGAGAGTGCTAGCTTCGAGAGCTACAACGGCGTGTGAGATGAAGTGGGCAGTGGTGCGAGGGATGCGGCTGCGCCAATAGACGGGATCGAGGCCATTCAAGAGCGGCTAGCAGTAGGTGCAAGCAGAGGAGTGAGAGACATGTATTGGACCATGGGCAGACCGGCTGCACCTTGTCTCTGCGGGTCGGTAATTAGGGCACAACGACAACGTGGAAGTTCGGGCGCGGTCTTCGAGGCGCGCGCTTCCAACTGCGCCGTCAGGCACTGCCAAGACTCGGCCGGTATGCGCCCCTGGTCGGAAAGGGGGCACCATCATCCTGTGTCACTGAGGCTGTCGGCCCCAATTCAAGGATAACCCCACACTGCTCTTGGGTGGAGTGTCTGCAAGGAGGAAAAACAAGACCCGAGATGCGGGTCATGTGCCGGTGGAAGATTCCCGCTTTGTGGGTCGCCATGCAGGCTTCGGAGAGTTTTACACGTCACGCCAGCACACCCAATGGGTGAACGAAACAAGCATTGTATCGTGATTATGCACAACCGTCACACGTGTCACTGGGTGAGCTTGAGTCAAGATAGACCGGCGGTACACGTGTCTTTTCATTGTTTCAGCTGCCCACCACGTTCAGTACACCCCCCTCGACCGCCAGAATTTGGCCTGTGGTGTACTGGTTTTTGGCCAAGAACAGGACTGCTTGTGCCATCTCTTGGTCCACTCCCGGTCGTTCCATCGGCACATGCCCCTTTTCTTGCACATAGCTCGGGTCGAGCTGACTCTTCTGGTCCTTGTCGCTTTCCTTCGCGGTCAACTCGGATGGAAAGTACCCTGGCGCAATGCTGTTGACTCTAATACCCAGCTTCATGAATTCGGCGCTCATGAGCTTCGTCAGCTGTACTGTCGCACCTTTGGCGGCATTGTATGCGAAGTGACCCTGGGCATGGCGCATCAGTCCACTCATGGATGAGATGGTAATAACAGACGACGAGAACTCGCCGCGTCCGTGAGCACCCGCTTGTAGCAAGGGTAAGAAGGCGACAGTGGTGAAGTAAAGGGAGGTGACATCAGCATTGTATGTATCGTTCCAGGCTTCGACAGACTCGTTGTCCCACAGCTTCTTCTTCAAATCTTCCGCATCATCCGTGTCTGGTTCGGCCTTTGGACCTGGCTGACCAGCTGCAAGAACTGTGGTTCGTTAGCAGAGAACGATCCCCACCTACCCAAAACTAGCTACTGACCCATCACATTGACATGCTTCTCCTGATTGGATATTTTAGCATAGCCCCCATGTAAGGCACAACAGAATTTACCTTGGAAGAGATTTCGTGGACCAGTCGTTCGAGTTCCTCTTTCTTGCCAACATCGCAAGGCTCACATCTGATGTCCAATCAGTGCAAATTCTAGCTCATGCTTGAAGAGATGCTCACGGAATAATGGATCCACAATCTGGCTCGTGCGCCTTGGCAGCAGCGTCGAGCTTCTCCTTGTCTGGCAGCTTGTGAGTTGCTTCACAAAGCTTCAAAAACCACAAATGGATCAAATGATCACTTACTGCGTCCGACAATGTAGACTCTAGCTCCTATCTACTTGTTAGACTTGTTTGATATCACACAAATACATCTCCGACAATCACGTGCCATTTGCGGCCAAGGCCTGAGCAGCCATTAGTCCGATGCCAGAGCCACCTCCAGTCACTACGCAGACCTATTGAGAGTAAGTTTACTACGCCCATACAGGAAGAGATTGCGTTCATCGGGAAGAATCGTACGTGATCCTTGACCTGGAACAAGGTCGAAGCATGCAGCTCATTGGTTTGAGCCATCTTGAAAGAGCTCAGAGCACAATCAGAACTTGATCAGGGTGAAACGTCAATTTGGTCTAGTAAGAATCTTGGCTGAACAACGAGCGAATAAGGCGAGCATTCATGGGTCCAACAGGGAACTGGTGGAGGTTTCACCAAACGCGGTGATCCGTGCTATGGTATTTCACCCTCTTTCCGCACTCTGACGTCACTTCGACCATCAGAAAGGCGAATTATGCAGTGGTCAACATCTAGATGTCGAGTCGTTTTTGGGAATATTAGGTAGTGGTCATTAGCTTTGAAAGAAGCGCGCGCTAAGGGGGGGTATATGTACAATCCTCTTTTCAAAATGTCACGCCTCCAATGCAGCCTATCTTGCCCCCTATCAAGCTCCATGAATGCCTGCGCTTTGAAGAATGAGACAGCAAGACCGCAAGGGCGTAAACTCCCACTACTTCTCGGAAGGTTCGTTGAATGACGTCTCGAAAGACTCCTATCGGTGAGGTCGCGCGGCAGGTCTCCTGATCCTCCGCTGTATGTGTAGCAGAAAGGACAGGAGCAGAAAAGGAAGCCGGTGCTGGAATATGATGGGGAATGAGTGCGCCCCGGCAAAACTCGCGTAGATCTCATTGAGGGGAGCAGAGATTTGAGCCCAGACTGCTCTATCGTCTGTGAGCGACAGCAGCCCTTTGTATGTCGTTCGTCTAATGTTAGAACTGCTCTTTCAGTCCACCTTCCAATGGCTTGTGAGACCATCATTGTCGTTCTGGCCCAGATATAACTCCACCGCATAGAGGAGCATGGTCCCGCCCAGGTTGGTCCATCGCCAGACATTTCCTCCCAGCTGACCCCCCTGGAGGGTCCACCAGCCGCCGCCGTCGCCACCACCGTTGACGGCAAAGTGCTGCATCAGGAGGCTTGTGTAGACAGAAATGAGTATGCTCGGGCTAAACCAGCTGATAAGGCCCACCAGGGCACCGACCCCATCACTATCCTCAAGTGTGGGTTCCTGGGACAAAGTTCTCGCACCCGATTCCCTGATGGTCGGTATGATGCGCGTGGAAGCGTACATAACGAAGACGCGGTACGCTAGGCTTATGATTACACTTGGAGTGATAGTCATGACGGCAGCCTTGGTAAAATCAAAAGCCGAGATGATCGTGGAGGGTAATGACGAGAGAATGTGAGTGATGGTCGATAAGGACGCCATGAATATCGGAGGTAGTGGAGGAAAGTCTGGTTGCGACGAAGATGGCACGTCGATGACCGGATCGGAAGACTTGTAGTCCGTGAAGATCTGGTAGATGCAGAGCGTGATGTAGGCAAAGAGAAGCGAGCTTTCGATGGGGTTTCCCTTGCCACTGCCGATTCCCCAAGCGCTCAAGAAAACGGCACATGTAATTGCTGAGCCGATGAGAATTGCATCGATGTTGCCAATGGCGGGAAATGTTGTAATGCGATAAAGGAAATAGACGGAGCTGGAGATGATGGACGCTGAAACGACCAGCAGACCGATCTAGAGAAAAGTCAGCAAATGCACATATTCGAATCTGAGTGAGGCAAATTTACCATCCAATTGTCACCCCCATCTCTGTTCACCAAGTATCGTGTAATTTGGCCAGAAGCTTGAATTACCAGCAAACTGCAGAAGCCCTCAGCCAGTTGAAACACAGGCACAGACCAGTGCAAGAATGCATCCCAGGAAGTAATGCTGGCCGACTCAACCAGCCCCTGTTTCCCGAAAAGCCACTCGAACAGAGACTGAGCGGATTGACGCTGAACATTGAAGGTTCTGTCCACCCAACCTGACGCAGCCGAATCGACAGAGAATTTGTTCATGCTCCATATCAGGAGGAAAGGGATGACCAGCCATTGCAGCGCCGAGATGAGCTGGACCAAGGCCCAGCGGAATCGAGACCGATCTGGAGTCGCGAGCTTCAGGATCGAGTAAAGAAAGTAAAATACAGACAGGGAAAGCGAAAAGGCCAGTCCGCATTGGCGACCACCAACATCAAAGGCTAGTGGGATGGTGAATATGATGACGGAAAGGAAGACGAAAGAAAATAATATGCGCCAGGGTAAGGCGGGCATGTTGTCGGTGTCGTTAGGCTGGGCAGCGTTTGGAGAGTGGTGCGTCTAAAGCTATCCGGTCGAAGAGAGCGCGCTGCGATGGTGACTCTCGAAACCGCCACTAAGCTTTCCCCGAAGAAGGCAAGAATGCGCGGAGGGCTCGGAAAGCGAGGAGGGCTTGGGCAAGCCTATACGCCCGTGGGCAGAGGCATTCGGATTATGAACAGGGAGCGATGTGGGGTTGGTGGACTGCGAGCCTGTATCTTGTCGCGTGCGTTTTGCGCTGTTAGGTGTCGCAGCGTGTACGTCCGGTCGAGATTCAACGGTAAGAGAGGCGGGGCACGACAGGCTCGATGCTTAGGCAGCGACCGAGACCATATGGGAAGCCTGCAGGCGTAGGTGAGAATGAATAGCGGTATCGAGACGCCCCGAGAGACGCGGAGTTCGCGTTTTTTGGGCGCCAAGGCCGCAAGCCAATCAAGGCGGGTATTTTGTCCTCCAGCATGCTTTGAGAGCCGCCTGCTCTTGCGCCTTCGCGACTGAAAATTTGATGCTACGCTCAATCAAACACATGGCCGAGACTGCTGCAAAGAAGCAAAAGATGTCAGGACCGCTTATTGGAACGCACTCGGGGCACTTTCACGCCGATGAGGCCCTCGCTGTGCACATGCTAAGGCTCTTGCCCACCTACTCTGGCTCACCACTGGTTCGCACACGTGACCCAGAAATCCTGAAGACCTGCCACACCGTCGTGGATGTCGGAGGACAGTATGATGCGTCTGCCAACCGCTTCGACCACCACCAGCGCGAGTTTGCCACCACCTTCCCCGGGCGCAAGACCAAGCTGTCGAGCGCGGGCCTCGTATTCATGCACATGGGGAAAGCCATCATTGCTCAGCAGACTGGCTACAAGGAGGACAGCAATGAAGTGAAACAACTATATGAGAAGATGTATGATGATTTTGTGGAAGCGTTTGACGCCAATGACAACGGCATATCGGCATACGACACGCAGAAGCTTCGCGACGTTGGGGTCGAGAAGAAGTTCAACGACCGTGGCTTCAGCATCGCGTCAGTGGTCGGGCGCTTCAATCACGACAGGAAGGCTGCTGCGGACGGCGAGGACAAGACGGGCGAGCAGAAGCAGGCCGAGGAAGATGCACGTTTCCTCAAAGCATCTGAATTCACTGGCACCCAATTTGACGGCGAGCTGGCGGATGCTGCGCACTCATGGCTGCCCGCGAGGCACATTGTGCACCAGGCGTTCCGGGAGCGCAAGCAGTACGACCGCGAGGGCCGTATCCTGGTGCTGCCACACCGCAAGGAAGGTCTCCCGTGGCACGACCACCTCTTCCAGATCGAGGCGGAGGAGAGCACAGCTGGCAATGTGCTGTACGCGCTATTCTCGGAGAATGGGGAGCCCGACAGCAAGTGGCGCATCCGCGCAGTGTCTCAGAGTCAGGAGGGATTTGAGTTGCGCAAGCCGCTGCCCGAGGCATGGCGCGGAGTGCGTGACCAGGAGCTATCGAGCCTGGCTGGAATCGAAGGCTGCATCTTCGTGCACGCGTCAGGCTTCATCGGCGGAAACGCGTCGTTTGACGGCGCGCTAAAGATGGCGCAAAAAGCGCTGGAAATATAGCCTGAGAGAGAGAGAGAGAGGGAGACACACAAAACCACAATTGCATTGGACTATCGGTATGTCTCCAGCGCAGCGTCGGGCAGCGTCTGGAACGATCCAGGCGCTTGTGACTTCGTCATGCGATGTAATAATAAATTCAGCTGCACCTGAGGTCATTACGTGCAGAGTGACGGCCAGTGGGCAGGCAGGATGGGCAGCTCTGGCGTGCGATTCGCCGCCGCGGACGCCACTAACGGTGCTGCGGCGTGTGCCTGGCGACCCTGGCGCGTGCGGAACCCTCACGCCTGGCCCCGGCTCGTCACCTTCACCGCACCCCAATCCTGCCCCCCTGCGACTTTTTCAATGCCCGTCCCTCGCCCGTAGATGAGGTCTGCCTGACCGCGCGAACGCCTCGCATGGCCGACGACGACACTGCCGACTCGCCCCGCAAGGGCGACGCCCTGACCATCGCCAGGGAGGCCATCGAGCTGCACCACGAAACCATCCAGCGCGAGCACGAGGGCCAGCATCTGCCGGCTCCCCTTTTCGGCTCCTGCTGCGTCGACCTGTCCAGCCTGAAACTCACC
The DNA here is from genome assembly GCA_006937295.1 of Carpinus fangiana. NCBI lineage: Eukaryota > Viridiplantae > Streptophyta > Magnoliopsida > Fagales > Betulaceae > Carpinus > Carpinus fangiana. The sequence continues at coordinate 44,390 of VIBQ01000073.1, read as the reverse complement.
AGCCTTCCCGACGAGCTCATCGACATCATCCGCAATGAGGTCAACGTCCTCCGCCTCGACCGCAACCTGCTCGCAACCTTGTCCTCCTTGGGCCCGCGCCTGCCCGAGTTCTCGCGCCTGAGATATCTGTCGCTGCGCCATAATCGCATCACCGAATTTCCGCGTGAAGTGCGCACACTGGCCGCTCCGTGTTTACCTGTGACTCTGCTGACGCGCGCTCTAGCTCCTGGACCTCGCCAATCTCGAAGTTCTCGATCTCAAAGACAACCTGCTCACTGCGCTTCCCGAAGACCTATCCCGCCTCTCCCGCATCAAAAAGCTCACCATCAAGGAGAATAAAGTCACCAGTCTCCCGACCTGCATCGGCTCCATGCACAGCCTGTCCATGCTCTCGGCCACCGACAACCCTATAACCTTCCCCCCGCCCGACAAGTGGCTGATCGACAGCCCAAAGTCGAAGGGCGAATCCTCTACCGCAAATTCGGATGTCCAAGCAACCATCCGCCTCAAGAAGTTTATGCTTGAACATGTCAAAGGCGAGAGACTGCGGGTCGAAACCGACAGCGAACGCCAGAGCGAGAGCAACACAGAGACAACCCCGAAGCCGGCAAAGCGTCAGACGAGTGGTCGCTTTCCCATACGTCCCAGCACCAGCAGTATTGACATCTCTGCCATGGCCGGACCTGGCTCGCCGCGTATGCCTGTGAAGCCACCTTCCTTACCCCTGTCGAAGCATGTTCGTGTTCCTACAGGACCCCGCAGTGCTGCCCTGCGACCAAGTATTGCCCCATTGGCATCCAACAATAGTGAGCGAAACAGGAGCAATAGCGAAAGCCAAACATTCACAACTATCCGCGAAAGGAGGAGAGGAGTCATTCACCCCAAGTCGGGCTCAGACCAGGCAAGACTGGATACACAAAAGCTCAACAGGCTCAGCCATGCCCGCGGCATCAGCTTTCCTTCGAATTTGCAGAATGGCGTCTCTGCATATGGTGTGACCGATGACTCTAGTCCGCCGAGTCCGGTCGATACAGAACCCGCACGAGGGGCATTTGTGAGCAGGCTGTCCAGCCTACCAGAGAAGAAGCGAAAGTCGCAATTCTATGATCCTCGGGTTGAACTCGCTCACGGGGTGGATTTTGTGTTATGTCAGCTACGCTTTCCTCTCCACTACATCAAAGAAAACATCAAAGATGGAGCTTCCAGACGCCCACTTTTTGAGAGAGCATATCATGGCGTGTACGCCCATCTGGACGAACTCCGGCGGCGTCTTCAGAGCGCTGAGATAGACAGCGAGGACGCTGAAGAGGGCGAAGCTCCAGATGCTCTCGAACGCATCTATGACTCATGTCAGAAGTGCCTGCGTGGGTTCGAGCAATTCTTGGAAACCCTCCAGCAGCAGGTTGCACTTGTTGTGCAACAGGCCAATGCCGCATACGTTCGCAGTCTCATGCTGCTGTTGTATGGGGGCTTGGTCGAACTGCGAAACGCAAACTCAAAGGTCTTGCCCGACACGCACAGGCAAGAGCATTTTGCTCTTTCCAATGAATTCAACCAGCTTCGAGCAGGGTCACCGCACTATTCGCCGAAGCATTCTCACACTGTGTCGCGAAACTTTTCGATGGATGATCCCAACGCTGACAGGCCATTGACAAGCCTGAGGGTCCGCGACAAAACAACCAAATCTAATCCGCGAAGGTCCCCCAACATGCGCCCCAAACCGCTTGCTCTGCACGGCCGGGGACCCTCGGGTAGCCTTGCGAGTCTTAATGGATACCCTAGCCGCGGCTATGAAGCATACAATGGCAATCCCATCAGCGAGCCTCCTGGCCTCAGCAGAAGCAACACACTTGCTAGCACCAGCGTTGACTTTGACGATCCTAGAGAGGAACAAGTCTTCCAAGATATCTGGAATAAGCTCATGATTGCTTGCGACACGACAGCACGAGCGCTGCCTACCTGTGAAATGCAGCTTAATCACAGCCGTCGCAGCCGCAGGGGTCTGAACAACCACGAGGCTGGCATCCTCGACGACGTTTCTGCCAAGTGCAGTCTGACTTTACACTCCGCCAGTGCCCTCCGCGGCCGCCTTCACAGTATGCGGCATTCTCGCTCTCGAGAGTCTCCAGAGTTTTGGCAGCTCTGCCTATCCCTCACCAGCGCACAAGCCGCGTTTGTGCAAGCTCTCAAGAAGAGCATCCACGCCGGTCTTGTTCCTAGTGCAGTGAAATCTGGTGTTCGACCTGTTCACGACAGCATCAAGGCGGCAGGCTCAGCTATATCCGCTTCATGCTGGCGGCAATATACCTCTGCACCGAGTCGCAAACCTTCAGCTGTGGCGGTCGCCGACCCAACTTTCCCTACTGGACTTGTGTCTCCACCACCGACTGCCCCGTTGAAGCAGCAGTATCCCATTCCAATGAACACAGCCATGGTTCCTGCTCCCTCGCTCAATCTGGCTCCTGGTCCGGCGTTGGTGAACACCGGATCGCCAACAAGTTCGAATACGGTCAAGTCTCCTCCAACGCTGGGCCTGAATACCAAAGGTTACGTATCTCCTCCAAACCCAAACGACCCTCAGAGCGCAGTGAGCAGCGTCAACAGCGGCATGACCAGCGGGTCTGTCACTCCCCTACCCGCCACGCCCTTGACTGCAAGTCTAGGCCCTGCAGCAGCAGCCACAGTCCCCACTGTTGTCGGCAAACAGCTACCGTTACATCCAGGAGCAGTCAACAATGGACCAGTTGTACAGAGCATTGTAGGTCATGGTAATGTGACCGGAGCCACGAATGGCAACAGCAGCATCAACGGAGTTGGCATGAGCACTCCAAACCTGCAGGGCATGCTGGTGAATCATGCGAACGGAGAGGGAACGGTGAGGGCCGTGCAGAGGAGCGCGAGCATGTCGAGGAGGCCAGGGCCCATTTGAGGAGTCGGGACTCGGCGGCGACCCTTAATCTCATCTGCACCCAAGCAGGACCTGTACTATTATGATCTACTCACGACGAGACGATGACGAATGTACTATATCCCACCATGCTGGAAGGGAATTTCGGCACAGGGTGGGTATACAGAGGAAACGAGGCGAAGCCAGTAGCAGTCCATAGATGCCCAATACACTGACCGCCGTTCCAAAACCACCACCTTCGCATAATCACAGTTCACAAAGCAGCACAGCAACACACAAGCGCAGCACAAGCCACATGATCCACGAAAAATCCCGTTTTGCGCTCATTAACCATCCCGGCGGACGGCCATCAGCAGCACCGTGCAGCGCTGCAGACGTATGTATGCATGACATGCTTTTTTCGCAAAAGTGAAGGAACCCACCCGCCTTCTCGCCTTCCCGCGTCCGCATCGATGCATTTCTCCCTTCGTAGCGGTGCTTGCGCGACGCTTAGTCGAACAGACCGAAGCCCATGTCCTCGTCGGACTCCTCCTTCTCCTCCTCCTTCTCCTCGGCGGCGGGCGCGTCGCCGCCGGCGGCAGCAGCGGCTCCACCGGCTGCGGCGGGCGCAGCGGCGCCGCCGCCGGAGCCGACGTTGGTGAGGAGGTCTTTGATGTCCTTGCCCTCGAGAGCCTGCGGGTGCGCGGGAGGTTAGTATGGCATGTTCTTGGGGTTTTGTCTGTGAATGATGCGCGTGTGGGATGCTCTGGTTGTGGATGTTTTGCGCTATGGGAGTGGAGGGGGGCGGAGGGGTGACTCACCTTAGCGAAGATGGAGGTCCATATCGGCTCGACGCCCTCGATCTTGGCGGCGGTGATGAGAGTCTGCAGCTTGTCGGCCTGTGAATGTGTTAGCCTTGAAGCAGCACCTGGAGAGAACATGGGCCAACGGCGCGGCGAGTTGTGTAGTCATGTTCCAGAGAAGAAGTGTCGCAGGTCTTCGCCGAGGGATTTGAGGTTGCTTGCTTGCATCTTCGCATTCTCTGCCACATTTGCCAGGGCTCAGAGATATCCAAGTGTATGATGCCGATGACTGCAAACAAGCACCCTGTATCAAATCCTATGCGACGGCCGCGATACGTTCTCTCGAAGGAACAGACTGCAACTTCCTGCATGCGCAGCCGGAGTGCCCAAGAAAGCGACGTACGGAGATCTCGAGTCCCTCGTCCGCAAGGATCAGAGCAGCGTAGGATGAAGCGAGCTCGGCGGTAGACATAGTTGCGGATTTGTCTAGGCGTGTTTGATTGAGGGAAGAAGGAAATGCGCGACTTGATGTGCGGTCGACAGGTCGAACTTCGGCGCCAGTGAATTTTGGACTTGGCGTGTCGGCGTGTGAAGTTGCGGGAGTGCGGGGACGCTGGCAATATTCATGGCACCTTTTCTTGCCCACTGCGCAGGCGCTTAGTGTGTCGCAGTTGTTTTTAAGTATACCCCTTCGAGATCAAGGATGCTCTCTACGTATGACTCTGGCAAGAGGCGGCAATATACTTTTAGCATCTTAATAGTATCACATGTACATGTCATTCTGAAGCCTTGTGACGCCGTGAAAGCAATGGGTGTCGAAACGTTTGCAACTGCTAGTCTTTTGCTCACATTCAGGACTTCCTAGTCCTCGAATCTACATACTGTACGAGCACTAGACCATCAGGATTGCTCAATATGATATATATGTGTCACTTTGCCCTCCTCAAAGTGCGCCCATGCGTTGCGGGGTATGCCTTGTTTCGTTGTAGCTTCAAATCCGATGAACGCCTCCTGATATCCACTTCCCGTGCGCGTGTTCCTTCGCTGTTGTTCTTATTCCCTCACGCGTTCCCTTCAACTCAATACAGGTGGGGAAGCGGGATGCGCTTGGATCGCTTATTTTCTGCTTCTCGGGTGTGATCCAAGTCCATTGCATTGCTCGAATCTTTCATATCCCTGGTGCAATTTTAACGTCAGTAACACGAAACTCTGTAAGACCACAGTTGGTCCTGTAAGAATCCGTCTACCGCTTCTTGGGCCCTGCTCTTGGCTTGCACTCATCCCCATTCACCGGGTGCAGCATAATCTTGTTGATGCTCTGTGGGGTATGCTGGGTGTAGCCTTTGCTCCAATCGTAGCTCATCGCGTATGCAAAAATGTTACCATTGCGGTTGAACGCCGTCGCCGCAATCGTCTGTCCGGTCTCGGGGTAGCCTTTTAGTCTATGCTTTGCATCCTTATCCCAGAAGTGGAAGGTGCCGTCGCTGCCTGCTGTGCTGAAAGTACCATGGACTGGATGGAAAGAAATGGCGTTAACGCTGTACACACTGGCGGGGTCGCGAGTAGATGGAGGGGTCTGGCGGTGGCACTTGAAGCTGAAGTTCAGGGAACTATCTTTCTCTTCCACGTACTGGATGGCGCAACGGCCTTCGATGCTGCCAACTGCGAAACCGTCGCCGCCAGAGAAGCAGGAGACTACGCGCGTCTGCCATTTCAGTGGTGACTGTAATGTCTTGTAGAATTTTCCGGGGTCATTGAGGTTCACAATGTTGATGTAGCGGTCTGCAGTGCCAATGACGAGAAGCTTGTCCTTTACTGACATGCTGTAGACGCGGTCCTGGCATGCAAGAGTCGCAGCCGGAGATTGTTGACGCAGGTCCCAGTATTTGACGGTCTTGTCCCATGAACCTGTGACGAGCATAGGCGCATTGTTGACTTCAATGACCTCGACACAGCGAACTGGTTGGTCGTGTGCTGCAACTTGGGTGGTCTGTTGCGACGATACATCGAACATGCGGGCTGCTTTGTCGGCACCTGCGCCGAAAACTTTGGTGCCGTCCTGGACGCTGTTGTCAGCAACTATTGAACTGGAAATGGAACTCAGAGCAGATACATACCTTTGACCAGGCGCAGTTTAGCACTGGTCCTTCATGCTCAAACATTGCCTTGCCTTGGCTTTGGCCTTGTGCATCAATTTCATAGATGCGCACTTTCTTATCCCATGATGAGACAGCAAGATGTTCTGATTGAGGAGAGAATGAAATGTCGGAAACGCTGTCTTCGGGAGGGGAGGCAAGGGGAATGTCCTTGCTGAGATCGCCTTGAGACGGCGTCGTGCTTGCTGCAGGAGTCGCGGAGCCGAAGAGTGCCATTGTGTGAATAATGTGAGGTCGGGGGATGTCTTGAGGGATGTTCGGCGTCAGAAGATGTAAAGCTTCGCACCACACCTCCTGCGGACAGTATACAAAGGTCCGGTGCTGCCTTGAATATGACTCGAATGTTATGGGCTGTAGGCGCGCGCGTCAGGTGAAGCTCCTCGCGCCTGGCCGGAAGAAATATTCTCCGCCCCGCTCAAAAGTTTCCATACATTTTGCTTCTTGTATCCCAACTTCTCTCCTTTCTCTCCTGCAAGTCCCCTCGCCCAAAGGATCGCAATCAAAGCTTACACACAGATCGTCCTCGCGGTGATCATCACACAAACGCTTTGGGAGAAAGTCCCCGGACCGCCCACGTTCCACGCTGGGACTTGCGGAAACGCGCCGCCATAGAAGCACATTTCATACGCGGCTTACGCGCCTCGCCCCGTTTTGACTCCTTATCTAATCGACGCTCGCAATCGCCTGGGAAACCTCGTGAGGATGTTCGGAGATGATGAGAGGGACAGGGGCTGAGGACAATGATTCGTCGAGGTTGATAGACATTGCGATTGCTTCGGTGACGAAGTAACTCGATGGGGCTTATTCTTGATGCGAGGGGCTTCCACTACCTTTTTAAGGGTCCATGGCCGTGCTTGGAGCTTCTGCTGCTGTCAATGATACACGCTGGCAGATGCAATGAGCGTGGGTCTCTGCTCGGTCGCACGAGCTGGACTCAATGCACTGTGGCTGTCTAGCCACCACATCACGGATCGGGAAACTGTCGAATGAGCAAGAAAGCAGAATAAGAAAGTTACTGTGTGCGTCCAGGTGATGAGAAAAGCATAATAGAGTCAAGCACTGAGGACAAATCGGCTTCATCGTCGAGTCCTATTGATGACACATTATTGCCTACGACGGTATCTGATGGACTATTGCACAATGCGACCCTTGATTTCTGCTGGTTCGCCATGAATATGGGAGAGCGTCTTCAATGACGAGAGGAAACACCGAACGCTCAAAAGTGATACTCATCAGATATTCCAGTACTCTCCATATATTTTAGCACTTCCCGGATATCACGGCACACTTTAGATGTCCCAATACACTGCTGATGTCCCGATGCGCTTAAACTTCGCCCTAACAGACATCATAATACTCTCCAGATGTTACAGTACTCTTCAGATCTGACTGTACTCTTCAGAAACGTAAGCACTCTCCAGACATCACAGTACCCTGCAGACACCACAAGGCTCAGACACCGTGATACTCCTCAGATAGCACAGTACCTTTTACAATCATGAGAACGCAGTGCGACGTGACCATGAATACGATGTATTAGGTAATCATACACTTCCTAGCAGTCTTCATCACGTATCGTGATACCCTTGAGCTTTGGGCCTCTCCTTACTTGACCCTTCCCCATCGCTGTCGTCACTGTCACTGGCAAGGTCATAGGGTACTTCCTGGCCCATAGCCTCGCGCTTCTTTCCACGCGGGTCTATATCGTCCAACTCGTTCGCGTCGAAGTCAGCTGCCTCCAGGTCCTTCTTGCCCTTGTTGCGCCTGAAGCCCTCCATGCTGGGCACAGCATTTCTGAGAGCTCCGTTGAGCATGCCACCTGCAGTGACATCTCCTTGATCAACACCAGCATAGCCGGCACGGCGGCGCCTGTCGCGCCATACGTAGTAGAACCACGCGCCAGCGGCTATGATAACAAGCACCAGAGCGACCTCGCCACTCTTGTAGTATGCATGCCACTGCGCATCGCTGAGTTTCTGCTTCTCAGCCTCCTCGGCCGCGGTGGAATTGGGGTGGCCGCCGACGGATGTTTCGAGACCTTTTTCGCCGTCGATGCGACTGTCGGTGGGAACGCCTCCAATGGAGCCGATGTCGACGCCCATGGTTCGATCAAGCATATCTCGCGTGCGGCGCGGGTAGTCGAAGGGTACCATATGTGATGCATTGTAGAAAACCACGTAGGTGAGGTTGCGCGCTTCTTGCCAGTAGCCAGCGGGCTCACCCTCAAACACCCAATCGCGGCGCGGGGCTAATGTGCCTGGAGAAGTTTCCATTCCCTTGCCATCGTTCCACTCCATGTTGTTGATCAACGACTCTGTACCAATGTGGTTGCAGATCAGGTCCTTGTCCCCAGAGAAGAGCGTGATAGGAACCTCAGAGAGGATGTCAGGCAAGAGCTTGTATGAGGGAATGGATTTGCGAGCGCGGAAATGTTCGGAAACTGCGCCACTGCACTCGGACCAGCCAGTTCGCTTCTCCTGGTCGACGTGAAGTTCGCGGACTACCGAAGTCGTGCGAAGGTAGGGTGTCACGGACGTGAGGTCAGGAGGCCATGACATGCCGCAGGAAGCATATGAATCGCGCAGCCGCACGTCGTAAACATTGACGCACTCCTGATCTGCTGGTGCAGACTTGTCGCGGGTGACGCTCAAAATATCTTGCAGAATAGCCTCGCACTCTGGGACATCGACGTGGTCAGCGCCGCCCTCGTCGAGTTTCTTCAGGCAGATTTGAAGTTGTGTCTCAATTGTTCTTGCAGCATCCGTGTCCGGCTTGAGTAAGCCTTGCTCGTATGCGAATTTACTGTATGACGGATACTGATCAGGGCCAGAAATCCAGCCATTTCCAATCAGCAGCCCTTTGAGCTGATAGTTGGTTCTGTCGTTTGCGTTTTTGTTGGAGTCGAGGATGGCCTTTGCGATGTAGGGGATATGCTGGCCTGCGTAGGATTCGCCGGCAAGGTACAACTGCGCTGGCGTTAGTAGAGAACGGTCGCTGATGTGGGACGAAAGCTTACATCATCGGCTTCATAGTGAGGGAATAGGCTGAAGAACTTCTTCAAGAACACCAGGAACTGGTCTGCCATTTGCTGTAGCTCCTCCAGGTAGTGATCGCCAGAGACGTAGCTGAATCCAGTGCCGACTGGGTTATCGACGAACAGCAAGTTGGCGAATTCGTCCCACGAGCCGTTATTGTATTCGAGATTCCCGCCGGGCCGGACGCGGTAGGGGCCTACTTCCATGAGCGCGCCGTCCATTGAGCTGCACCCTGGCCCACCGTTCAGCCAAATGACGGTGCGCTTCTTGTCGCCAATATGACGATTTTCGTAGTGCCAGAAAAACATGTGTCCAGAGCTCTCGGCATCGACCTCAATATGACCAGCGTGCATTTTCAGCAATGGTCCCTCGGGGGCGCCAGTAAGCGACCTGACAAAGTAATCTGACGCTACCTTGTCCTGTGCCATGGTGAGGGGGAGCTGTGCTAGTAGAAAGCACAGGGCTCCTAGCATGGAGAGCGTCCGTGTTCGTATGTGCGTGCTGCGGTGTGCATGGTCCATGATGAGGCCTAGGAGGTGCCTAGGGTCACCCGGAAAGGAGAGGATGGGAGGGGAGACTATGCGCTGCCCATCTAGAGCAAAGCGTACGTCTGGGCGGATTATAGCCCGAGGCCAGGGCAAAAGCAAGGCAGGTAAAAGATGCGTCAGAATCAAGTATCCGGAGTGCACGAGGAGATGCCTGTCTGACAAGAAGCAGACGCGGCCTGGACAACGGAGATCTGGCGGGCTTGGCGCCGATCATCCCGGAAGGAGGCCTCAATGGTTCCGCGCTTCAAATGCATAGCGGCAGCAGACGTATCTGCTGCTGGCACCAACTAGAGCAGCTGGTATTTGCTAAGATGGTCCGAACTTGTAAGTATTTTAGCAATCTGTGACAGCAGTACCGATCAATGACAATAGTGCTTGCGCGTAGTTGCTGTACAGTATCTTTCCAGAGCAACAGCACCTAATATATTGAACAATCCACATTGTAGTGATCCACGTCTCGCAAAGTCACGGTTTTGTATTGCAACCCTGATAGCTGGGAACCGTTGCTCTGTTGTGTTTCTAGAGTCAATTTATGAAAGCCGCTCCTAGCACACAGAAAGTTCGCCTTTGCGATATCAGTGATGAAGGTTCAGACTTTTTGGAGCAAGTCGGCCTCTTGAATGAATTCATGCGCCACGGGGCTTCTTGTGCCGACTTGGTTTGATTCCACTTGCATCAATTAAAATTTCTTTCTTCACTACAGCTTAATCAAGAAGACAAAAGCCTCAAGAGTTAGAGGCTTCTAAATTTATGCTCTTGGTGCAGTCAGGTTGTCAATCGCTTGCTCCAACGTGTCGGGAGCACTAGCAGTTTCATCTTCAGCAGCCGTCTGTCCTCCAAATCCAGTGTATGCAGAGTTGCGCGCTTGTTCCATGAGGGTCACCTGGCTCTTTGCCCATGTCTTCCATCGCTCGAACTCAGCGTTCTCCAACTCCATGCCGATTTCGAGGGCGCCCTTGTCAAAGTATGCACCTGTTGACATGGCTTCTTCTCTGGCCACGTTCCGCTCCACCTCGTCGAAATGCCGTTGCTCGTAGAACTCCTTGCGTGCCTGATCATATGCTGCTTCGGTGCTCAATGCCTCTGGTATCGGCTTCGGTGATTGCCCTGACGATAGCCTCCTGTTCGCTGTCTGTGCGCGTCCTCTTTCTGACTGATTGTTCTGTAGAAGCCAGAGCTGTCGTTGGATAACGCTAGAATGCTACTTAGCTTCGCCCAGGGCAGCTGAATGCAAACGGCTTACCTCTCGCCTGAGACGGGTCTTCCTGGTTGGTGAGCCTTGCTCCAATCCCACGTTTGATGATCATTGCCATTATTCTCTACAATCACTCTTGGTCTCGCGAGTTCCCAAGGATGGTCCGCGAAGAAATTGTGTCGCAACTCATCCTCCTGGTAGGAGATCCTCTGAGGCTGAAACATCCGACTGGGCTTCTTCAGCCTCTGCTTTGCTGCTAAGTCGCGATGTTGTACTGGTTGTGTTCGGACCAAAGTCTGCGCAGGGGGGTTGTCCGTCATTGCCTGCAGCCAGGGTGGACGCTGAGCATTCTTTGGATTGGTCTTCAACAAGAGGGCGGCAGCATCGTGCACGCGCATAGGCCTGAAGTCATAACGACCCATCCTGTCAGCGTCTTGATGTCTGCTAGATTAATTTGGCTCGTTTGCGTAGCACTGTGATGAGCAGCACGAAGAGTCCACTGCCGTTCCATCAATGGGAAAAATGCTTGGCATCCGGAGAGATGGCGCCGAGCTCTCCAGCCAGCTCCGCATCAATCTTGAGCATAGCACTCTATACATCCTCCTCTCGACCCGCAGAACCACTTCGTTCTTTCAAAGCTTTCGCCAGTCTCGCCTCACACGATGAACTGAGCCTCATGTCCATGTTTTGCGCATCCGAGAGCTCTTTCAGCTCCTATTTCCTCCAGCAATCTCGCAGAACATCGCTCCCCAGTCTCTTTCAGTCTCGACCACCGCCGCATGAGCTATACCAACGACGCCTCGGTCATTCGAGGTCACAAGCAAGGCGAGAAGTGCATGAAATCAAAGAGGATGCCCTCTCTGAAGCTCAGCTCGAGGAACGACTCCTCCGGGCGCTCGTTTCAGCTGGTCATTCTAAACACCGTACCAGGACACATGCAGACGCCAGTGCAACATCAATGACAACAATAAACAATTCTCGCCATCGCATGGCTAGCGCGTACCTATCTCAGCGCAGGACCTATGCCGCTTTCGCATTGAAAGCTGCAGAGACCGATAATGAAGCTACCGATGACCAATCCGAGCAACAATCTACAAGCAGCACTGGATATGCAAACACAACCCTCAAAGATGTTCGTCATACCTACCAACCTGCTGCAGCACCAATTACACTGGACGAGTACTACAACATGATGGACAAGTGTTTCCTTCGACCCAAGGTTCAACCCTTTCCCGAAACAGTCGCGAACCCATTGGAAGCCATTGGAGCGGAAGAACAACACTCTGCCGTCGATGTCGATGTAAGCACCACACAAAACTTTTCAGCGCGAGAAGGAACTCTTCTTCATTCAGCCCTGCGTGCGCGAGTTCGAGAACGAGCGTCCATGGATAAAGTTGGCGCTCTTGTCCAAATGGTAAAGGCAGATTACAATGAAATCCCCCATGAGGATATCTTCAACGCGTATCTGGCTATTCCTGAGCCTCGCCTACTCTATATTCCTGAAAAGGCAAGACAAAGACTTTTGGGGCATTTCTCCATTGTGCGCTGGAAATCAGAAGCCTCTCTCCTACGTTTCATGACGCTTGTCGATGACCACCACAGCGCCGGGATCAAGCTTGGCGTTCGCGAGTGGTCGACCGCCATATCATTGACTGCAAAGGCTTTCAAGAAGATTTCATCGGAAAGCGTGAACTCAGCCCTGCAAGTCTGGCGGCAAATGGAGGCTGAACAAGGCATTCCGGCAAATACCGTCACATTCAACATTCTTTTCGACATGGCTTCCAAGGCTGGCAAGTACACCCTTGCAGAAACGCTTGTTCGTGAGATGAAGCACCGCGAGCTCTCCTTTGACGCATTCTCCCATACCTCTAAGATCTATTACGAAGGCATTCGTGGCTCCATCGAAGGCGTGCATGCCGCCTACGATGCCCTCGTCGAAGCCGGCGAGGTCGTCAACACGGTCGTAATCTCAGCCGTCATTGCTGCATTGCTCAAGTGTGGCGAGCCTGCGGCAGCCGAGAGCGTGTTTGACCGCGCCAAACGCTTGCACAAGGAGAAGTACAAAGGTCCACGACCATTGCCTGCGACCACTTGGACCGAACGACGTAAGCAGGGACGCATGTTTCTTCCAAAGGCAAAAGAACCTGTGAGATCGCCAATCGCACCGGGTTATCATGCCTACCGGTCACTTGTACATTACCACGCCGTAAGCGCAGGTAACGTTGATCGTGCTCTGGCTTTGGTCGACGAAATGGTGTCGCTATACAGAATTCCCGTGAGCGCTTCGATCTATATAAGTCTTTTCAGAGGCTTCGAGCTACACGGAGGTACACCCTACTCGTCATGGACCTCCCAGTCCTTGGAGTCCGTCTTCGTGTTTCTCCTGAAGAATCTGGAGGAATCTGCGCAAAAGGTTAGGCAATCCAGCAATCCTACAACAAGCTCTCAAGCCAGCGATGAAGCGCAAGATGCAGATGGCTTCTATGGCGCGTTTCGACCCATTCATGAAACCCCGGAAGAATCATTGTTTCCTTCAGAAACAAATGCCCCAAAGGGCACTGACCGGGAAGACGCTTTTGTTCTGGGTAACAGTTTGTTCTTACTGTGCATTCGAGCATTCCTCAAGTGCGCTAGCCTTGGGAGGGCGAACGAAGTCTATCACGCGCTCAGATCACACTCAAGCTCAACTGAAGTCTTACAGGCTCAGATTGATGACTTGTTCAACGCTGAGAAACCCAAAAAGGATGAACGGCGTGAGAGGTTCCATGGTGCAGAGCCTGCAACATAGATTTATGTTGTCGCGCATAATGCGCGGGAGCAAGATAGAGCAATACGAATATTATTTTGGTCTTGTATGATTCGACATGATTGCGCCAAAGTTCTGTCAGGTAAAAGCTGATTATCAATAGCGTTTTGAATTGAATTGGATCATAGTCGAGAGTATGCAAACAGCAAATAATATCAAACGCCTCGCGATGAGCGGTTGCCTTCTCTCCGACGTGAAGTACAGCTATACCATGCTGGTCTACAGGAGCGTGTTAAGGTGGTAGTCAAGCATAGGTTAGTACGGTGCAAACCCAATGTTCGACATGTTCATTCTCTCGCAATCCACTCCTGCATCTTTCGTTCACATCAGCAATAAAATGCGTTGGACAAATAGCGCGGCACATAACAAGATTGTCATGGCATCCGCACATCGACTTGCCACGTGCCAAACATAGTTTCGGCGTGCCTTCCAGACAGCTCTGGCTCCACATGAATAGCAGTAACAGTCTGTCTTCCTCTAAACCAATGCGAATTTGGTCTACAGGCTTGACGTCCGCTGAATGTGCATTGGAAGTGCATGCTGGCGAACCTTGCTCGTAACAGGCTAATCCCTGAACCGCCGACGTCATTATGGGATTTTCCAAAATGCCATACGTCAAGGCGAAAACAACACTGAATTCTACTGTTCCACCATTCAAGCAGATCTTGATATTTGATATTACTTTGAGCACCTAATCACATTCTAGAAGTTCTTATTTCGATTTGCTAGTCGCAACAAGGTCCTTTCCACCATGTCTCAATATGAAAAGGGTAAGCCCGCAACAAGACCATGGCGCTCTAGGTTCATGAGCTACCCGAGGCAAACACTAATACCCATGACCCAGGCTTCAAGCCTGATGAGCAATACCAACCCAAACCTGGCTCTCAGAAGGACATGAACCCCAACCCCTTCGTCACCGACCTCCCCGCCCCCAATGGCGCGACTCAAGCCTACAAGCCCGCCAACAAGCTTGCCGGCAAGAAAGCCCTCATCACCGGCGGCGACAGCGGCATCGGCCGCTCAATCGCCGTCATGTACGCCATGGAAGGTGCCGATGTCCTTCTTGCCTACGTCCCCGCCGAGGAGCAAGACGCTCAAGAGACCAAGCACGCCGTTGAGCAGCACAACCGCACCTGCATCCTGCACCCGACCGACCTACGCAAGCGTGAGAACTGTCAGGCCGCCATTGACGCCACACTGAAGGAGCTCGGTGGGCTGGATGTGCTTGTACTGAACCACGGCACACAGACCGTGCAGGACAGCATCACAGACATCTCCGAGGAGCAGTGGCACGAGACCTTCGACACCAACATCCACCCTTTCTTCTACCTTTCCAAGTACGCGCTGCCGCATCTCAAAGCGGGTAGCAGCATCATCACCAATGCTTCGGTGAATGCATACATTGGACGGCCAGACTTGCTCGACTATACGAGTTCCAAGGGTGCCATTGTTTCATTCACTCGCGGACTCGCGAACCAGCTTGTGGCGAAGGGGATCACTGTGAATGCGGTTGCGCCAGGGCCAGTGTGGACACCCTTGATCCCGGCGACGATGGGAAAGGAACAGCAGGAGGGGTTTACGGCGCCCATTGGCAGGCCGGTGCAGCCGAGCGAAGTGGCGACGAGCTTTGTGTTCCTGGCAAGTGCGGATAGCAGGGCGATTAGTGGGCAGACGATTCACGTCAATGGAGGTATGTTTACGACTTCATGAGCTTATGAATGGCCCGGGTACAGGTTGCTCCCTAGTAGAGTGATGAAGGCGTTACTATGATACGCCGCGCAAGCGTTCAACAGTAAGAAACGGGTTGAATGAATTTCTTTTGATGTCCTGCACAGATTGTTTCTGAAAGTCTACACTAGAACCCTAGACCCTTTCCTTCCAGTGCTTCCAAGTCCCCACGCAACTCCCATGCTTCAATACCAGCACGACTTAGCGCCTCCTGCCGCCTCTGCACGCTCAGCTCGCTCCACCGCTTCAGCAAACTACCATCCAGGATACTTCTACTTCCCAGCCCTTCGTTCTCCACAGCGCGATACGCGCGGGGGTTCAGGCCCGCCGGGTGATCCAGCACGTTGGTCAAATAGTTCTGCAGTGCTCCCAATCGTCGGTAAACAGCCTCGGACAGCGGCGTCAGCAACGCGACCGTGCCAGACGATGTGGTGATCAAGACCTGGTACTGGGGTCGGATACTTTCCTCTTTCGATCCAGTGTCGCCGTCCATCTCCGTGTCACCCTCGAGGTCTTCTTGTCCCGAAGTTCCGTATGACGTCGGCAGGAGATCAATGCTCTTAGGGAAATGGCCAATGTGGAATGTGCTTCGTTGTAAGAGGCGCTGACCTGACAACGATTTGGGATCTTCCGGGTTGAACTCGAAAATGTGGAGGTTGCAGGTGGCGTCCGCGACGACCATGAAGAGCTGCTTGTCGACTGGCAGAAAGTCGGCTGCAAGGACATCCAGACGTGCACGGGACTTGCCAAAGAGCTGCATCTTGTATGGATCGGGCTGTGGTGGCATGCTCGTCAGTATCGTTTCTATTCATGAGAAAGTACGTTTGGGAGCGCAATAAGCGCAGGACGCAACTCACCGAATAGCCACCCAGCCAGAGGCCTTTAACCGCGTCACCCATCAGCGCCAGGCCGGATCCTGGCAACCCTTTCAAAACACTGACGTAGCACTGCATGTCCATGAACGCAACAGGCAGCAAGCTATCGTCCTCCTTGAGGCCGCGAACCATGCACTTCTGGCCTTGCGCATGCAGCAAGAATCCTTGGTTGCCGATTTCTGTAATCGCTGTGACTGCACCTCGCACGTCCTCACGCACGATCTGCTTCAGCTTGAAATTTGTCTCCGGCCGGTCGGGTTCTGGCACCACTGAGACTACTTCGAACACATAGATTGCGCCGTTGGTAGCGCTGTCTTCGCCTTGGATGACGGCGGTGCCGGCAGCAATCATGAGTTTGCGCTCACCCGTGTCCTCGGACACTTCGAGGGGCAAGACACGCAAGCAAAGCAGTGTTTCGTAAGGCAACAGTGTGATGGTGTCGATGACAGACGCTGTATCGGGATGGAAGAGTCGGACTGAACCCTGAGCAACTTGCGGCTTGAGGGTCAGATCTCCCTCCTTTGCCCATTCGGGATGCCAGTCATCTTCCACGAGCTTGAAGTCCATTGGAGAATTTGTTCCCACGACATATAGTCCGGTGTGGCTGTGGAACGCTACAGCGTCGACATCGAATCCTAGGGACAAGTGCTGAATGGCCCAACCTGATGGACCGAATTGGACATTTCGGGGGAGCTGCGCTAGGCCTACGCTGCCATTGCTATCGACAACAAGGAGGCCATGCGGGCAGGCAGCGGAGTGGAAAGAGCCGTGATCAATCATATTGCTGCTCGAGACATTTACCACAGTCGGCATGCCGGAAGGATTCTTCACGACCCATTTGATCCTTGGACCTGGCACGACGATAGCAAGTGATGCGCCATGAATGGTTAATGTCTTCATGCGAGCGCTCAAGGCATCTTGTGTAGCAGGCGATTCATCGTCTTCCGCGTCCAGCGAAGCACAGGTATTAAGAACCTTTCGCCACCGGGTATCAGCAGTCAAAGATTGATTTCCTTTTGAAGATGAAACTTCATAAGCTTGATAGGCTACAATGTCGTCATTGCTGGTTCGTAACTAATCATCGTTAGCATTCACGTTGAAAGGAGGAAGGGCCAGAAAAGTACTTACAATAAGGTGTGGGGAATTGGCTTTCGAGTCGCCAAAGTCTGTGATGCAGATCTCTCTGATGTTCACGCGACTGGCTAGCCTTCTTCGTGCATAGTCGCGGGAAATGTAAGGCGGAAGATGTGGAAACCCATCGTACGAGGTCAAAGGATTCGCGAGATCCGGAAGGTGGTAAATCTGGTGTGTTAGCTTACCAACTCAATGTAGAGAGCAATGCCTCCGTGACTTACTCGAATGGAGTCTTCGACGCTCAACAGTGCTGCAAAGGTCTCGTCTGTCCTACTAGAGTGATACAAACAGCCAGACGACCATTTTGTTGATGTTAAAGATTCACTTTTGTCAAGCTCTTCAAGCTCGCCTTTCTTGTCCATCTGCAGGACGCATACACTTGCGTCATCTCGTACTATCAGAATAAACTGGTCGGCGAAACTTGTGTGTGTGATCTTCAATTCCGCGTCGGTGTCTTCGTCCGCCATTGGAATGATTTGCGGAAAGTCCAAAGCTAAAGGAGAGGCCGCGTCAGCAAGAAGAACAAGAAATACACAGGTCTCAAAATACTCAAAACGATGACTTGAAGGTATAAAATCAAACTGAAGCTGCATTGATTTTATGCTAAGGGTCGATAATACAACCATAAGACTTCGCCAACCGGTTGAGGCAAAAACGAACCCAACATCTAGCGGCATCTCCAATCTCATGGACCCCAATGGATATAGGCAGACAAATGCAGAAATAAAGGAGATGGGGAAAGACTTACCTGTATCGTAGCATCTTAGCTCGCTTTTGGATACTTGCACAAGACGAGAGCCGTCCTGCATCACGCCAACATCAATGGTAGCACAATCCCTCTCGAAATCAGAATCTGCACGCTGTTCTACGCCAGACTCAGTGATTGTGGAGATGCTCGACGTTTCTTGTCCTTCGCCATTGATGTGGGTTGCAATCACGTAGCTATCGTGTTCAAACATGGGTAGAGCCTCCCCTTCACTTGAGGTCGGACGCAACTTCACACTCCAAACTCGTCGTGCTTCTCCAATGTCTATGTCTTTTTGCCTTACCGGTTCAAGAGAGTGCTTCAGTATCGCAAGACCGCCGGACTGCTCACGGCCCGTTGGTAGTGTCAAGTGCAAGTCAGTGTCTCCATTGATCTCAGTGGAGGGACTTTTCTTCTGGGAGGCCTTTGGCGAGCGTGATATCGTTACTTCAGAGGTTGGTGCAAGATTTTTCAGTCGGTCCTGCACGACGAAATTGACATCCTCCAGATTGACTGCTGAGGAGACACCCGCTGCTGCTTGCTTCGCCGGAGCATTGTCATTTCCGTAAAGATCATCTTCATCTTCAACTTCCTCCTCATCTGAAATTTCCTCGTCTGCACCGAGCATATCTGCCTGCGACCTCTTTCGGGCCAACTGTCCGCCTGGAGACGAGCAGAGGAGAACAACCGCATCAGCATCCTCACTGCCCAGGAAGATGGCGTTCTGGCCAAGAACGACTGCACATGACGCCGAGGCGAGGAGGGCATGCCCGCCTCGGTCCTTCGGAACAGGGGTCACGGTAATGGCTGACACAGATCGCCCATCCATACGAAAAGAGACAATTGCCAAACCGCCATCGGATAAGGAGAGGATCATGTCACCATTGCCAGAGTTCAATGGGGTGATGACGCATCGCTCCAGTCGAAGGTCGAGTTCGCTCTGGTCGGTCATGGAGAAGGCAGAACTCTGTTTGGAGAACTCGTTGACACCAATTCCGTGAGTCTTGCCTGCTTGATCGACATGGATGAGTTCATTGCCACCAATGAGGAGAGCACCTCCAACGGGAAGTGGAAGCGGAAGCAGGGCAAAAAGGTCAGAGGGAAGTCCAGACACGGAGAGCAGTGGAGTGCGAGCTCTTTGTTCCAGGTCCAGGGTAAAAGCAGTGTATGTCATGACATCCTTCCTCAGCATTGAAGCAGCGCCGCCCGTGCTGCAGGACAAGACGCCCAGCGTGGGCTCTCGATATTCGTAAAGAAATGCCAGGTCGATTGGATGCAGGATGGAAGGGTCCAGGGCTGTCAACGGAAGGACAAAGGATGCGGAATAAGGGGTCTGGTGGGCTTTTGCATCGCCGTTGACTTGCTGATCCTGCTTCGGTTGCTCGTTAGGGTCAAGGTCATGATCGTCCTCCATGACAAGGTCATCTCCAGCCTGTCGGAAGGGCAGGATGGCGATCTGCCGGTGACCGAACTTCAGGGCAGCACATCGACTGCTCGGATCGACGGTCAAATAGCATGACCAGTGACTAAGGTCCGGGTCCCAGGGACTGCCCTGGAGCTGTTCACCCTCGTAGTAATGGATGGACACCGTGGACAGACTGTGTGCCTCGGGATCCCATTCGACCAGGCTTATCTTGGCATCTTTTGAAGCGACGAGCAGGGCTTCGCCACCTGTCTTAGTATTGGCAGCCTTGACGGACGCAAGCGAGGTGACAATGCCGGCAATGGGGTATTCTCCAACGAGGGCCAGGCGAGTGCGAGTGGATGCAGGCGCAGCATTGGCCTCGGAGGGCCGTCGCGGCCCGTTGGTGACTGTACTCTGAGGTTCATCGACATCGCTCAACACATTGAAGATCTGCAGGAGGGAAGTCTTTGCGACCACGAGATTGCGGGCTGAAGAGCTGGTGAAGGGAAGGTAGACGGCGTGCGTCACCGCACTTGGAGGGAGGAGCTCGGTGTACGCTTGCATGGCGATGGCGGCATCTTCATGCGAGTAGCAAGTAGCAGACCGAACGCCCTCCGGATTGATAATCTGGAAGGAAGCTGGTCGCGTAGCACATTTCTGGCTGGAGACGCGCAAGGGACAGCAATTGGAGTGTGCGAGTTCGCGCGATACAGGGTTGTCCTTGCAGCGGACACCCTGCTGCTGTGGGGGAGGCTGGAGCTCCCACGTCATGTGCGGCTTCCCTGGGAAACTCTGGTGCCCAGTACAAGAGAGAGTAAGCGCTTCTGCCTTTCTCTGCGAAACATACCGCGTCCGACAACCATGGCGCTCATTCAGACGAGCCTCATCTGGGTCGCATATGCGGTCGCTGTTGCCCTGCTACTGGCGATTGCTTCAGTCTTCGTCTACATCTACCAAACACCGCGAGACCGTGCCGCATCTGTCACGACGGTGTGCATCCTGACGATCAGCGCCCTCCTCGCGACGATCCTTCTCCTCCCGGTCGATGTTGCCCTCGTGTCGAGCACCGTCAAGTCCAGCACTGGAGCTCGCAAGGACTGGGCAACACAGGAGCGAGTCGACAGCATCCTCTTCACTCTCAAGGTCGTCTACTACACGCTCTACTCCCTCGACGCCGTCCTGTGTCTCCTGGTCTGCCCCTTCACCTACTTCTTCTACGAGGAGTATGATGAACGGGACACGGAGGAGGGCACTCAGACTCTGAGCACTCGCCTGCTCGCTGCCTCCAAGTACACTCTGATTTTTCTCGTTCTGGTCGTCGTCATCTTCCTCGTGGGCTTCTTCGTTCCAGTTGCTGCCCTTGACAAGAGCAAGCACCGCGACCTAGACTATTTCAAGGACCTGCTTACAGAAAATCGTAGGTGTTCCCATCTACCTTGTCCTTGCGCATACTAATTTCAAACAAGATGGCGAGCGTGCCTTGACATTTGCGGTCGGCCTCCTCATCACCATTGGCACGCTCATGTATGTTCTATACACGGGTGCTGGCCTTGCTCTGCTGCCCGTGACTCTCATCAAATCCGCACCCTCCATCTCTGCCCCCACCCTAGCCGCCGACACTCAGACTCAGCTCGAGCAAAACCGCGAGCGCCAGCATCAGCTCGAGGCACGCAATCAGGGCCGCACCGATGGTCTCGATCCCCGTGACCGCCGTGAGCTGGAAGCCTTGGTTCGTGAAGAGCGCACTCTGGTCCGTCGCGAACGCTTGGCCAATGAGACCACGGGCGACAGTCAGCATTGGCTCATGCACACTTGGAATAAGATATGTGCTGTCCTGCGGCCCATCAAGTTGATTGGCGGCCTCCTCATCATGCTGGTCACGATCATCATCTGGGTCAGCATGCTCATCACGGGTATCGACAAGGCCAAGAATTCCTTCTGTAAAGCTCACTGCGGCTACCTGCTCGGTCACATCAACATCTTCCAGCCTGTCAACTGGATTCTGGTGCTCTCTGCCAAAGTCTTCCCCATCGACTACATCCTCTTCCTGATAATTGTCATGCTGTTCTTCTGCGGCAGCGTCATCGGAATTGCGACAGCTGGTATTCGCTTCCTTTGGTTGACCATCTTCAAAATTCGTACCGGCCACACATCCCCACAGGCGCTGCTCATGGCGACTGTCATGCTGACTCTGGTGGTTTTGGCCATCAACTACTCCATTGCCATGGTTGTAGCTCCCCAGTACGCTACTTTCGGCCCTCAGACATACTGCGATCTGCCAGTACATCATCCCGGCAAATCTGCAGATTGCTCAAATGCGAAGGACCGCATTAAGTCCTGCACGGAACTTGCCGAGAATCCGATTGCTAGCGACATTTGCACTCCAAGTGTCGTCAGCACATTCATTAACCGCACTACCGTCAACTTTCCCTTCTTTGGTGTGGTCGACTTCTGGGCTCAGTTTGTATTCCTGGCCGTGTACTTGATCACCTTCGTCACGAGCCTTGTGCGCACCCCAAAGCTCGACACCAACACGCTCGACGCAGACCTGGAGGAGGAAGAGGAGGAGGGATTGATTGCAAGCACTGGTCGTCGCTTCAATGCCACTTGGCAGGACATTACTGGCCGCGCCCGCAAGAACAACCCAGGTTACGGAACTGTAAACAATCCTTCCGAGAGCAATTGAAGCAAGCAAATATCCACTCGAGGGACGGGGAGTATTATGGCATCTCCTTTGGGCCTGTTTTTTGTAGCATTAATGAACCTTGATCATGGTCTACGGCTTGCATGATGAAATGTGAAATTCAAATCTGGAAGAATACCCCCAGGAATGCGTTGCTTCAAATGTTCAGCCTTCACTACTCCTAAGACATTAAATCAAACGAGGCATTGACAGAATATCATCGGTGCTCAAGCAACGCGCCAACGAACACCTCACATGCGAGAGAATCGCTGAGTGGGGTTCAGAGGGTAGGTAGCTGTGATTACAGTTACGGAGGCCTGACCCCCTGACTGGGACAAAACCATCAAGAGTATTTCCACACATCATTATGTTAACATGAATATCGTCAGGGTCGATTCGGTCAATACTTTGTACACCTTTTGTTCATCGACCAGCTTCATCGTCGGTGGAGTGGGCAATATGTGCACGACATGAATTGGCAACATTTGCTTTGATTAGTTGCATAAGACAGGCGCTCTCTCTCGCACCCTATGTGTGCTCCACGGAAATGGTGAGACCGTGATGATAGCCAAGTAACGGTGTGGCGTGCTATAAGCCGTAGGATGTGTTCGGTGAGGTTATGGGCGCTGTGCCAACATCATATTACACCAAGGTAGTTCGGACAAACCTCAAGATGGACGGTAAGAGCCCGCGCATTGTTTGAAGCTACCAAGAGGGTGGACGGTGGCAACCATCTCATCAACAAGATTGCTCAAGGTTGAACAGAGTAGGGGTGTGACATCGGACGGCTTGTTGGAAGCTATTGTTGCAATAGAGATCGTGTGACTTGATGATCATATTGACAAGCGCCAGCCGATTTAGTATAAGAGCTGATGTTGCCGAAGGATGTCGTGATCTCAATCTTCCCACGGACTAAGAAAAGAAGGTCTTATCAGCCATTTCATGATGATGGCGAAAAGAGATACACTCATATCTTGAGGAACATCCTACGGACAGGGTCTGCGCGCAGCGACCTCGTTCGCGTGGTCTGGTTTCATTCTCAGGTTTCAACCATGGTGCGAGATCTGGACACTGTTGGGCATGAGTGTAGAAGCTTGCACCTAGTCCTTGAAGTATGCGACAACGCTCGTCCATAGTCTTTGCTGTGATCAAGGCGTCTAGGTCGTGCGGTTCATCGTCCTCCTCATTTTCTATCTCGAGTACCCACACTCCGTTGCTGTCTTGTGGCCATCCTACTTCTAATCTTCGTTGGTCTTTGCCTTGACGTATCGCGTCGGCTCGAATGACCACAAGCCAATCGAGCCACTGCTGGTAACTACGATATCGCTTGGCGCCGAGTAACATCAGTCTACGACTCCACGCGGCTTCGTCTTGAGCATCTCGCGACGGCTTCAAGTCTATCGAACACTCGACTCCCAGCCACTCAACCTCGACTGCTGTCGCTTGCCTTTCGATGTAATGACCAGTCGAAGGCCAACCATACAAGATAGCCGAATGAGACTCATTAGTATCAGAATTTATCACTAAACGAAACTTGACCTCGCCATAGGATCAAGGTACACATGACAGTCCAGCAGCTGCATCATAGTCAGCTGGGTATGGAGGGGGCCGTTGATGGAGAACTTGGTTCAATTCTCGGAAAAAGGAAGGTATCCAATTGATCAACGAAGATATCGAAGTTATTTTGATGGTCCTTTGTTATGTTCTTCAAAGTTCGTCTGCTTGCGTGTAAGCTAGGGTTGGGTGACGCTCGATTCCGTGGTTGCTGCGCCTCAGCGGCAAGCTTCCCTTCCTGGCCATCTTCACGATTTTACCAGACACACTCTGGCCATCGTAATGAGCTCCACAATATTGCAATTGATGGGAACATGACTTTTGTTTGTAGTTATTACCAGTTTCTACGATACATGAACCCATGGCATCGAATACAAATGCGAACACCAGCGCTGGTGGAATGTTCAACGATGCACTCTTGGCGAACTGGCACTTGGGGTTGACTGCGTTTGGTGGTCCGCCTGTGCACTTTCAGATTGTAAGTGTGTCTGAATGGCGGCCGCGTGGGAAAACGGTTGATCGATATGCTGACCTTCAAAAGTTCCGGAAGAAATTTGTAGACCACCTGCGATGGATTGACGAGCAAACTGTGAGAACAGTCGAGCATACGCTGACCGGAAGTGAGCACTTAATTGACTGTATAATGTCTAGTATCAGGAGCTCTTTGCCATCACCAATTCTCTTCCGGGCCCAGCGAGCACGAAAATGCTGTTCAACATCAACATCATCCACGGAGGGTTCCCTGCTGGGATCCTCGCGTTCTTATTATGGAGGTATCCGATACCACCACTACCTACTAATTACCGCAACCATGCTAATGTCTGGTAGTCTCCCAGGTGCCATTGGAATGTTCTGCTTTTCTCTTGGCGTCTCGCGTATTGGAGACAAGCTACCTGGTGCTGTGTATGCGCTTCTCTCGGGGCTCAACGCCGCAACGGTCGGCATCATTGCTCTCGCAGCGGTACAGCTCTCACAAAAGGTCATCACGGACAAATTGACTCGAGCACTTATCTTCCTCGGCGGAGCAGCTGGGATGCTCTATACTGCTCTTTGGTATTTCCCAATATTGATGGCTGCGGCCGGCCTTGCAACGATAGTATGGGATTTGAGAGTTTTGCAAAGGTTCGCCAGACTGTGGAATCCACGACAGCATGAAGCTACTGCTGCAGAGCTCGGAGAAAGCTCAGCACAAGCTGACGTGCCACAAACTCTGAGAATGTCAGAAAGTTCTGCCACAACGAGCCTGCAGCGTAACGCCGCGGGGATATCTGGATCCTCTAATCTTCATCAGACGAGGCAGGTCAGTGTCCACAACGACAATAATGCATCCAACGAGACCACAACTCAGCCCAACTCAGCCTCTGCACCATTTCAGCCACATGAGAGCGACCGCAGTATTCTCTCTTGGCAAAGTGGACTTGTTCTAATATTCATCTTCTTCACATCTTTCCTGACTGTCATGTTGATCCGTGGCCTGTATCCATCTCTGACTCGAGCGTTTTCTGTATTTGCCAATCTCTTCCTCGCTGGTACAATCATCTTTGGTGGAGGTCCTGTAGTGATTCCGCTCCTCCGCGAATACATCGTCGCCGAGGGATGGGTCTCGCCACGGAATTTCTTGCTCGGTTTGGCTCTAATTCAGGCTTTCCCAGGTCCGAACTTTAACTTCGCCGTCTACCTGGGCGCCCTGGCCATGTCTGGTAGCAATACTCCACCTATTCTCGGTGCGACTGTGGCATTCTTGGGCATTTTTATCCCCGGTCTTGCGGTACAGTCGGGTTTCATGGGACTATGGATCTACTTGAGAAAGATTCGGGCGGTTGTCAGTGCATTAAGAGGCATCAATGCGGCGGCTGTAGGCTTGGTCTTCACGGCAGTATATCGGCTTTGGCAGATAGGTTACCTAGATCAGGACAATCAAGATGGCCAGCCCCTAGGTGGGAGCCCTTGGTGGGTGGTTGTCACCGCAACGAGTTTCGTAGGCGGAGCTTCGTTCGGGCTGAACCCACCGAGTGCTGTGGTGCTTGGAGGAATCATGGGAATGGTATGGTTTGGAATAGTGAACAGCGGATGAGTTTCTTATCGTTGTGCAAAAGGAATAGGACTTGCAAATCTGTTTCTACGAAGGCTACCATGAGACGGGTGTAACGAGAAGGCTATGTGACTTGTTGTGAGGATTCTTATTCATATGCTTGATTTGCCGGCATATCGCTGAGCTCAACATCGGGTTCCTGCTCCAACCATGGTGCGATATCGGGAAGTTGCTTTAGATCAGCATAGAACTGCGCTCCCAAACCCTCAAGCATTCGACAACGATTTTCCATGCTTTGCGCTGTGACCAGTATTCCAATAGTGAAAGGAACGATTAATTTCTCATCTTCAAATTCAAGCACCCACACACCCTGTCCATTTTGTGGCCAGCCTACGTGCAACCGGCGGAAGTCTTTCCCATAGGATTCACCGTTTACGCCTAATAGCAATCGATTGAACCATGTCCCGTAGCTATGATATCGTTGCGCTCCGAGAAGCATAAGCTCGCGACATCATTCGTCTTCATTCTTTTCATCTCGGGGAGGTTGGAAGTTGGACGAACGGTCGATGCCTAGCCAGTCGACTTCGACCCCAGTGACTTCTTTCACCAGGTAATGGCTAGTCCGAGGCCAGCCAAATGCACAGGTGTGATATGCGTGAGGATAATGCTGGCTAATGCATAGACGGTTTTTTTTAGCAAGACCTTCAAACTGTGCTCTGCAGGAAACCTCGGTATTCTCATCAGAGTACCCCGGACGCGGCGGACGCTGAAGGAACCAAACATGGTATGCCTCGCGATAAAATCCTTGTATGAAACGGAGAAAGAATAGAATCGGCATGATGCTTTGATTTTGAGGAGAATTACTTCTGGTTATAAGAAAAGTCCGCATTGAGTGGTAGCTTACTTTGGTCAAATATCGGGATGCAGATGCCATTCCTTGCTGCCTGAACATCGGCGGCTGCTGGAGGGCAAAACGGCGCAGTCAGGCAGCCAAGGCAGAGATGTTTATCCCCAAGCAAACTTCAAAGCTACAGTGAGTTCGTCGAGTATAGTCAACATAATAGACTGTAATTCCTTGCGTTCCTTCCTGCCATTCATGCAATCATCTGCTTCCCGCGTGGACATTTGATCCGAAATATAACCACAAATTGAGCTGAACGAGTAATATAACCAGAATTCAACATTTGCTCGGGACTAAACAATCGAGCACTTGACAGGGGCAAAGATATGAATATGGACATATATCCGATCGATTAAAGGGGCGGAGGTAGAAAAGGGACCCTTTCACCTGACCATCCTTGGCGTGCGGTAGACCTTGATTTCTTGCAACGTCATCCCTTCTGTACTCGAGCAGATATCTATAGGTGCAGGATTTGACCTCTGTGAAAGCACAGGCTTGCTAGGATAAACAGCGGATCAATATGACAACGGCCCGCACAATGTCAAAGAAAGATGCAGACTTACTCGCCCGGCTGAACGCACTAAAGCCATCAGCCATAGCATCGCTGAATCCGCAGCAGGCTTCCAATGTCCGGCCATCATTGCCAGAGGATGAACTGGCCGAGGTAGAACCGGCCAAGGATGCGGATGAGCTGCTCGCACGTTTCCAGAGATTCCGACCTTCTGCAAGACCCGCTACTGGAGAGAATGCCGGCGAGGTCACGCATAATGTCAAAGGCGGCGATGAGAGAATTGACATTGAGGAGGCTCCGGCAGCAGGTGCCGATGACCTATTGAAGCGCTTCCAGCGTCTGCATGCAGGTAATGAGACGTCAATTCCGTCATCAGTTGCTCAGGTACCGCCGGTGTCATTTGATAAAAAGGATGGCGCCCCGCTTACTCACTTCATGAATGACAACGACGATGGCCTGGGCTTTGTAGATGATGATGACTGGAAAGAACTTGTCGCTGAGCATGACAAGCAACAGCAAGGCGGTCGAGCATCAGACGAAGATGTACGAGCATTGGTGCAAGAGGCCGATGTTGCATTGCGTAATGCGAACGAGGAGAAGCGCAAGGTGGTTGCACTCGAAACATACTCTGCCTCTGACCCGGTAAGCGGTCAGAATGGAGACGGTTCAAGCAAGGAAAGAAGCGATCGAAAGGAGGCCACAGACTCCGACGCCAAAGAGCTTCAGTTTTCAGATATAGACGCTACGGTTGACAAAAAGGATCCCGAACAAGACGAGCAGCCAAACCAATCAGAGGATGCTGAAGCCGCCGATTATGTACGCCGCGCGCTCGAAGAAGCCTCTTTCCTCGATGATAATGAACAAGATGACAAACACAACACGGAAGACGCGGAGTGCAACGACCAGGACAGAAGCATCCCCTTTGCCCTGCCCAGCGCCCCAACTTCTGCTCCCACGACGCCTTTGAAGACCGACGACGACGGCACCACCAGCCTTCCCTCGGCGCCGTCATTTGCACCAGCCACACGACCCACACGCGTCATGAAGACCACCAAGCCCACTGGCCCGACGGATACGGAGATTGACTCCTGGTGCATCATCTGCCAGGACGACGCAACGCTGCGCTGCGTTGGGTGCGACGGCGACCTTTACTGCACGCGCTGCTGGAATGAAGGGCACACAGGCGAAGACGCAGGCTACGAGGAGCGACGGCACCGCGCACTGCGTTTCGAGAAGGGCGGCGGCGGCAAGGAGGACACGACGCAGAAAAGACGAAGAAAGGTCGCTGCGTGACACCGTCTACCACGCAGTCCAGGTCTATTGGGACTTAGTCGTACTCATACGCATGCGGATTAGCTGCGCTAGCAACACCAGGCGACACAGGCCCTGCGCTCAACAGTCGTAGTCGTACTCGTCGTAAGCGCCCTGCTCGCGCTGCGTGCTGCACCACTCCTCACTCGCCAGCCCACGATCCTTGCGCCGCACCAGGTCCGCAGCATCACGGCACCAATCGCACGCCACATCGCACAGCGCCACTGCCCCCGCCTTGCCTGTCTCGCGCTCCGCAAGGCCAACCTCGTCGCCGAAGTAGCGGCAGATGGCGCGATGCCGGCAGCGACGCGTGTCCTCGCAGTACTCGATCAGGCTCTGGATGGACTTGACGCGCCCCGCAACCGCCGGGTCGAGCATGGGGTCTGCGTCGGCATCGGCGGCGCCCGCGGCACGCGCGCGGGCGTGCATCTTGCGCAGCAGCTCGCGCTGCAGCATGGACTGTGCGCGGTCGCGGTCCTCGCGGCCGTAGTACAGGATGCAGGCGCTGGCCTTGCCGTCGCGGCCCGCGCGCCCGGCCTCCTGGTAGTAGCCTTCGAAGCTCTTGGGGATCTGCCAGTGGACGACGAAGCGGACGTTGTCCTTGTCGATGCCCATGCCGAAGGCGGTCGTGGCGACGATGACGTCGTAGCCGGGCGTGTTGGCGACCCAGGAGGCGAGGTGGTCGTCTTTCTCGGCCGCGGAGAGGCCGGCGTGGAAGGGCTTGGCGCCGATGCCGTCGACGACGAGGCGTGCGGCGAGGGCTTCGCAGTCGCGGCGGTACAGCGTGTAGATGATGCCGGAGACGTTGGTGGGGCGTTGGTCGAGGGCGGACAGCTCGGCGGCGCGGACGGGGTTAGAGGAGCGGCGGGAGTGTATGCCGCGGAGCCAGGCGAGGAAGTCGGGGTAATGGTCTTTGGTGTCGGACTTGAAGCGGACCGAGTAGTGTAGATTGGGGCGTGCAGTGGTCATGAGAAATGACTTGAGGGTGGCTGGATCGAGGCGGAGGGTGGAGATGATGTCGCTGCGGACACGCGCTGTGGCAGTCGCCGTGAGACACATAATTGGAACATCGGGAAAGGTGGTCTTTAACCATCCTAGGGCGGTGAATGCTTTGCGGAAGTCGTGACCCCACTCCGAGATGCAATGTGCCTCGTCGATGGCTATACGGGAGAGCTGGCCGTGGTCGTAGACAGTGCGAAGATGCCGGCGGAAGGCGTCTGACTCGCAGTACTCCGGGGTTACATACAGCAAACGCGTACGCGGATGGCCACACTCCAGGTCGGCGAGCACGCGTGACTTGATAGAGTAGGGAGTCGTGGAGTTGATTGTCTCTACGGTGATGTCGGCGTCTCGAAGGGCAGCCACTTGGTTGTTCATGAGGGCCAGCAAGGGCGAGATGACGATGGTGATGCCCAAGTCAATGACGGCGGGAAGCTGGAAGCAGAGGGACTTGCCAAAGGACGTGGCAGCCTGGACAAAGACATCATGACCCTCGAGAGCGGCTGTGATGATTTCACGCTGAGATGGCCTGAAGGTGGTCTTGCCAAAGACGCGCCGCAGAGTGAAGTCGATGTCGACAAGACGACGCGTCGGACCAGGCATTGCAGATACTGCTGCCGAGCTTGTTTTCTTGCCTATGGGTGCTGCATGTTGCTTGCAGTCTACATGACTGTTACTTGTGTGGTCGGTGCGCGTGGTGCAAGTGTATATAACAAGGTGTGGCGAGTGACATTTCTTTATTTACATTGTACTTCCACGCGGCTCGAGCTTCCCTCCTGGCTCCAACCGCCAACACATTGCTTCCAGTAATTTGAGGCACCATTGCCGCGGTTAATTTTCCTGCCCCTCTCTACTGAATCTACTGTTCAAGTGAGTCTCCGCGGCAGCCCGTGTCTCGACGTTGTGGATGCTGCCAGTAATTGCAACCAGCCAAAGACTCGCTGCTGCATACATTATGGAGCATTCGTTCCCAGCCACACTCATGTCAAGTGCAATTGGGGGAGCACACGAGGAATAATACATCCCTGCGTGCAATTAACGGATTGGGTCGACAGCGATATCTATTGCAACATGCAGCGCCTCAGAGTTAGGAGGTTGGTCGGAGGGTAAGGCGACCCGGCCTTGCCGGAGAAATATCGAGGTCTGAGAACAGCACCACACAATGACCCAATTCTCCGGAGTATTGACGGGTCTCGCCTTCCTCCAATCAGCTGCACAGACCGCCGGAGGAGAGGCATCGTTTGCCGGTCGCAGGGCTGAAGCTGTACCAGACATTGAAGGCGTCCCCTTGCCACATGCGCCCACTCAGAAGGGAAGCCAATGTTCATCAACCCGCTTACTCGACTCATGACATTCCCAGGCGGAGCTTTTCCTGCCTTTGTCTTGAGAGTTTATCGTTTACAGGGTCTCGAAGTGCCACGCCTCGATAGCCGTCATGTATATATTCAACTTTCTCGCCTCAACAGGGCGCGAGGGCGAATCTAGCCGTCTTCACGAATCATGTCTTCCTGGCCCGTTTGGATGAAGCCGCGACTAACCCACAGTTCCATCTCGTACTCTGCATTGCATCAAGATGAGCTTCCCAACGGCCACCCCTCCAATGCTGCCCCCAGTCACATGCACGTGACTTCTCAACCCGGCAGACGCCGTGGTTGGAATCGCATGTTGACCGTTCTGGTGCTTATGCTACTGGGAGTCGTCATATTTCAGGTAAGTGAGGATATGTCGACTTCTGTGCGAGCCCCCGCTGATACAGTCAAAAGTCGAGACAGTTGGCACAAAGATCTCTTTCATTCTCAGGATCTGCTGAATCCACACAGCCCACCCAGTCCACCCAACCCGCATCGTCTGCCAACGACGCGATAATACCGCCCGACACCTTCAAAGATGCAAGCCTTCATAAGCAAACACACCCAAAGCCAGATACACACTCGCTCGCAAGGCCAAATCCTAATTTGGATGCACCGCCAGCTACGGATGCGCACCCAGCCAAACCAGACACACACTCGCGCGTGAGACCACAGACAGACGCAGCGCCCCATAAGAACTCGAGTTTACATGGACATGCGGACGCACCCGCTAGGAAATTGCATCTGCTTCTACCCGCGACGACCGGCAATGCGAACATGTGCAAGACTCTATTCACAGCCGCTGCCATGGGTTACCCGACGCCGGTGCTCATCAACTGGGGCGAGCAACCAAAGCCGGGCGAGAAAATAGTTTCACACTTGGAGAAGGTGTATGGGATAGCAAACTATCTGGCCACCTTGGGTCCCGAAGCTGCCGATGACCTCGTTCTGATAGCGGACACTTTCGACGTGTGGTTCAACTTGCCAGTCAACACTTTGCTTTCGAGGTACGACAGAGTCATTGCAGACGAAAACGAGTACATTGCGCAACTGTGGGGCCGCCCCGCACTTGACAACGGCGTCCGCGCAACTACTGTATTTGCTAGCGACAAGGCCTGCTTCGGTTTCTTCCCTGAGACCTACTGGTGCTATCTTCAGCCCGAGTCTTCCCTGCCAACTGATCTTTACGGAGATAAGACTGACAAAGAAGATGCCGGATTTGGTCGCTATGGCTCCATGCGGCCGCGATATCTCAACTCGGGCATCATCCTGGGTCCAGTCTACGATGTTCTTGCCATCTTTCAGCGCGCAGAGGATTTCATGAAGGACCTGAAGATCGACAACAAATTTTTCTGGCAATCTGACCAACGCGTGCTGGCCATGGTATTCGCAGAGCAGCAACTAATGCGCACCCGCAAAGCGCTGGACAATCCTCAATGGCGTGACGGCAACACAGAAGCTGCCGAAAATCGCACCACCCCCGGATCCGACCCACGCTATTCTCCAAATCTCAGCCTGCATCATGAGTTTAACAATCTTACGCTCACAAACCTTACTTTCCAGAAAGGGGAGGTCAATATGGGCTACGAACATGGCATCACAATCGACGTTCGGTCGCTCCTCTCACAGACCACTGCCGCATCAAACCATGATTGGGCGTATCTCTACTACGACCGTGCGTATCTCCAAAGGGTGCCAGATCTGTCCGACCCACGCAATTGCATTCCGCATGTTCGCGAGAATATTCCCGAGGAGCTTGCATCGTTGCCAGTGCCGTACGCTTCGATTGTCGCCGAGAAGCGCATACATCTCAACGCCAACGGAATCACGTGGTCCGACCTGCCTCTCTACACGAACCTCTGCACGGGCGAGATCCCAGCCATCATCCATCACAACGGCGACAAGAGCATGCGCGAGAAGCAATGGCCAAGTCTCTGGCTCACATCCGCCGGCCAGGAAATTCTTGCAGCGATAAAGGCGAGATCCAAGGACGAGCCTGGCAAGAGTGTGAACACGGGTGGAGCAATGACGGATCACGGTGAGAAGTTGAGCTGGGACCAACTGTGCAAGGCCGAAGAGCAAGGCATATTTGTTGACGAGTTGAACATTTGGAACCCCGGCACGATGATGTATGGCGTGCCGCCCGAGTGGTATCCTTGGGGTTGATGAGGATCGTAATGGTTACGACTGCATGGTGTCGGAGTTCTGGCAAAGAGTCCGTGCGGTGTCCTGAGCCTCTGTGTATATATTCATATCATAGCGTCTGCAGCAACGCAAGAACAAAAATTTCACCTTTGATATGTATGGCGGTAGATTTTGCTGCGAGACAATGGCCAGACATCTTTACAGAGCACCAGCTGGGATTCGGCCGTTCTGGACAATTGTTCAGCGGAGGATGGATGGATATAAAAAGAGACGGCCGCCAAAGTCGGGCTAGACACGGCTTCCCGCAAGCGGTTAGGGCGGGATCGGCCCTTGTTTACAAGACACATCCCTCAGGCTCCTTGGTGCAAGGCTACTGCTGGGTCGTGTGCTTTACTCTTCAGCCTTCCCCTTACCAATTAATTCGATCCTACATCTCGTCTCTGGTCAGTTACGTTCATCACTGACAATTCTTGCAAGACGCCTTGATCCTGCAGCGCAACCGCGCCTCCTCAATTACCGCTGTGCCGCACGCAACCGCGCTTTGACCATCCCACCACCAGCGCCCCACCTAGCGGACCCTCGTCTTGCAGAGTTTATTGACTCTGTTCATTCGCCCGCACCTTCTGTACCGCACGACCAGTCATCTGGTATCTTGCGCAGAGCGAGACCAAGCAGATCCCGCGGCGCCTTCACCTCGCCGACGCGTCCACTGGCCCGCCACTCCCTCGCCCCGCATACACAAAAAACACAACAATGTCGACCGACATTGACGTTACACGGCGCAACAAGCGACCGCGCCCTCTCGCCCAGAGCGAGAAGGACAAGCTAGAAGAATTCATCGACCTCATCCACTACTCTGCACGGTGCGTCCAGCCTCCTCCTCCTCCTCCTCCCACTCTGCCCTCCACACCAACACCACTTCACACGCTGCGGCCGCTCCAGACCCGCTGACACTCTCGCCCTTTCAGATATTCCGACGACGAATACGAGTACCGGCACGTCCAGCTGCCGAAGAATATGCTCAAGGCAATCCCACGCGACTACTTCGACGGCTCGCGCGGCACCCTCAAGCTGCTGTGGGAGGACGAGTGGCGGGGCCTCGGCATCACGCAGAGCCTGGGTTGGGAGCACTACGAGGTGCACGAGCCCGAGCCGCACATTCTGCTCTTCAAGCGGCCGAAGAACTACCAGCCGCCGGCGTGAGCGGGAGAGGCGATGGCTGCATGTTTCGCCTGCCTCTGGGCCGCTCCTCTCCTCTCTTCTCCGTGGTTGAAGGATGCCATCTTTCTCTCTTTCTCTCTGTGTCTTTCCTCTTTGCACGAACGTGGACGACGACGACTACTGGTTTGTTTTGCTGCATCTGCTCCGGCGCTGGGATACGGCGTGCCTCCTATCTTGTGTTTCCTTTTTCTTGTCATTGCTCTGCGGCGCGCGGTTTTCATATCTGCACTGCACCGCACTGTGCATGCGCGTGCACATTCAGGCAACGCCAGAGAGATCGAGGCGCGCGTGGATCGCGTGGCCTTCAACTGTGATTTACCTCTTCATGCATATCTACGGAGAGATGACAACGCACGGCGGCCGCACAGATAGCAATGACACGAAATTTTGAGCATGTTTTCATTATCGTTAGCCTACAGCACGGCGCAGGTCTACCGACGTGACCGCGTTGCCAATCTTGATCTTCACAACGTCAACGTCTAGCGTGATGTCCTCGACAGCCCGCAGCGCTTCTTCATCCCCCAAGGCCACGGGACCGATCTTGCTACCGTCAGTCAGGGGGTTTTTGAGCGTCCACCCGATGCTGAAGTGGAATCTGTCACTCTTGTCCGGCACGCTCTCCCTCTCCGTGCCATGTGTGCCGTGCTTCTGCTTGCCGTGCCTTGCCCTCGCGGCAGTGTCCGGCTTTGCAGGCCCGTCGTAGAGCTGCGGCTGCCCGTACTCGGCCGCCACGGCATTACAGCCTGCTAATAGCTTGCTCAGCACCACACCGTCTCCGACCTCGCGCAGCCGCAGCGCTAGAAACCAGCGCGTGCCCTCGCCGTTGCTCGCCCAGTCCAGGCCGTGCAACTGCGCACTGAAACCGCTAACTGGGCATGCACGGCGCACACGCTGCTCAATCTGCGCGGCGAAGGTGGTGCGCTGCTCGGAGCGCAGCGTCAAGGGTGCCGAGAGGGATATGTGGAGTGGCAGTGGAACGCCAAGGTCAGAGGCGAGGGAGCTGTGGATTGCAAGGGATGGGTTGGCGGAGGCGACGCTAGTGACGAGCGTGCTAAGAGTGGTCGTATGCGTAGGGGGAGGATGCCCTGATGCCGCCCATCGTTAGCATATCTTCTTGTTTGCGGTGCGCAGGCCTGGATGTTGGGGTAGTGGATAGTGCAAGTGCAGGGGCTATGCTGGGCGCCAATCTGAAGCTGACGCGTAGGCAGAAAAAGCACTCACATTCAATGAAGACGTGGCTCGGCCAGTTGCCTTCGATATGTGGCACTTGGCGCTTGCGGCCGGCGTGGAGAGCTGGGTCATCCCGGGTGCTCACACGCGTGTTGGTCGCATAGAGGTTGTGAAAGGACGCAGGCAGAGGAGGCAGGTCGGCCGCTCTTTTAACAGGCTGTGAGGCAGGAGCATGTGACGATCGGTCTGTGCTGGAGCCATTGTTGCGCCTGCGCTTATGAGCCAAGCTGGTCTCGTTGTCAGAAGACGAGGAGGATGACGAGGCGTAGGCCACCAGTGGCATTGGCCTGTGCGCCTTGGCTTGAAGCACGCCAACAGTCGGCAGACCGTGCGGTCCGCGAGAGCCGCTTCTCAGTGACGCAGGAACGCTCGAGGGCCTCGATAGCAGCAAGCTAGGGCCAATAATGTTTAGCTTACAACGAGTCGCAGGGCAAGCAGACGCGTGGAGGAATTATTGGCGCCCTCCACGTCACTGCCGCAAGACGTCATCCCGATTCGTCCGCAGGTAGAAACCCACCGATTCACCTCAGCCGCGTTATCGCTTTTAGCGGCACGATCGTCTCCTCACTCATCTGTGTATAATCTGTATCGAAGGCCATTTGTGTTTCCTATCCATCCCTGAGCTCGGCTCTGACACCATGACTTCCAGCGACTCAAAGCACTGGGTGCGCATCATCCCGCCCTTTCCGAAACTCAATGTGCGGTAAATGCTTACGCGTGCAACGAACAGGCAAAGGAATATGTCCTTGACCCATTGAATGGCCCAGACCCCTCACAAGAGACCGGCCTTAACTCCTCGTTCCGACCAGACCGAACCGACTCGAAGACAGCGGAAACCAAGTCCACCCCAATAGCATCCGTTCGGGAGCAAACAACTGGGGGCTCCAGCTCGACGAATCCCTTCCGGGACCGCGCCAGCTCTGGTACAAATCCCTTCCGCGACAGAGCAAGCTCCGGTGCCAAAAGCGGAGCTGCAGCGCACTCCAGGGCTGCCAGCAACGCATCCAACGGCTCGCGCAGCCGTCCCATCTCAGGCTACCGGGCCGAAGCCTTTCCCGATCTCGATGGCGTGCCACGGCGCAGGAGTGGGGAGGCGGCACGCTCGTCGGGCGAGCATGGAAAGGCGAATCGCTCCAGGCGCAGCAGCTCGCTGCGGGAGCGATATCCTGGAGATCCCTCTGTGCACCCGCTTGACCAGATCACCCGGGAGGCCAAACTGGCCAATCGGTCGCCGCATCTGAAGAAGCGGCACTTGAGCGGCGCTGATAGTATTGATCGCTTAGATGATGGTGGTATTGGTGCGCAATACCATCATGAGGGCCCCTATGACGCAGCATCTCTCGCGCGCAACAACTCGTATGAGTCTGCGCCTATTGCCGCTCTGCAACACACAAATGCCGAAGCGCTGAAGGCTACGCCCGCGGACAAGATCAAAGACTCACTGAACGACCATCGCCCACTCGATGGGACTGCAATCTTTCCTCCTGGTGTGCCAGATCCTTTGGGTCATCAGTATAACTACGAGGAGGGTACGGACATGATGCGCGAGGGTCGCCCTGAAGGTGGTGCGTACAAGCGATACGAGGGTGTTGAGTATCTGCCCGAGGACCTGAAGGGCAAGGGCGAGCCCTCTTATTCTTTGGAGAAAGCTGAAAAGGAAAAGAAAATTGCGCGCAAACCTGTCGACAGCTCTGGAGCTATCGAGTTGGTCGAGCGACCACGCGGTAGCACGAAAGGCTCTCCAAGCAGCGAAAGCGGGCGGAGAAGAGGCGAATCTGCGGGCTCGAGGATCAGTGGTGAGATCAAGCGACGCGTGGGGAGCTTGCGACGGAAGGACAACTAGCCCTCCCCTACACGATGAATGCCAATTCTTTTCTCTTTGTATATTTTCAAGGCGTCTTTGGTAGTCGAACGTAGCACATGAATTTTTGTTCGACATAGGGATCTCATTAATTACAACGAACAGTAGATGACGAGCTGCTCCATTCTGGAACTCTTGCGCATCGGTCGATAACATGGTCTGCAGGACCAGGATGATACTGCACTCGATCGGATCAACGAATCATATTCAAGTACAGAATTCACCACGGCCATTTGATTCAAGTTTAAGGAAATTCCTCTCTGATGATATCCCTTTACAGAATAGCTACTCCAATGCCCTTTGTTCGCTATATCAGATCGAAATATTGCGTTCGTGACTCATTTGCCACAAATTGAGCATTGAAATTGTCAACTCAGCATTCAGGGCTGGCAGACACCGCCGCAAGTGGGATCTTGGTCGTCTGTACCAGGCCTAGGAGCTTGGAACGTGGTTTGACACAGGATGTGCCAAAGGACTTCAGATGCATAGTATGCATAGCTATCCGCATTGATGCGGGCCTGATCCTTGGCAAGGTTGTCATAGACGTTGACGGGACCGTAGCCAGGGTTGCCATTGGGGTCGTCCACGATGGAACCGAATGAAGCCTGGACCATCTTGTCCATGTGCATGTACTCGTGCAGGAGCGTCATGCCGAGAGTGTTGAAAACCTAACGAAGCGCATTGGTTAGTGAACTTTCCCCTAATTTTAAGAACGAGGGCTTGATGTAGTACTCACGTAGCTGACATTTTGGTCGATTTCGCCACCGTCGGCTTTACACGCAGCGTAGAAGTCGAGTGAGTCCGCATCGTTAGGTCCTTTTCCATCCAAGGCGGTCACAGCCTTCTTCTGGAACGCTTGTGAGCAGAGCGTGATCTGCGGATTGTCCAGCTCCGCGTCCTGTGTGCAAGCAAGCGTTGCGCCAGTACAGCACCCGCTAGGATCGGATGTTGTGACAAAGACATTATTCAAGAAGTCGGCACCCTTGTCGCCGTTGTTGATGACCTGAAAGATCCTTTTGATTTCTGCCTTGTCGCCATCGGCAAAGTAATGAGGATAGATGTCGGTGTCCGAGTCGATGAGCGTCAACACGTACGAAGTCAACTCAATGGCATCATTGAACGCTGTTTCAACCTTGTCAATGTTTTGAGGTGGGCTTGACCCGTCGGGAGGATCCAGATCAGTGCCGGTGTTGGGCACACCGCGTCTGGAGAGAACCTTAGGCTTGTTGACGGATGGAATGCCTCTTCGTGACAAAGAATCTCGGCTGTTTCCCGGAAAGGCGAGTGAGCCGGCTATGCAGGCCGACAGAGTCAGCAGTGAAATCTGGGAGACATGCATCCTGAACTGGGTTGAAGATTCTGAGTAGTTAATGGATATGTATTTCTGCAGGAAACAGTCGCAGCTTTATGTATTCTGCATTCGATATATTGGCCCCAGCATACTGTGACATGTGGACTACTTACAACTGCAGCGATAGTTTGAATGTGCACAGCAACAATGACAGCCCCCAAATCAATGACTGTACTCTGTCATCGAGGAGAGTACGATATTGAATCGTCCATTACCACAAATAGTAAGCGCTGACCCGGTCTGACATTTTACCAGACCCACCTCTTCATTCAGCTTCCAGTCGCAGGGAGCCTTGCCCCGCACAAGATCCTGGCTGTGTACGTTTCAGAGGGGCTGGGCGGTTCCTTGTCGTAGCCTTTGGAAATTGTATCCAATCAAGGCAGCCACCTTAGCGTAAGCAGCAAGGTGCCACGAGGTGAGGTTGTAGGGGCCGCTTGCGTGACGTCAGTGCGGCTGAACTTATAAAACAAGGCAGTAAGGCATCACCAATGAGAGACATGTGAGTGAGCGCTTGGGGCCGGATCCACTGCGCTGAGGTGAGGGATCGGCAGACATGGTACTTAAAGCCCCCATAAGATCTCATTTAGGAATGTGCATGCTCCTAGCGCTGGTGGATTTTCTCATACTAGAACCAATACAAATGTGACTGTCGGTCTTACTCTGGGTATTCCTGCATGTCACGGCAAGTCTCAACTGCCGGCAGCTTGCATCGACCGAGAGTTGGATCTATTCTTGGAAGGTCCCCGTACTCTCTGTAAATTTCAGCCTGGACGTAGCCTCTCCACAAAAGGTGGATCGGTTCAAAACATTGCAGTCTCAAGGATCAAGGGCTTCCCTCACCTGTAATAGCGAATTTGAACAGCACCACCCTGGTCTTACGTTCACTTCTTTCAACATGGCGTTGTCAACACCATCAACTCCCAAGGTTGATATTCAGCTTTCTCTGGACCCTTCAACCCATTCCTACTCTCGTACCTCTCCACCGACATTCACGCTCAGAATCACGTCAAGGGCTGAGACGCCCATCACGCTGTATACTTGGAAATCACCCTTGGACATCCCGCGTGCCTTTACCAGCAAAGGTATCACTATAACCAATTCCACAACCGGAGACTCAATTCAACAATCCAGCGTCACGGTGCAAAGAGGAGCCCTCAAACGGATCAGAGGCACAGCAGATGAACAGTACTTTGTCACTCTACACCCCAACACGCCGCTGGAACTCTCGACAGGCTTCGGACGTGGAGGTGGGGGCGTGCAGCCACAGCCAAAGTCTGTGGACGAGCTACTACAGGGGTACAACCGGGAGCGTAACCTGAAAGAGGTCAGGAAACCAAGGCTTGCCACGGGCGTCGATGGTCTGGAGCCGTCGTGTGAATACACCATCAGCCTGAATCATGAGGCTCTGCAGAAAATATGGTGGGCACCGGTCGACAGGGAAGAGGTTCTGGTATCCGATGCAGGAGAAGGCTCGTATGTTCAGGATTATCCGTGGGAGAAAGATCCGTTGGACTTTCACATCAGTGATGCTGTTCTGCTAGTTGAGGACTAAGGCCATAGGCCAATTATATCCATCACACAGAACAGATAGGCCTTAATGTATGTCTAAGTAGATCTGATCAAGTGCTTCGCAATATTACCCTACCATTATACTTAGGATACTAGGAAGTTGTCAGCATGCTCCAGCTGAAAGTGGTAATGGCAGCGGTCAGCTCATTGAAAGCGTTGGTAAGCGTGTAAAAGGGCAACAGGTGCCCGAAGCGAGATATAGTGGACCTACTGGCGGTCTGAAATCAGAAGGTAACGTGCGAGATGGCTGGAGATGGTGGACGAAACAAGTGAAGACTAAAGCGGCAGAACCCCAGAAATAAAAATCGGGACCCTGGCGATCCATCATCAGCCAAGGCCCGCCGGCGTCAGACTGGGACAGACAGGTGGCCTATTATATTCGCCTTGAAGACACCGTCCAAATCGCTCTCAGTTATTGCATTTCCTGTCCTCCTTCGTTCGCGACATTTGCTCTTGGCCGGCAGTCATTCATCACGCGGTCCATCATTTCTTTGTGCATCTGCTGGCGTTGTTTCTGCGCCAGATCTCAAGCCTTGAGCATCCAGTTTTGAATGGCTCCACAGCATCGCCACGCATAGACCTCAGCATTCGTTTCGCGACGTACTTCGCGCACATTTCAGCTGATCATGGGGCGTCCGGCAGCCAGAAGATTTTATCTGGCTGCATTTGTTCTGTTTGCTTCGCCGCATCATGTCCTGGCAGGGCCTTTAGCTCCGGGAGAACATGACGTCTGTGCCGTGAGTACATGTCTCACACCCAATACCTCTACATGAAGACTTACACGATGCCAGATCGATCCCAATTCTATTGTCTCAGATGCTTGTGCCTCCTACTCCACGCTCGACACATTGAACACCTACCTGCGGCCGTCTATTCATGCTCTGACGCAGACCACCGACTTCTTCTCATACTACAGACTGAACTTGTACGACAAGGAATGTCCGTTCTGGTCAGACGAGAGTAGTATGTGTGGCAATATTGCCTGCGCAGTCAACACAATCGAGAACGAGGAAGACGTGCCAAAGATCTGGCGGGCGGAGGAGCTTGGAAAACTTGAGGGTGCCAGAGCCCAGCACCCCGACCGCAAGCTTCAAAAAGAAAGACAAGAAAAGCCACTTTTAGGGGAACTTGGCGAAGATGTCGGGGAAAGCTGTGTCGTCGAGTACGACGACGAATGCGATGAGAGAGACTATTGTGTACCCGAGGATGAGAGCGCAACCGCCAAGGGCGACTATGTCAGCCTCATCGACAACCCTGAACGCTTCACCGGCTACGCAGGTCCTGGTGCGCACCAAGTATGGGAGGCCATCTACCGCGAGAATTGCTTCGCGAAGAAAGACGTGCGCGCTTCTCCAAATGCAATGCAAGGACTGTCAGGACTCCACAGCATGATGCGCGACCATGAAAAGCACCAAGCTCTGGCTTTGGGCATCGACTCATCCTATACCGGAGATGATCTGGAGCTGGATGATGAATGCTTGGAGAAACGGGTCTTCTACCGCGTCGTCTCCGGCATGCATGCGTCCATCTCTACCCATCTTTGCTATGACTACCTCAACAAAACCACCGGCACATGGGGACCAAATGTGGAGTGCTATCGTGAGCGACTGCATGATCATCCGGAGCGCGTCTCGAACCTCTACTTCAACTACGCACTGGTCCTGCGTGCCGTCGCCAAAGCGCGAACTTCGCTACAGGACTACACCTTTTGCTCTGGCGACCCAAGGCAAGACCGTGCTACGAAGAAATTGGTGCTGTCTCTCGCAGACAAAATCTCCCGCGGTCCTGTCATCTACGACGAGAGCCTGATGTGGAAGGATGACAGCGCGACCGAACTCAAAGACGATTTCCGCAACCGCTTCCGTAATGTTAGTCGCACTATGGACTGCGTGGGGTGTGATAAGTGTCGACTTTGGGGTAAACTGCAGACGGCTGGCTATGGGACGGCGCTGAAGATACTGTTCGAGTTT
Source organism: Carpinus fangiana (assembly GCA_006937295.1). Classification (NCBI taxonomy): domain Eukaryota; kingdom Viridiplantae; phylum Streptophyta; class Magnoliopsida; order Fagales; family Betulaceae; genus Carpinus; species Carpinus fangiana. The sequence goes on along the minus strand of VIBQ01000073.1, from coordinate 2,386 downwards.
GATGAGAAGGATCCCGCCAGCAATCCTCCGCTGAGGAGAACCGAGGTCGTAGCGTTGATGAATACTCTCGACAAGATTTCAGCTGCACTGAGTGCGTTGAACGAGTTTCACGGCATGGTTGCGGGAGACCATCAACATGCGTCTCCTAATTTGGGAGCGGCCCCCATTGCGGCACCGAAAATAATTACGCCAAAGAAAACCCACGACGACGACGGTAAGCACGACAAAGATGACGGCCTCGATCATGAACCCATCAAGTACGATACTACATTTATGGAGGACTTCTGGATCGAGCTGGACCTCGTTTGGCGCACCATGTTTTGGGTCCTGGAGGGTTGGTATCACGCCCCAGCCACGCTTTTATCGGTTGCATGGATCGAACTCAAGCAGTGGTGGAACTTCTGGTTGGGATTACCATCCTACGAGACCACATGGGAATGGAGACGACCGCCATCAAGGGAAGACCTATAAGTGTTTTGCTTTAGTCTGTTGGCCAACTCATCCGAATATACACACAATCTATCAGGCAACGACCATCGCATTGCACAGTTCGCCACTAGCTCTCTTTTCCTCTCCAAAGAGAGGACCTCGCTCATGTCAACGCAAAGACGGCCTGGATGACCACACTCCTCGACAACAAGGTTTGCATGGCCTTTTCTGGCGACTTCTGGCCCAAGGCATTAGCTCAGGGGCTGTACAGAGTCGCCGCTGAGCCATGGATAGTCGGTGAAGGCCTTGGCAGCAGCTTTCACAAGGGACTGGATACCCGGTAAGCGGCGTGTCTGCCAAGAAGCTTATTATTACTCAGTGAGTAGATCTCAACTCGGAAATCACGCGATGCGAAGCCTATGGTTTTCACGCTGCGTCGCCACTTGTTTATATGAAGAATGACATACAGAGCTGACTCAGCCCTGCCCGTATTGGACAATACCCAATTTGTAAGATCGGCGGCAGGGATGATACGATCATTCTGGACTCGCGTTTATCTGCCAAGTCGTCTACCACACGCATATTACGTGATGTATGGTGTACAATGTACGTACGTTGCAAAAGAAAATCAGAGTCGCCCAGATTGCCGTTGGGCAGATTACATGATCAAGGCTGGACTGCTTACCATTGCACCATGGCGATCCTTTCTCCGTTCGTCACACGAAACTTTATAGTGCGGTATCAATCCGCCGACATGGCATACAAAAGTGTGATTCGGTGGCTCATCTTCAGCTCATACCCACCACTGGAATCATGCTGCAAATGTTTCACAAGATCTTCCTGTTGGCCGCTTTGCTAGCGGCCGCACTGGGAACCGCGGTACCAACCAAGAAGGTGCACACAACTTCGCGTGGATATCATTACACGTACTATACCTATCCTGGAGATACATCCAAAGCAACTCTGTTTCTTTTACATGGCTGGCCCGACAGTCACACCCTCTGGGACAGTGTACTGCCCTCGCTGCAGGCCACCGGCCACCCCATCATCGTCCCTGACCTGCTCGGCTACGCAGGCACCTCCAAGCCCAATGACACCTTTGCCTACAACTCACGCGATGTGTCCGCCGACTTGATCGAGCTCGTGGACGCAGAAAATGTTACATCCATCATCCCCATCGGCCACGACTGGGGCTCGTTCGCTGCTAGCCGCATGCAGCTGTGGTATCCAAAGCGCGTTCTAGGCGTCACCCTGCTCTCCGTAGCTTACAATCCTCCTGAAACAACGCAGCGCTTCAGCCTGGCCGCCACGCAGCAGCAGCAGCAAGACCAGTTTGGCAGCCCCCTTTACGCGTACTGGAGCTTCTTCACCTCGGCCGAAGCCGCTCCGCTCGTCGAGCGCCGCCTCGACTCCTTCTACACTATCCTGCACGGCTACGCCGAGAACTGGGGCGTCCGTACATTTACCACCTTCGGCGGCTACCCTTCCATCTTGAACGACAACCTGCGCGCCCCGCTAAAGCCGTACGCATCTGCCGTCAAAGAATCAATCCTCGCGCCGCTGCGTGCTGGCGGTCTGTCTGCGCCCTTCCAGTGGTACCGCGTGTTCGTCGCCAACTACCACAACGATGTGGAGAAGGCGGTGCCGCGCGCTAATTACGTCTTCGACAAGCCGGTGCTGTTCGTCACGGGGTCGAGCGACACGGTGTGCCGCACGCAGCTGATCGACCCGGCGGTCGAGGCGGGGTTGCTGCCGCGGCTGACGAGGAAGGAGCTGACTTCGGGCCATTGGCTGCCGCTGGAGGTGCCGAAGCAGCTGAGCGCGGTGATTGTAGACTTTTTGAAGAAGAATGCGCGTGAGTTTACGGTTCGCGGCTGATGTTGTAATGGGGCGCGGTTAGAATTCACCTTCTTTCGTTAGGAAGTTGTGAGATTCCGTTACGATTGCTGTCAAGACG